>OZ012705.1:71085146-71409346 GCA_963942595.1 Cylloceria caligata
GACACTCTCTCGATAAATTTCAATCGACATAACATGGATGATTCGAGTTCACAACGACATCGATACATCATATACTTTATGATTCAATTTAAATACTCATAACTTTTTTACTTTCACTATAATAAATCACAAAAATATCCAATTTTAAGCAATAATTCCAACCCTTAAATTGTATTCGTCACATTTAATTAAATAATTATGAACAGATCGATGATTTGATCAATAACTGCACTATTGTACGTATGGCAATACATAGTATCGTATCCTAATTAATCTCAGCGAGTAGCATGTGCAAAAATGATCAATTTCATAAGCAGCAATTGCAATTGTTAAATTTTTTTCATCAAAACTAAAAAATATAAAAGAAAAAATGATTTTGTTTTAGCAGTAGCTTTGCAATGATACGAGTAGTATCGTATCCTAATAGTAGCGAGTAACATGTGCTGCTGCAAAATAGTGTGCTGGATCGATGTTGCCCCGGGTTGGCGCGTTATTCCGTTAGCTCGTAGTTCGCTGCGACACCTCGACGTCCTCGTCGTAGCGTTGACGCTTTCACGTGGCGGTTGATAAAGCAGTGTACTGTACGGAATATAACCAATTGATATAATAGAACTATCCCGTACCGCATGGGATCAAGTTGCCGAGTAGGTGTAGGAGCTTCCATGTTCCACAAAGTGAGGTCGAGGTTGACCAGATGCCGGCGTCGAAATTCCAACGTCGTCTGCTCGCCGTCGATAAGCTCGCGTGTCGACGATAGCCGAAACCGGATGTTGGTACTGCGAGCTTAAAACTTACGTCGCTCAATGGCCCTTTGCCGGTTCTCAAGGATACTAGAATACCTCGAAGGGTGAGTCACTCTATGAAACTTCTTTGTCCTCGAACTTCTTTTACCTCAGATAACGATTTTTGTCTGAGAAAATAGTTTATTCACTATAACTAAATATATTTAGTTGTTCCGTTATCTAAAATATTTGTTGAATATTACAAAATTTATTAACAGTTAATAAATTAATGTTCTCATAATAAAATTTTATACCGAGGCACTTTTACTAAACGAACGATTTATTTGGGCAATTTATTTCTCGTAACTTATTCGATGTTTCATACCGATAAAGAACGATTTGCGGCAATCAGAGTAAATACAGTAGAAACGACTTTAGATTTGTTAAGAATTATGAAATATACATTTGACATAAATGTTGTTTCGGCCAAGTTAACAGATTGGTCGATAATTAACAGATTTGTTAATAGCTACCAAATTTATATTTGATATAAGCACCGTTCATTTGATGGCATGATTATTATGTGTTTTGTCAATCGTCGTTCTTCAGCGGATAAGTTCGGTCTGCGAGACCTCGACGAGAGTCGACGGTGGCTAGTGCTGCATAAAAAGTGAAAATTTATCAGGATTATCGATGAGCAACCTTAACGATCTTCTCGCTTCGATTTTCTGGGGTTCAGAATTTTTTAAAAATATCTTAAATGTTCTATACAAACGAAGTACTATTCAGTGCTGTTTGGTACAGAATTTCATCACATTCAGTAAAATTGTTTGTATTTTCTTTGAATAATGAATTTTTTAAATCGTTACCGCCAAAATTACCGAAAATTTCGAGATAACCAACTAAAACTTTTGGCATTATAACTTACAGCGTTGAAGTATGTTTGGTATGAAATGTGCCGAAAAATCGATGATGGAATTTCAATGTTATATCAGGTTGAATTTCTTTATTTCGATATTGCTTCAGTTAGTGAAAATACAATATTTATAGATTGATAATTACTTTATCAATCGAACTGTAATTTGACAAACAAGTAAAGTGGTAGGAACTCTTTGTTTATTACAATTTTGGTTAAAAGATATTGATAAACAATTAAAAATATATTTGTGGAAAATACAGAAGAACTTCCCCATTAGATATTTAAAAAAAAAACAGTTTCGACTAAAAGAATGAGGAAGCAATGTGCAAGGTTCTTCTTTGCATCCTTTTTTAATTGACTTATTCTTGTATATATCTTTTTCAGGTATTTACATCCTCTTACTTTGTTTTTCGTTTTTATTCCGAGTCTCCCCGAGAGCGTTGTCCGTAGTTAGATCATTCCTCCAAACCCTCTACTGTATCGCATTGTCACGATGGTCTGAACACGCATGCAGAGACGACAGCCGCAAGAGACTCCTCATATACCACCATGAATTCTACTCATAACAATAAATTAATTATAATATTTAGCATCTCTTTATTTCCTTGGAGAATCACACATAGTGGATTAATTAAATGAACTGCTGGTACACGAGAAAAAACAAAAAGAGTGCCTGATAATTAACTGGCGAATGTGCGAGAGAAGATTAATATATGACGCAGTTGCACGAGCGCAATTTAATTGTAACTGCAATAAATAAAACTATAATTGCAAGTGCTACTGCAGTAAACTATAACGTGTTATTAGACTGCATAAAGCTATTTTGGTATCTCGTTATGCTCGTTAGGAAACGAGAAAGAGAGAGAGAGAGTATTTGAGAATGTTGAAGCGTGTAGTGTGAAATAAAACCAATCGGATATCCTAATTGATTTCACTGGCTTTTCACGTATCGTTTCACCTATATTTTTATATATATGTGAGTGAGTGTATATGCACTATGAGGTAATAACCTTTTGCTAACTGTACGTTCGGCTATGACCAGCTAACTCATTCGACACACAGTACTCCACCAGTCGATTCCGATAGCATCTCTTCGTATCGCAGCATCCATTTCCTGGCATTAATTCGCTTACTTCGTCGCCCAGAATTCAAAGAGGAAACGTTAACTCGGGATCTTAACCCTTCGAGTACGACGACGCTATAAGTTTCTATCGTACCGGGTACTACGGCCGCTTCCGTCTCAGCAATTAATTTTATGGCAATTGAACCTCCAGTCTTGAGATGCTATTCGTCGGTGACGTGAATTACTTCTACTTACAAAGAATTAGAAATCGTCGTCATGGTCGATGCTGGCTCATGGATTGGTAGTAGACGGTGAAAGATTGGCTGGAGAGGAAGCAGAAATCATATTATGATTATGATCTTATGATCATAAATAGATTTCCTCACTAGCATTGAAAGAGTTTCAAAAAATTAAAACAAATTTTTTTTTCTACGTATTCAGTCACTAATTTAACTATTTTCTATTTTATTCATAATTTTATATCCAATTCATTTTTGGCTCCCCCACTATATTTACATTTATTTCCTTATTCTCCATTTTTCGTTTGTATACTTGCTGCGGGATCCACACATGTAATTGTACATGTAATACGACCTAATATCAATTGATGGTTACTCGACTTGCGCCACTTGTCCTTGTTTTCCATCTTGTCCTGTGTAACCTCTAAGATGCATCCCTTCCTCAAATGTTTCAGATCTTTCCGCCGTTTCACTCTTTCCTTGCAGAACATTTCCACATCTTACAAATCACATTTCCGTCCCTTTGCAATACTTTTATATTATCTCTAAAATCACCAATCAATTCGATTATATTTCAAAATACTTTAATCCCGTCGTTGATACATCAACGCGTAGCCAGCACTCGATGCTTCCCAGTATTTTATACTAAATAAATTTTATTTTATTTTATACTAAATAAATTTTTTTTGTAAATGTTGCAATTATTAAGCGATTTTACATCATTTAGCTAAAATCTATTGATGTATCATAGTAATTCTAGGCAAGCGACCGCGTAAGTTTTAACGATAATTTAGACCATCTAAAATATACTTACTGATGGACATATTGCGAAATACAACTCAGGGTGCAAGTGTCGTGATCGCGATTCTAAGAGTAGGAAGGAGAGAGAGAGGCAGGGAGAGAGAGAGGCAGGGAGAGAGAGAGAGAGAGAGAGAGAGAGAGAGAGAGAGAGAGAGAGAGAGAGAGAGAGAGAGAGAGAGAGAGAGAGAGAGAGAGAGAGAGAGAGAGAGAGAGAGAGAGAGAGAGAGAGAGAGAGAGAGAGAGAGAGAGAGAGAGAGAGAGAGAGAGAGAGAGAGAGAGAGAGAGAGAGAGAGAGAGAGAGAGAGAGAGAGAGAGAGAGACAGAGGAGAGAGAGAGAGAGAGAGAGAGAGAGACAGAGAGAGAGAGAGACAGAGAGAGAGAGAGAGAGAGACAGAGAGAGAGAGAGAGAGAGAGAGAGAGAGAGAGAGAGAGAGAGAGAGAGAGAGAGAGAGAGAGAGAGGACAGAGAGAGATCTAATTCCAATTCCGCATCTTGTGAATCATACAATACATCGGATCTTTTGCTGAAATGAATTAAATGACAATTGATTGAACAACCAGATTCGAGAATTCTTTAATAAAGGAACCGTTAAAAAATCTATTAATGTATCATTCATTTGGTGCTATTTGGTGGAAAATAAATAATAAATAAAAAAAAGATATAAATTTAACTCTCTAGAAAATTTGTACATAAAATATTTTTATTTTCTGTTAATTTTATAATATCATCTATTTCGCAGTGTTTTGGCGCTACGATAATAAATTACGATGTTGTAGTTAGATGCTGTAAGATCGCGTAGTAAATGCATTTTTTACAGATTAATCATAAAATACTATTTCTAACTTTACCTTCGGTTAGTAGAAATATCCCAGAATCACAGTCTCAGCTACAGTTCTACGAAAAGTTTTCTCATAGTTTCACTTGACCGTAAAACTTGTCAAAGGAATAGAAGCACCGAGTCGCCCTCGTAGAGTTGTCCTCCTTGTTTTTCGTAGCCGAAGGACTCGTTTCCAGGACCCACAGAACGTGATCGAGCCAAAGAGGGTGGCAATCCTCCGTCTCTTTCTGTCGTACAGATTCAACTTTTCAACTTGGCACGAATTGAATTAAACTCTCCGTAGATTTAGTGCTTGCGAATTTACCTATAGCGCCCTCTACTCCGCATTTATGTCGTTCCGTTTCAATGAAAAAAAATCTAATTCCACCAAAATTCATTCATAAAATATTCAATTATTTATTAGAAATTCATAATTTCTCATCTCAATAGTTTTTTAATTTATTTATCAATTGTCCAAAGTAGACATTTTTTTAGACAGTACGCACGTTTTATTTATTCGACGTACTGACATGCATCTCGTAATAATGTGAAGCTATAAGGAGCAATTATTCACGGTCGGTTACCTCGGAGACTATTTGACACTCTCTGATACGAGTGACGGACGTTCGCACGTGTGTATAGAGTCGTAGGTGTACTGTTGCACAGTTTCCCGACCAACGGACACTAGTGTCCTATGCTTGCTATGGCATACCTGAGACGCGTAGTAATTGCTCGGGGTGTGCGTTACGTGCTGCGGTATCCCGCGAGGAATGGAAGCTCTGTACTATAGCAGTCACCGAGTTTCGAGCGAGGATGAGAGAGCCACTTCGTTCGGTTGGACAGTCTGAGAGCGAATCCTTGTAACCTCGACCGTACTCGAAGTCACAGTCTTGGCCCATGAAGCTTTATTCCGTTGATCTTTGTCTGATTCACCGTAGTTTCGCTCCTCTCGAAGCTTTGCGCTTCGTCATCCTCCCCTATCTACCATTTGAATTCTCCAGCGTCTACTGGGACGTTCGCAAAGCGTACATTTTCGGTTTCAATCTTGAGAGAGCTCGAGGGAACTTTGATCTGAGCGGAATAGCTGTGGTGGCTATTGAAGTTGATCAAATAACGAACGATTTGGCAGCTGTCAGTTTCTACATTAGTTACGTTTAACCCCTTTTTTTCATTGTTAACGTAGAAATCTAAAATGATTTCCAAGTTTGAAATATTACAAAAGCACGAATAATCTATGAGGAGTGACATTCGACTTTTCTCAATTGGGTTTATACGGTTGGACAACTTTATCTACATTTTTTATGTCAATAATCTTTAACTTTCCCCGTTCATATCTTCTCCACTGGTTTTTTTTTCACCTTCTCGATTCCGTGAACATCCAGTGTCGTTTTTGTTACTGGGATATTCCTCATCGAAATAATGTTCGCAGTCTGAATGCCAAGCCAGAACATTTTTGCTTCAAAAATCATGAAATTAATTCTATTGCCTGGTAACTTAAATGTTAATATTAAATGTATTTAGTTTTTAAAGATCTGTGATTATATAAACTTTCGGAGATATGAGGGGGAGGGGTGTAACGAAGATATTGGAAAAATCTTTTTTAGTTTATTATTAATGAAACGGGCAGGGCCCAATTACGGGCACGATATGAGAACAGAGCTCAGAATTAATTATATTAAATTAAAAAATGAGGATAGCAATTTTCCTCTGGCATTTAAGCATTTGCACGCGCGCGCGCGCACGTACACGAACACACCCGCCTGCCACGCTGCCACTGGTAGCGTTAAAAACAAATCGATTAATAAATTCTGGACGCGTCGAGAGTTGCACAGCTTGCAGGACTTCCGCTATTAATCTCAGCTCGTATTATCTTTGTATGCAAGTCAGGAACCCGTGCTGGTATAATCTAGTTGAAACTAACGAACAAATTGAAATTTCTATGAAAACTATTGTGTCTGGTGAGCTATCGGACACTTCGCTCCGCGCTTGTTTCAAAAGAAGTATTTTTAAAAGTCCGAACTTGTCTGCATGCGTTGGGCCTTTGTGCAATTTTGTGAAGTTTACAGCAAAGCGAAGCAGCGGAAGAAGGTTATGCGAGAAACCGCAGCGCCTCTGATGTACACGATACGGTGTTAAAAGGTTCTGCGCGTATTTCACGATGGAAGTTTAATCTACAACAGCGAAGAGTGTCTACTAGCCTGCGATGGTGAAGAGCGCCGGCGAATACAGTTGGCTGCTTATATGTTTAATCTCTTTTTGAGGTTATGATCGAATTCGTTGGACGCTGACCGCCTGTAAGCTTCAAGGAGGTAAAATATCTGCATTGACTGTTATCTCTTTTCCGTCCCATATAATATAACGCACGTATGGTACTGGATCGGTATATGGTATATCCATTGGTCCTGCAAGTGTGCAAACTTTTGTAAAAAAAACGCCGTACGTGCGTTCACCGAAACACACCCGTAACAATATTGCGACGAAGTGGGTAGAACCAGCAGACCGGAAAATCTTGCAATATCGATGGGATGATGAAGTAGCAAAATGGAAGAGGCTACGAAGGGAGAAACGGTAGGAATAAGATAAGTCCAAGATTCGCAAGACTTGGGATCTTCGATACTCAATTCAATCGTATGGTCTTCCTGAGTCAGGAAAATCGATGCTTGTTGTCATAGTAGTTTACACTTTACGTTGTATCTTCTTGTGTAATCTATATATTCTAATCTGTGCGAATATTTACAGTGGTTTAAATACATATATATTGATTGAAATGAAAATAATTACAAACTCATTTAATTAATTAAAATAAATGTTAGTTTAAGTGGTGGCCTAATACGGGTTTGTGAGTTAGTGGTTTTAAAGAGTGGCCAACCACCTCAACCCTACAATCATATCCCAATATATCGATGGAATTACATTTTTGCTCATTGCCTACATTTTTTATTGTAAACAAACAAGTTTCTAGAAACAATAGAAACGAACTTAAAAAGACATTTCAATTTTCGACATTACCAAGTTGAAAATTCGGTTGAAAGCTTTTCGGTAATAAGAGAAGTTGGGAGAGGAAGTGGATTTTGTATAGAACGAGAATGAAACTAGGTGGAGAGAGTAAGGATGCTTCTTCCGGTGGTACACGTGATGGTTTAGACTCGCCACCCCATCCCTCCCACCCTTCCCGCCGACGTACGACAGCGAGGCGACTTTGGTGGAATATGCAAGAGGCTACGATGAGAAAGAGGGCGATGGAAGGATGGAACCAAGGACAGCCGCTTCTTTCCGGAAGGTTCCACTAAAACATCAGTGGTAGCTGGACGAGACTCTCTGGTCTCTGGTTCAACTAGTTCTTCCCCATCTCACTTCTTTGCATCCTTATTCGCCATGAAGTTCTCATCTGCTTTCTCCTTATCTCATGTTTCTCTACTAGTTTCCGACTTCCTGATAACTTTCGAAAGAGAATATACTTTTATAGTAAAACGCCTGTATTTGTCTCGTCCTTTGTGGACATTTTTGCATCTAAGTTATTGATTTGTTTTTCAAATTAATACATAATATAACATGAACCCCAAACATAGGGTCATAGCTGATCAGCTTTCTCGTAATTCGTATTCTTTCTAAACAGTAAAAAATATATTTGTACAATTCAGTAAAAGAAGATTGTCTCAAGAGTTCAATTGTAATTTATTTGTTGATTATACATGAAAGTGGAAATTTGTTTTTAAATTTCTTTATTTTCGAAAATATTTTTTTACTGGAGTCGTAAAAATTTGACACATAACTCCAGGTTAATTTTTCTACGAAACTCATAACTCTACCGTAATACAAGAGTATAGGAAAACAATTTTACCACGAGATAACTCCATGGCGCTGCTGATGGTAGAAAAACGGAGAGTTGTCTCGCAGTAGAGTTAGAGTCTGGTACGATAATATGGTAGAGTTGCAATGTAATGGAAACAATTACGGGAAGTAATACGTGGTAGTGCTGGTAGAGTTGCTGAAAGACAGAGAAGAACACGAGAACACTTATAACTGTCGAAGGTTGCCAATCGCTGTCTTAACCACCCCCACCTCCCCCCAATAAATAATGAAATGTACTTTTTCATCTTTCTTTCGTAGCTCGCGTAGAATTGTTTGTTGTTATTTTAGCGGCGTCTAATGGCGACCATTCACAGGATGGAAAGCTTGGGAAATATAACTCGGGGTCTGTTGGCAGCCAAGTGCTGTCTAGATGTCTATGTTACCGATGTTTCCTCGGTGCAAGTAATTCGCAAATAAATAAAATACTCATATTTTTGTTTACAACGGTTCCTTTACCAATTCATTGAGAATGAATGAAGCACAGAGGTCCGACTTTTAATTCTCAAGAATTAAAAATTGGGTCGACAAGAACATATTAATTCGATTTGTCTGTGATTCATATCGCTCCGAAAAGCATCGGTAGTATAGATATCTAGGCAGCAGTTGGCTTATTGTCAGATCCCGAATTGTGTTTGCCAAACTTTCCATTTTGTGAATTATTCCTATTAGACGAAGCTAAAATAAAAGAAATAAATAATATTTATCGCGAAATGCTATAAACAATTGGTAAGTTTATAATTATTTGCTCCTTTTGTCGTCTTCTCCGTCACAATCGAAGCACAAAGACATAAAAAGAGGTTGAAGCCAGACATATCCAGGAAGCTTTGGATTTCTCTCGTAATGCGGAACACGTAGTATCGCCCACGTAGTCGAAAATCGATCAGAAAGTTCGCGAGAGTTCCCTGCTGGTAGCGAGTCGCAGTGATAGACTAAGAAATCGACATAATAAGTCCATACGTGTAAGACTCGAGAAGAACAGGATGAGACAGCGCGAGGCGACTGTAAGCAAAGATGGAAGCAAGAAAGTCAAGTTATTATAAGAATTCTCTTGGTGGATGCGCTTTCTAACTCCCGACTGCCGGTAGGACAAAAAGATGAGAGTTATACGTTTCGTCGGTTTCACGTAAATTGGCGCATTTTCGACGTCTTCGGTTTTTGAGGAAACGGCTGAATTTGTCTTACCATAATTGCGTATATCAGTACTGTGGATCATGAGCTTTATTTCAGTTTATATATGTAGAGGTGATGATGTTGAAAAAATGCTTAATCACTTTTTTTTTAACATTGAAATGGAAAAATGTATCGAAGCAAAACCGTTGCTATTGCTATTTTATCTCGCATATTACATACAACGCAAGTCATTCCTATTGTTTGGTAGTTGTATACCGGCCCGGTACTGGCGATCAGTACTGGCAAGGAATCCTCCATTTTTATTATGTCCATGTGTCCAGGCCCAGTATCAGCTAATGTTGATTAATTAACTAAAAGAAAATGAAAATGGTTTCAATAAAACAATGTCCTAGTGGCTACCAATCGGATATGGCGTTTATACTGTTAACTACTCACATATGTGAGTAGAGTTCAGCGAAGAACATATGGGATTGACAGCTCGTTTTATTGCTTGCGACACATCGTTTTATTGCTGTCATTTATGTATGCAATTTGTTACATACGCGAACAAATTGACTGATACTAAGGGAATAGTCCAGGTGGCAGGCATTACTAGGTCAGAGAGACCTACTACTACTACCGGCTACCTGGCTACTACTGGCAGCCGGCAATAGTTCAGCGGTTAACCAGTGGTGGCTACCATCGCTTGGTACCTAGTACTCACCCAAACCTTGGGGCCCTGTTGTTATTCCTGGGGGATCCTTTGCAGGACAAGAAATCTGCAAACACTGAGGAAACACACGCGCATAGCATCACGGAAAGATTGAGATTTTACGACATATTACTCCGTTTACAACTGGTTGTAAACCTAGTTTATAACAGTTGTTTCTCATATGATACTGTAAGCGGTAGACAGAGTTTGCAAATGCCGGTTGCTACTAGCGTTGAGTCAGCTAGATGCTGTTTGCCAGTTTTACCCTCATATTTTTCGCGTGTCCTTCCTATTTTTAAAGATTTATCGATGATTAGAGGAAGTGAAATGCAAGAGGGGGTTGTTGATATGCTACCGGATGGTAACATAGAGCTTGTCAATATACTTCACCCTTATAGAATCTAGAAATCTCACTTCTCTTCGTTTGCTTGTTATCTGTCTCGAACAGACAGATACTATCTCGGTTTACTATCTCGTAGATGCGCTGCTTTGATAAGGAAGGGAGAATTAATTTGCGACGAGGAAAATCGCAATAAACGCCGAGTCTACAGCGAATTCAAAGACAAAATTGAAACAGATTCTTCAGCCATCGCCCTTCAATGGGTGACTCTCTACGGACATTTACCACTATACAATCCTGGGAAATTAAAATTGCTTCTTTTGACCTTTTCCTCAAAATTCGAGGTTTAAACTCAAGAGTGCAATTACGTGCTTTTATGCCTTGAGATATTGGTTTTAGATAATGAATTTTGAACATTAGTTATGTTTTCGTGGTATTTAAAAAAAAATTATGGAATCTTTCGTTGATAAATGTCAAATTGATTATCATTATCCAAAACTAAGTACGGGGGTGGTCCTAACTTCACACCATATCGGTAGATCAGCTGGGTGGTTAGGAATAACCATTACCTCACGCTAGAGAGAGCCGCACAATCAATTGTACAACCTCATTCATCAGCTCGTGCGGAGCGATATTTTTTTTAAAAAGATGGAACCAAGATAATTTTACAAAAATTTAAAATTTTCAGACTGATAAAAGGAGATTAATAAACAGATTGGATTAATACAAATAGGAAAATAATAAATAATTGTTCGCATAATAGATTATGGAAATTCCTCGAATATAAATGCAACAGTATATTGTGTGGCTAGGGGTGAAACAAGATCATTTCAGATGAGTGTCAAGTTGGCTGCACGACCCGAAGGCCATGGCTGACATCACACGGAGTCTGAAATCGCGTGTCATCCCGTGTCAAACACTATATTTGTCGTATTACCTGTATTGAGACTGGGAGTTCGAATGACTGTAACTAGTCGAATCGAGACAATCATGACAACTGTCAGATTGTTTACAATAAACAAATGCGATTCTGACAGGGATGAAATGAAGTTAGAAAATAATGTAGCAGGCAGAAAGTGTCCACTTTCTTACTTTTTTCCTAGGACAAAAAAACGTCTACTTTTTGTCCGCTGAATCGCATTGGTCTGAAATTGGCTCGTTTCGTCTGGTTAAACAGGCTAAACAAAAACTCCCTGTTTCAATGCAGGTAATATGAATTTAATAATGTATTTTTTCACTATTTTTTTCACATAAAAATCCATTTTTCGATAAGGAGTTATTTAGTTTTGTAAGACTATGTTTTTATTCAATTAAGCAAATATTTGCTGAAACTAATTTTTTTTTTTTTTTTTTTTTTTTTTTTTTTTTTTTTTTTTTTTTTAGCAAATCAGACTATTTTGTGTTAGCAAAACATTATGCTATAAGCTCAGTATAACAGTTCAGATACCAAGCAGGCGTAAAAACTTTACTCGAAGTATAGCAATTCCGTATGTTGTGTCAGACGCAACAATTTAGTTACAATAATTCACTTTTGTGTTTACAATTATAGATCGCCGAGATTATTCTGTATTATTAATAAATAACAATAAGAAATAACAAAACAACAAATAGATATTTTTTGTAGTAAAAAAATCAAGTCTTTAGAAAAGTTTTATTTATGAGAAAGACAATTGCAGTTTTTCAGTCAAAGTTACATCCACAGGTCAAGCGCGAAACGGTGTCCAACAAATCAGTAGAACTGGTCAGCGAGTGGTCAAACGTCAAAACTTTTATAAAGTAGAAAATATCGGGATATTGCCAGACCAATAATACAGATCATTTATGACGCAGTGAATCAGTATAGTACAGTGCTATAGTCACTGTATGCGTAACTGAATGGATCGCGTCGTACCAAGCTACATATCAGCGAGTCTGTTTGATAGATAGAGTTTAAAAATCGTAGCCATTAGACACCTGTATCCGTACAAGCAAACGATACCAGCTTGCGTTCTCCGTATATCCTTCATTCCAATTCCCAATTTAGCCTGGAGGGTCTCGAAGTCTACAGAATTGCGCACATACACAGTGGATGGTGAACCAAGACCGAACCGCACGGGCGGGCATTGCGGCGTACTCGTGTATTGGCCCATACGAAACTGTAATACGTAGGTAGCAAACACTAGAATTCCAGCCTCGTTGTTCGCCTCAGTTATACGACCAAGAGGGACAGAGTGTGTGGTGCTCCTCATTCTGGGGTCTGGATATCGTAATTAACGGATCTCTCTCTCTCCGCAATTAATGTATCGGCCGGCTACTAAGGGAGTGGAGAGTCTGCTAGAGATTTGGAGGGAATTAGAACGACCATAAACGAGGATATTGGAGAGCATAGATCGAGATAGAACACAATTTTCCTAAGTTCAAAGGTGTGAATAGTTGAAATATCTATTAAGTTTCCCATTAACACCATGTAAAACGTGTATAGATGCGAGAGAGATAGAACTAATTTTTCTATCACCTTAACCCCTTAGCTTACAATGACGTCTCAGAGGCGTCGCAAGGTTATCGGACCAAGCATTTTACAAATAAGTAGATTTTTGCATTTTGCAAATAATAATGTGGCCAATAGAAGTGATAAATTGAACAAAATAAAACCCGTGATAAATTATTTTAATCAACAATTTCAAGAAATATATACCATGGAAGAGGACAAAATTAAAAAAAGGGGAATATGAAATGAGAAGCTGCAATGGATTACTGGCAATAAAATGGAAAGATAAACGAGACGTTTTTATTCTATCTACAAAACACACAACAGTAGCACTGACTGAGCAAAGCAAAAATCATCACAATCCAAACCAAAGTGTCTCGTCGAATACAACAAAGGGATGATAGGAGTTGATCGACAAGATCAAATGTTAGCATGCTTCCCAATTTGCAACAATAAATCTTTTTTTTGTTTAATAATCAACTAATCGTAATTATTTATCAAACATCTTGCAAAGTTAATTGTACCGCGCACGTGTATATACAAATCATAGGAAGTTTGCGATTTGTACAGTTTCGAACGCTGAGCCAGGCTGTGTATGTCCCTCCGCGCGACCGACCTTGGTGTCGCTTTTGGCCCGCACAGTTGGAAATTAAATCGTAAGGCAAGGGGTTAATGTAATGTGACATCCGGCAGAGTAGAAACAGATTGCGACTCAATCGATATTTTGTTGATATGCCTATTTTCTTCGAACTGTTGATGTTTCGAGTTTAAGCAAATTGGATGAAACTATGGATTGTATAGACACTGTCAAACCTAATTTGCTTTTGTTCAAAAGATCAATTTTCTCTGAATTCTTGTACTTCGTCATTTTTCTAAATTGAGTTACGAATGAAATTATTTGCAATTAATATTGCAGTATTAGTCTTGCTGCCATTTTTACTACCGTCTGCCCGTAGGGCAAAAAGAAGGGGGTATACTTTTACCTTTTACTGGTATAGCTCGAATATGCCTGATTTTCGTGTCCAATGTTCTCTGAATCGGTTAAAGATGTCTCGACAGAACTCGGTATACAGATTTTGTGGATCGTAACCCTCTTTTTGTTTTAGATTGTATATATTAGGGAAAATTTCAGAAAGATAAAAGCGTTTTAAAAAAATCTCTGAAAAGTACCGTTGTTTGTATCGAAATACTACAAGATGGCCGTCATTTTTACTAGTCTCGTTCATCGGTATCTAACTTCAGAGCGCTCACGGTGGGTGAGAAAAAGAGCACGTGAGATTCAGTCAATATTTGTAAATATACGATTGCAAAATTAATTGAGTGATAAAATAAAGATAAATTATTAAAAACGATGAACATTTTATACTTTTCTAATTACCTTTGTTGCTTAAATTCTAAAGCAAAAATTATTGAGCGATTATATAAAATAGATTTATTATAAATTATTTAACTGTTTTAGTTAAAAAAAATTAAATAACAATAAAAATATTGGGCAATTATGAAAATGCTATAGAAAGTCACATTGAACTAGCTTTAAATAGTATGAAATAAAAACAAATAACAGGACTTTAACTTTAAAAAGTTTTCATATGAAAATAAATCTAAGAAGGATGAAATAACTTCTGATGTCATCCAAGTTAACTTCGTATTTAAATTACAATGACTCATTTACCGCACCTGGACTTTAATTAAAAAGAAAAATTATATACGATAGTGTCAGCGGTAAATGAATTATTGTCATTTAGATATAAACTTAACTAAAATGACATCGCAAGTTATTTCATCCTTTTTAGATTTATTTTCATATGAAAACTTTTTTAAGTTAAAGTCCTGTTTATTATAGTTCTTTGCAGTTGGGAGTTTTTCAAATATATAACAATTTTTTGGTACTTTTTCATCACACGCGGAGTATGTAAAAGAGAAAGTTGTTTTATTGCTAAAATAGTATTTTACTCGTTTTTTTAACTCTTAAGCGAAGGAATTTTGAGGTTCGAATTTTCAACGCGTGAGTGAATAGTTCACTTTATGTTCTATCTCAATCCACTTGGAACGGGTATGCCAAGGAATTTTCGTTGGCTATACGAATGGTCGTTGGTCTCGTGAAATACCGTCGGCACATTCAACCCAGGATTTGCGAGAGTCGACCAATTCACTGCACTGTCAGTGTATGTAGATTTACGTGTACGATGAGCTAATATGGATCCAACGTAGTTTCCTATCCTTCCTGAAAGATCATTCCCCCTTTATTTCCCTCCTCGCGAAACGCAGGTAACGAAAGACGATTCATTCTTCAGATAACTAATAGCAAACCTTTTTATCTCATTACAATTCGTTTCTCTTATTTCTTAACAATTTGTTTATCAGATATCAGCCTACACACAGAATTTTGTAAGTATAAATTTTACTGGTATGTAATTTATTCCTTTACCAGACTGTTGAAAATCCCTTTCTAGAAGCTCGATGATCATTTCGAAGAGTAAAGAAGATTCGAAAGAAGACAAACAAAAGTAATTCGCAGCCGCATCCTTTTCAGCGTTGTTTTCGCCAAGTGTTTCATTTCTCTGGTTATTCTTCGCCAATTTCCCCAGAGAAATGAGAAGTACGTACTTGGTTTTGTCGCACACACAGTTGGAGAAGCGATCGAGAAAGGGGAGATGGTTTTTCTAGGAATTTAACCCTTTTAACCTACGTTCGGAATAGCCATTTTCTCTATCTTTCACAACATCCGCTAGAGAAATTTTATTTCTTCGTTTTATAGATCTTTCCTAGTCTATTATTTTTGCCACATTACGCTTGTTTCAACTTCCATATACATTTGTATACAATCCTGAAGATGTTTTTATTCCCGACGGCAGTATGCGTTTCACTGGCATGGCGTGAATATGTTATAGTTTCTATGCGTTCGATGTTTTCCGAATCGACTAAAGATGTCTTAACAGAACTTGGTACATAGATTCTGTACATCGTAACCTCCATTCTTGTCCTAGATTGTGTATATTAGGTGAGATTTCAGAAAGATAAATGCATTTTTTTTTAATTTATGAGAAGCGGTTATAATTGTTCATCCGTGCTTAATTTCAGAACGCTCACGGTAGAGTGAGAAATAGAGCACTTGGGTTCTAGTCAATATTTGTATATACATTTTATTCAACAGCATATACATTTTAATAAGTTTGTTGTACATCAGAGATGTTGTCAACAACTAGAAATGAATAAAAACGCAATGCAATCTTCTAATTGCATTTAGTGATTTAATTCTAAACACACGAGTGCAAAAAATATTGAGCGATTAAATAAAGTACAGTTATTATTTTAAATACAAAAGTGCAGAAATGATTGAGCGATTTAATAAAATAGAGTTTAAAAATATATTTTGTTGTTTTAGTTTTAAAAAAATGTAATAACTATAAAAATATATAGCATTTATAAAAATGCTGTAGAAAATCATATTGAACTAGCTTAAAAAGGTATTGAATAAAAAAAAAAACGTTTACTTAAAAAACTGCCGAGTGCAAAAAACTATAATAAACAGGACTTTAACATTTATAAGTTTTCATATGAATATTAATCTAAAAAGGATGATATAACCTACGATGTCATTTTAATTAAATTCATATTTTAATTACAATAACTCATTTATCACTGTTACTACAGTCCGGAGACGTCTCCTGAACATTGCAACCGACTTTTACATATCAAGACACATGAGCTGCCGTCTCGACTCTAATTTAAACGAAAAATTAGATACGATATGGACGTTATCTAACGCAGAACAATACTGTTGTCACTACAGTCTCCCGACTATAGCGACAGCTGTATTAATTAATTAAGTGTAATACTTTATTTGTATTTCGTAATGTTTTATTTGTTATAATATATTATTAATTGATTAATAAATCAAATAATTAATATTTAGTTTATGAAATAAATCTTTCTCGTCACTGTTTAATCTCACGCTCAGTTTGCTCTCAGAACCGACGTCTGACATCGGCATCTATAGAGACATATCAAAGATTGTTGTATATTGCTTGCATCATCTGTTAATGCAAAACACAAATAAAATATTACTTTTCACGTAAGTAAGAAGCCTTGAAAGTGAAACGTTGCACATTGCTTCCTCGTTATTTCCCACCATTAACAAAGTTTTCTTTATGAGGAAGTATTTTTTATTAATTTTGGCTTCCTCATGAAGAAAGATTTGTGGAAGGTGGAATATAATTAAGACGCAATGATGCTAGATTTATCTTTTCAGGTTTGTTTAATTACTGTGTACACCAGGTTTTTGAATTTATCAAATTTCAAATTAAAAAAAAAGCTCTTTACGTCGTACTTTGAAATAACTTTTATATCGATAATACCGACTGAGGATAATACCGACGGTCTACCATGTTTGATCTGGGTGAATTTATATCGTCCGGAGAGTTGTCACATGGGAGACATGGTAGAGATGTTTTCAGCTAGAGATACGAGAGCTGTTATGTCGGGTAGTGTTGTATTATGGTAGAGATTGAGCGGAATATTTGTTTTCTGGTAGAGTTGTAAAATGGTAGATATGTAAATGTATCTTTTTTCACAACCCTTATGAATTACGTTGTATGACTGAGCTTTATAACAATGTTTGTATAATAACGAACACTGCAAGCGTGAATCGAGAGCAGAATCCGAGTGGGATTCACGGTAACTGAGCTACAGGAAAAATTGAAGCAGTTTGGTTTGGCCTTCAAGTGAAAAGGGGGCTTAACTTATATTACGTCTCCAAACGAATGATCCGCATGATAAGTGGACACTGGGAGAGGGTAATCGCACTTCAATGGTGATACGAAAATTACCCAACATATATAATTTTGTCTACGGATACAAACATGGTGTAAGGCCATGAGGCTAACAACACGGCTAATAATGAGACTAACAACACTGTTGTTGGCAACAATGCATGTTGGCATATCTCAATCTCATCCAATGATAGTGTGTTGCTCTATTAAGAGAGCATAAACTTATGTGACGTGAGGTGGACTTGATGAGCAAGGGAATCAGATCCTTCGGAACATGATCATTGAAGTGCATGTCACGTACAACAGGACGATTCGTTCGTCAGATTACCATATGTTATCGAATGAAATTAAATCAACGACTACGATTACACCAACTTTTATGTATCTTTTGTGAGTTCGTGGGGTAAACATGAGTAAGTCAAAATTCCTCTTGGGCTGGATACAGCATCATCTCCGTTCCAACGCTTTGTAAATGAGATACCACACGTTATTATGGAAGATGGTACCGTAATTGCCTACATGGCCAACATCCTTATTGGAACTGAAAATATAGACCAACAATCTTCGGTACCGAACCAGATTTTCAGTTGACAAGTCAGAACAAACTCGAGAAGAAAGGTACGACGATGCGACAAATATCGTTTTCTCTACAACGAAATTAAGTGCCTCGATTTTTCAGTTTCAGCCAATGGCGCAGTACCTTGTAAATCAGAAATCAACGCAGTTTTCTCAATACCAACTAACGTACGCACTGTACAAAGTTTTCTAGTATTTGCCTTCTATTTTCGAAAATTTGAAGAAAATTTCTCATCAAAGATTTCTCAACGTCCGCAGGAAAAATTGAAGATTTTTTGTATATGATATCTAAAAACAATGTTCCGCTTACGACTATTCACATTCATAAAACTACCACAAGTAGAGAAGGCATCCAGTATCATAAACGTGGTTCTTGTTTCACACCCAATTCAATGATTTTACAAGCGATATAAATATCAAATATATTACGGTAGCCACATGTTCTTCTGGGGCAAATGGTCAAGTCGAAAAGGTAATTCGAGTTTTAAGTTATGCTTCGCGAAAGCTCCAGGATAATTCATTGGGGAAATGCTGATACTGCATGGTAGATGATATGAAACGGTAGAAGATATGAAAATCTTACGACAGACAAATAATGATGCGCGAAAAAAAGTAAGCAACCAGTAGATTATTAATATCAAGTTCTGCGCTATGACCGAGACTGTTAGTTCGTCGCAAATAGACGATTATCCCTATTACTCTCTTAAACTAATTTGTGACCTACAGTATTATTATTTGTAAGATAAATGGCATATCGATCGTAGATTGATTTACAATGTCTACGGCAGAGAGAGAGAGAGAGAGAGAGAGAGAGAGAGAGAGAGAGAGAGAGAGAGAGAGAGAGAGAGAGAGAGAGAGAAGCTTTCGACGAGATCCCAGAAAGAAGAAGCAGTTCGTTATCCGGTTAGCTCTCATCCTCTTAGCCTTCGTTAACTTGGCCAGATGAGACCCCGACTCCATAGTCATCGTAAAACTTGCTATATCTCTCTGAAACTCGGAAACGATAGCTGCGGAAGAGAAGATAAACACAAGTAATTCTTCGGGGAAAGGCATGTTTCACATTGATCTACGGTTTACTCGCTATTTCTTCACTCTTAACGAACAGGAAACCTTTTCTCTTGTAAATGGTCTCTGGTATCTGTGAATCGAGGCAGTAATTTGCTTCGACAGGTTCCAGCTCAACACAGTAGCGTCCCTACATACGTCAACTGCACCGTTGATACGATTTTGAATAAACAGTGTGCAGTTAGCGCGTTTAGAGTCGCTGCTGTGTTAAGTTGGAACCTGTAGAAACGACTTACTGACAGAATCGATAGTTAAGGTGAGAGTATCGTCGTACTAACTATTAGAATATCATTAGGTCGTCAATTTAGCTATAGTGAAAGCACATGATCCCTTGCTGACTTTTTGTCTGAGACATTGAATATCGAAATATGGGTATTTTGCATAGCTCTTTACAGGAAAACTGCTCACTTTGTAGTTCAAATACATTATTTACATTGTGACGTGGTCACTAAGAATTCGCCAGTACTCGGTGGTTACTACAACCACACTCCTCCGTCGTTCCTCACAATCCACACCAACGTCAAGGAGTGGAGAGTCTGGTGGATGGACCCCCGCACCAGCACTCTACACGAACACTCCGACTACCTGGAAGCAGAAAAACCTGACAGGCGAGAATTCAAAATAAGCTATCTTATTCACCCGAGATACCACTAGGTCCACAACTGCTGGAATTTGGAGGTAATCCCTGGTGGTCAGTCGTGCTGTCTAGATCCCGATTAAAACGGTGGGTGTGAACTCATCACCACCCCCGAGTACCGGAAAAGTACCTGACGCTCCTACCCGCAGCCAAAACTCCCGAAATTGTACTAAAGCTGGCTTGGCGGCTATGCACAACACACGCTATGATGGAACATCAGACAACCGTCGAGTCGAGCTACTTCTCACCGCCGCTGGGTGGATGCGTTGAGCGCAGCAACAGCGCCACTGGTGACACGACGCGCTTACGCAGTGATCCACAGTGCCGGCCACCGGAAGTGGAGGGAAAAGGAAACACACCGAATCGTTGCGGGTGGAAGCCAACATAGCAGCGGCACTTCGAGTACGATGAGTGAACCAAACACCTGTGCGAATCATAGTTATGAACAGTTAGTGAAGCGGACTAACGGAATACAAGAAGGAAGAAAGAACGAAAGGAGAAACGAAGGAGGCTGGAATCGCGACGTTGGGTGCGTAGAAAGAGCGAGTACACGCCAGTAAAATACTTAATTCCCCCAGGTTCCATGTCACTAGACCGGCGAGTATCATGGTACAATCGACCCACTTACGTTAATTTGTGGAAATCCCCCCACTGGTTGTAGCAGTTTCGTTAATAATAGAAAAACTCCGTGTAAAAATGTGAAGAATTAATAGTAGGTCATTATTAACAGTCTGAGTTTTGCGCGAACCTTGTCCATGCGAGGCTTCACCGTCGTTCTCTGATAATAGGCAACGGTTGGCTAGTTGAGCGCGATCTAGTATGTTGGAGTGATGGTGTCGCTGCCGTACAGACACTACTGGCGCTTAAATCCATAAATTGTAATTGTCATTAATTAGCAATAGCTGTGCGAAATATCGAAGTATCGCCAGCGGATTATTTGAGAAATCGGTACTCCCCCACCTGTCCCGTCGAGTTAACAGTGCACGTGAGAATTTGACTATTATTATTTCTTTTCTCCTTTCTTCTTTGCTGCAAGACAGCCAACCCACTCGACTCGCCGTGTATTTCTTTTTGATGCCGTTTGATGTGTGAGAGCCAGAGCGGTCCTTATTTTTATTTTTCATTTCCTTTATTCACGCTGTCTAGCTTACGAGTCATTACCAGCCCTATTATAATTTTCTTTTTTTTGCAATGCCTGGAGTGCACTAACCTGGAAGACCGCCATTCTTTTTTTTCTTTTCCTACGCCTGGAGTCCCTTGGTGTTTCATTTCGAGTCTACCCCCCCCCCCCCGCCAGTTACCAATCGCTGCGATATAGTGATTATTTTTTTTATTTAATTGTTATTATTTTTGCTCATTTGGCTAGAGATCATTGCCTTTGATTTAATTGTTATTATTTGTCGTCGATTTTGGAAGTTTTTCCTACCAAGCGCAGTTAGCGCTTACTTCAGTTGACTTCATTTTTATTTAGTTTCTTTATTTTGTTATTTTTTCGACTCATAGCATATAAAGCGGTTTGATAACGCCGATAGCAATATTACTATTTGTGAAAGAGATAATTAGAATTCTACTGCAGCTTTAATAAAACATGGTCTGCGGGAATTTCCCGCAGGATTTGTAAACAAATGTTCGCAAACTTAAGATAATCAAAACGTGCTGGCGGCCATGAACGCTCAGTTATGGCAGCGAATTGAAGCTAATTGAGGTAGTATAAAATCAATAGCTGTACGTATTTTATTTATTATTAAATAATATCAATCGTATACTTTTGTAATCTCATCCCACGACATAATTATGAACATTAATTTGTTACTATCATTTTTGGGATGTTGGAATCTTCTATGTGTTTTCGTTTTAACTTGTTGGTGATTCAACTTTTATTTGAATTCAATGCAACGATACACACTACTTTTGAGCTTAGTTTGTACTAAGAAAATGTTACATTTAGCCGAAATGAAGCTGAGTAGATATGTAAATAATATAAAGTATGGTAGAGTTGTTAATATTCTAGCGTTATAATATTGTGGTATTTTAATAATAATAGAGTAGAGTTATAATATGTTAGAGATCTGCTGGAGATTAAATTGTGGTAGATTCCTTTTTTAAAGTAGATAAATGAATAGACGTCTAATAAATCTGCCAAATTTTCGTTACTTCATTTAGGATTATTATTTTTCGAGCATGTTTATGCTAAAAATAATCAGATGCACACCTTTAAAAAGTGTTCTCCATGTTTGCAGTGTGCTAACTGTGCATCCTATGAAAATTTGGTCACAAACTACGATCCACTGGATGTTTTATAAATGTCTAGTAAAGTCCAGAGACCTGATGAACATATATCCCTATCCTGTACCATCCCCCAGAGATGATAATTTCGTTGAGCTCCATTTCATAAATTTCGATAAAGGTAGCGAGTTCTGGGCTGTGCGGAGCGAAGTGAAAGGTCTAGTAGTGGTCAGTACGTTCACCAAGCGCGTTAAGCCCTCTGAGGTAGAGAGGGCGAGAGGAGTTAAGTAACCTGGAACCGTAAAAGCCGCAGCCTCGAATCTTCTTTAACGAACCACGCTCGGGGAGTAACACGAGTACTAGGCAGGGCAACGCGCCCTCGAGCTTTGATAAATTATTACAACCCTGGTTCATGAGAGTCCCTCCGTTGCGATTCCACCATACGCTCGCATTATGCAGAGAAACTTATATCAGGTCTGTGGTTCGTGCGATAGATTGCGTGGAAAAAAACGCATTTATTTTGCTTTAGAGGGATTTTTCTTTAATCTTCCAAAGGAGAGTAAGACAAATGGAAGTAACGTCTTTCTTTTTAAGTTTGAAGAACATTTTTTAAAGTTCACCTTCTTTCTATACAAACGAAATGGGATTTCCGTTTAGTGTCTAGTTTAGTGTTTATCGTGCTTAATGATCAGTAACTTAATCTTTTCAACCACGATTTTTCATTTATGGCAAATCTTTTTCAAGAAGAAATGAAAGATCATTAAGTTTATGACAAAACTTACAGTTTTTATCGAATAATAATAACAACAATACCTATTTATATGATTTAAAATTTAACGAGAAATTATTGATGTGGTTTCTTAAATTGCAAAAAAAAATGATCTAGTTTATTACGTGATTCGAAAATTATTACAAACTCACGTTAAGAAAAATTAAAACTACCGAACTTCCTCTTCATTCGGCATTAAGTGTGGTTCCTAGAGTAACAAACTAAAATTATCGAGTTTCTCACGCGATACGGTAGTGACGTATGAACTTTGACTACAAGTTTGCCAAGTTTATCACTTCATTTGATGTCGAGTAAGGCTCATCGAGGTTCTCGAGCGATTTAGTATTGTGTATAAACTCTTACTTACAATTCGCTGATGAGTCACCTTATACAGGATGATACCTTCTTCCAATCGATTTTGTAGAAAAACTTCTGTAACAACGTCCAGGTTTTCTACGCTTCGGAGGGATACTCTTAATTTATGAAGTGGAAAATTTCGATGCAAGTATTTACGGCTGATATGACGTCGTTCAACTTGTACGTGATGCTCTCGAAAACAACGCAGAAGAATGTCATTATCTGCAGATAATCTATAATGTTCCTGGTCTTGTTCGCAATTCGATTTTCCACACAAGTGTACGGACCACCCCCGATTATTAAGATTATGAAGAGAACCGCGATAAACAATTATTAATTAAATAATTTACTGGAATTTTAGCTTTCTTTTTTTTATTACTTAATAAATTGAAACTCAATACTTATTAGTATTATCTCTCCATATTATGAAAATATTCCGCTGCCGCCATGCAGGAGAATCGGGACTCGATTCTCCCCGAAATAACCCGATCGGGTGGGGAGAAACGGTAGGAGTATTCCCCAGAGTCCGGGTTCGTTCAGGGGGGCTGGAGTCCAAAGCGCAGGGGGCGGGGGTCGTAATGTTACAAGTTAACCCGAATAATGTATAAGTTCAGTTTAGCGACCCTATTTTTCAGTTGGACGAATGTGTCACATTTGAACGGCGTTCAACTCATGGTTAACGTTGAATGCCGATCGGCTTAACATCGACTTGAACCGTATTAGAGGAAACGGGCGATAGTCTCTATTTTTGGTTTAGAGAATACCACAACATCATTTTAATTGTCTCATTCTTCCGTATAATAAAATTAGAACATATACCATTACGTCAGGAAAATGTTGAGCCAATTCACCGAGCTTTTAGAGAAGAATGAAGACTTTGAAAATAGGATAATTAATACGTGATTTTATAGAGAAGGTCCGCTGTCCACATTTCAATTTAATAATTCGCCAACCGAAGAATGGGAGATGTTTGATATCAAGTGCCACATGCATTCAAAAAACTCTATAGATTCCATAGCGTCCACAAAAATGTATGTAGACTCACCGATTGTTTAAACAAGATATTTACGTTAGAAATTGGTAAAATGTGGCTTGGAAACGAATTTTCGCAAACCCGATATGGAAAGGATTATGTTTGATAACGCTGGAAGCTGCGCGCTCACGGTTCGCATCAGCTGTTTGCTATTGATACCGGTTACACCACGTATATATATATATATATATTGATGGCCTAAAGTTAAAAGGTCGTATCTTGTGTGTATAAACTATGCCTTTCTGGCGTAAGAAGATCGTTATATATATATATATATATATATATATGACACAACATGAATATCTGACATATTATGAACTGTAAGTGTATTGAGTGGCTACCGATAAAACATTGATACACGTACCAGGTCTATAAATATGAAACCGGAATTTTTGTATAGAAAATTCACATTTGTTGCATGAAAATGATAAAAAATATTTTATTCG
Organism: Cylloceria caligata; assembly: GCA_963942595.1. Lineage (NCBI taxonomy): Eukaryota > Metazoa > Arthropoda > Insecta > Hymenoptera > Ichneumonidae > Cylloceria > Cylloceria caligata. The sequence continues at coordinate 71,110,070 of OZ012705.1, forward strand.
AAGTATTGCCCATCGCTAGCTACAAATTTTTCCCACCTGTCTGACAATTTGTGGATGCCACGCCAAAAAAACTGTTGCTCTTTTGAGGCAAACCAGTCATCGAGCCATTTTCGTACATTTTCGTAAGAAGTAAAGCGCTCCTCAATAAGTGCGTGTCCCATCGATGGAAATAAGTAGTAATCGGACGGAGGCAAGTCTGGTGAGTAAGCCGCATGCGAAAGTATTTCCCAACTAAACGCCTCAATGCATTATCATGAAGCAAAATCACTTTGTGTTGCCTTTTCTGATATTCTGGTCGTTTTTAACGCAAAGCTTGATTCAAATCGATCATTTGCTGTCGGTAGCGTTCAGTATTAACGGTTTCGCCAGGTTTTAGCAGCTCATAATAGATCACACCCTTCTGATCCCACCAAACACAGAGCATTGTTTTCCGTCCATAGCGATTTGGCCTTGCAGTCGATGTTGATGGTTCGCCTGGAGTTACCCATGATTTTTACGCTTAGGATTCTCAAAATATATCCACTTTTCATCGCCAGTCACAATTCGATGGAGAAATGACTTTTTTTTGTACCTGGCGAGCAGCATTTCGCAAATGGTTTTTCGGTTTTCCTGCTGTCTTTCATTCAGTTCATGTGGAACCCATTTTCCCATCTTCTGGATCTTTCCCATGGCTTTCAAACGTATGGAGACGGCTTCTTGTGCCACATTTAATCGATCCGCGAGTTGTTGTTGCGTTTGAGCGTCATCCTCATCCAACAATGCTTGCAATTCGCTGTCTTCAAACTTTTTCGATGGTCTTCCACGTTCTTCGTTTCTCACGTCAAAATCGCGACTTTTGAATTTTTTAAACCACTCAAAGCATTGTGATTTACCATGAGCATGCTCACCGTAAGCTTGGACAAGCATTCGATGCGATTCTGCAGCAATTTTCTTCAAATGGTAACAGAAAATCAATGCTGTCCGCAAATCGTAGTTTCCAGGCACAAAATTCAACATGTTCAACGCTATTACAAACTATGCTGTTGTATGAAACTTGTATTGTTGTGAGTTGAAAATCTTTGTCAGAGATGTCAACAAGGAAATGGCGCCAATGACGCGGTTTGACGGTAACTACATTGACAGCTAGGGCCATCTATGGGCAAATTCCGGTTTCATATTTATAGACCTGGTATACACGATACAGGGCCGCGTGGACATGGCGCCTCGTGAGACGCCAGTTCGGCGTTTCCATTATAGTTCTTGCCGCCGAATTGTCAAAAAATATATGTATTCGAAAATTTATACAAAATTTAATAAATTTTTTATTCTTGTCGATTGTTCGGTACAACAATAGGTCCTAACGATGCTTTACGTGTGTCCAAAGCTATATATTGAATTTTTTTGGGGACCATGCAAGTGCCTACAAAATACACTCCTCCGTAAAGGGAATACTTTAAGAATTGGTCGGCGATCGCACTGAAGTTACAACTCGGTGAGTTGGCTATTTCCAGTATGATTATTTTACGTTGGTGTTGCGGAAACGGTGTGGTAGGGTCGGTACGTACTGCGCGTAATGGAGTAGCGGGTAATCGTACGAGTACCCCTCGAGGGAAACATTACTAGAGCCATTTTTAGTAGAAAAACGCGAATACCATTAAGGCTGATCCCGTGGGTAATTTCAGAAGACCGGACTCGATCCGTTCGTATAGCCATGCGCTGTTTCGCATGGACTTCGCGTATCCCGTGAAGTTGCTCTACTCATATTGACTGTTAATGCTTTGAGTTCTTAGCGTTCGAGGAAGTAAAAGCTGCATTTCTTATGTTCAAAGCAGGCTCAGAATTCTCAATCGCGTATCAACTCTTTGAACACCTCCGAATTAAAATGCGATTGGCTTTGCGTCTTCTTCACTGAGGGATGTTCGTCCGTTTTTATTTTTTTCGCCTGCACTCCCTCTTCACGTCTCCACTTCAGGGTTCGACAAGGATCGTTTCGATCTTTTTTAACTGGGATTACTTGTGCCATCGTTTAGAACGCATAATTCGATATTTTCTTCATTATGCTTCTTTTTGTCTGCTTCAGTCGACAAAGATGCGCCTCGTGTTTTCTTCCTTAGATGGTCTGCTTTCATTATATTGTTAGCGATTCTCTGTCACAACTCAAGAACATCTGTCCACAGTTCCATTTTAGTTTCAAGCTGCCGTTTCGTTTGTTGTACTCTTTCGCGGGTAACACTACAATGTAATTATGTCGTTGAGTGTACACTGACTCACTGTGTTTGTATTTGTAGTCGTTTACAATACTTCTTTTTAAAAAAACACGCACGGTAGATCATCCTTGATTTACGAGGGTGGATCAATAACTCTGTGACTTTTTGAATGAAAGATGGTTTTTTCGGCAAAAAAAAATGTTTTATTTAGCAACATACTTTCCTTTGAGCTCAATACACTTCGTCCAACGTTTCTCCAATTTTTTGATCCCTTCCAAATAATGAGATTTGTCGAAGTCCTCAAAATGGGCGTTTGTTTGAGCGATAATTTCATCGTTGGAGCCAAATCACTTTCCGCCGAGCCACTTCTTCAGGTTTGGAAACAGGAAATAGTCACTGGGGGCTAAATCCGGAGAATATGACGGATGAGAGAGCAATTCGTATCCTAATTCATGGAATTCCACCATAACGACTACGCACGTGTGCACCCGTGAGCACTTTCTTTTCGGTCAAAGGCGGTCGTGCTTTCTTTAAATCGACGTCGAACCGGTCCAGAAATGTTGCATAATATTCGTCGTTAATTGTTTTTCCCTTTTAAAGATAATCGGTGTGGATTATCCCGCGTGCATCCCAAAAAACTGTCGCCATGGCCTTGTCGGCCGACAGACCCACCTTGGCTCTCTTCGGCGCTGATTCGTCCGGAGAAACCTACTGTTTTCACTGCGGCTTGGGATGTTTCCCTTTTAATACTGTTTGATTTTAACCTTCGGTATATGGATAATATGTTCCCTGTATGTACAATTTCAATAAATTCACAGTCACCCATGTATTGAGGAGGTAATTTGACCAGCTGCATGGTGGTCAAATGACCGTGCGTTCGCTATCGATTTTAAACAAAATAAACGAAAGTATCAGAGAAAAATTATTCTACGAATAAAGTTGGAAGAGCTGACAAAAAAAAGTCAAAATTATAATTTCAGTTCGTGTAATTGAGAATGACGTTCTCAATTATATGACCTGAATTTATCATTTCAATCGTTAGCAGCGATTGATACCAGCGATTAAAAAAAAAGAGCAGTTCAAATTATAATTTCAGGTCATATCTAATATATATTTCTGTAGGTCTGTCTGTATGTCTGTATGTATGTCCAGCCATAGCTCCCAGAGTTTTGAAGCTAGCCCTGCCCAAAGTGGTTGGTTGGGTGTGTATTGACCCTGGCCACAACATATGGGGGTGATGACCCCGATCGGGGTCTCGGGGGCGACTCCGGGGGCAAAAAGGTGTTTCTGGCACTACACAAAGTACCCGAAGGAGGCAGAATGTCAAAAAGTGTAATTAGGAAAAAATGATCAGGGCATAGGGTATACGAAAATCAATGACCTCAGATCCAAGGTCAAAGGTCACTTATTGACCTTGACTAAAATTTTAGGGGATGGATTGATAATTGAGCAGATTGTCAGCAATCACTGTCTCCGGGATATAAAAATCTTAAATATTCAAACTGAGTTAACTAAAAACATGTTTAAAGGGCAAAAAATGTGACAGTGATTTCTGTCAGTTCCACAGAGGTCGCTGTCCAAAAAGTTGAGGTAATGGATGAATTCAATAAAAAGTTGCCTCTCTTACATTTATAAGTAGAGTGTACCAGTGTTATCCAGTGATCAAAGCCACAAACGTTTTGACCAATACCAAACACATCCTAACCACAAACACAAGCCTGTAGCTTTGCATTAAACTGTGAGTTCTTTTCGGAATAGACACAATTACCTTAATCCATAACCAAAAAATAACTATGGGACCTAAACGAAATTCTGGCAACTTAAGCAGTAGTTCTTCAGCTGCAAGAAAGAAGCAACAGGCCATTAACCCGGGCAACGCCGGGTACCCCTGCTAGTATGATATAATGGAAGATAACATTGAGAATATCATTCTCAATTATATGACCGGAAATTATAATTTCAACTGTACTTTTTAAATTTTTTAAGAATTCATTATTTTATGAACTAAAATTATAACTTGGTTGTTTCTTTTTCTTCTTTTTTTTATTATTAATTGCTGGTCATTTATCAGAATAGTATATTGAATGACGTTTTATTAGGATATGCCCATCCTTGCTACGAATATAACAGTTTCATACCGCAAATTCATTTGGGAACAGTTGAGGAATGACATTTGCTACATTCTGGAATTTCGAATTCTTTAGGACACCGTCGTTCAACTGACTCATAAGTTTGCGAACAATCACTGGATGCTAAGAAATCACAAGCAGGTGGATTCAGCTTTGCGTCGTCTTCGAAAGTTTTTACAACTTTATCGTCGTAGTAACACGCACGGAGAGAATACTTAAAGTTCTATCAAATAAACTATTTATTCCAAACATTTAACTTAATTACTCTTCATATTAGTAAACGTTCAAAAGTGCATAAAAGTTCAGAGATGAAGACGATGCGAAACGTATTCTCATTTTATCTCTCACTCCACCGTTAGCGTCAGTCGTTCTGGACCTCTCCTACCCATACATGTTTCATGTCCTTTTAAAGCGAACTTCGTTATATTAATTAAATTATGTATTTATTACAATACAAATATATTAATTACGATCCATGAAATGCACTTCTTTGCTTCTCAACGGAATATCCGGAGTGGTGCAAGACGCCACCACGCCAGATGCCACCGGTGGTAGCCACCTTGAACCTCTTAGTATAATGTAGTCTACGTTTCTTTGTCAAAGTAAACGAGAAAACTCCTACATTCGCAATGACGTAAAACTGGCTTACGGCCATAGCCGCCCTCCCCCCGCCATCGCTGTAGACTCGGACGAGCTATACTCCGGCGTAGCTTGTGGCGCGTTTCCAAAGAAATGTGGATTACTATCAATTATTCGCCGTCAACGATAAAAGCCATAGTGTGTTCAATCCATCTGCGCGTACAGCATATTCATATAAGTTTACAAGTGCCGGAGACCATGTGCGTAAAAGTGGCACTATATTTATTATTGTCATCGTTATGGTTGGCGCACGGTCGTGCAGGATCTTAAAACTCGTCAGTACTTCCGCACGCATAAACGCAGAGTCATGAAGATTTATACTAATCTTATATTGGCCAAGAGAAATACAACTATCTATATTTTTTTCCGTTGACGGCTTTTGTTATCAACAAAAAAAATTACAAATTTGTCTTTATACGGAGCTCATATACTAAACGAATCAACAATTTAGAAATATATAAATAGAGAACGTCAACGGGTCAAACAATAGTAAGTTACATTTGTCTGGGGATACAGAATGTTCATGTAAATTGACAAGTGCCTGAGACTATGATTGTAATAGTTATAGGCACTGTTATTGCTGGCGTCGTTATAGCTGGCACACGGTGACGCTGGCATTCAGAACCCCTCAGTACTCCCACCGCATTGCCACAGACTTTTGGTGATTTATATTGATTTTCTATCGACGACGACGGTGTCTATGGAAATGCGCCGGTGTATTTCCGTTTTTTCCATTGACAGCATTTGTTAATCACAAAAAGGTGGCAAACGTATCTTGATACAAAGCGTAGCACATGTACACAACTAAATATAAATAAAAATAACAGTTATCAATGAGATAAACCATAGTGTGTTTTATTCGTCTGAGTCTCTAGAATATTCGTGTAAAGTCACAAGCGCCTGATATCATGTGTGCGTCACAGTTACTGATAAAGTATTTGGACGGTTGTCTCGTTATACCTTGCGCACAAATATTCATGGACTTGGAATTTGTCAGTACTCCCACACGCATATCCGTAGTGCCTTGCGGTGTCTTGTACATGTTTGTCAACCTTTTGTCGGTAAAGATGCACACAACGAAGCACCGTTACCGCGCGTTACTCACACTAGATAGACCGGCCTATACTTGTCAACTTATGACGCGCGGTGCACATAACGAAGCACCGATACCGCTCGTCACTCACACCATGTAGGCCGGCACGTTGGAGGCAAAGTCCCGTTATTCGGTTAGAAAAGCATGACTAGGGAAGCGCTATCTGAGACCAGTGAGAATTAAAGATCATCGTTAAAGACCAACGACGAACTTTAAAAAGAACCAATGCTATCGATGGGCTACAAGAGATGGGCTTAAGGACCGCCACCAGATATATCAAGAACATGAGGTGATCGAAGGGGATGCCGGTATAAAACCACCGGAAATTTGGCATTCGAGAAACACTTTTTTTCGCAGATCCCGCTGATGCAGAAGCTCAACCACCAGGAAGAAAGACCAGATGACCCAGCGATAACCTGCAGCCGCATTGGTATACACGGGACCCAAGTGTGACGTCAGACTCCACACTAGATGTCTAGCAGCTGAGCCTATGCTGCGTCCAAGCCTGACAACCACGCAGTCCAAACAACAACAAAGCGGACTGACACCGGTAGCTATGGATATATGATCCGGTTAGCTAACACCACTACGGAATTAAAGTGATATAGCAGCTTTATCATTTCAAATTACCAACGAGGAATACCTAATGATAGCATGGAAATAGGGAGAAATAAGTAGCAGGGTTCATTCGCGATAGCCGGAAGAATACTCGAAACGATAGGAAATAATAATAAATACGGCTCTGATATGGACCACATATGCTGATGCATTCCGAGTGCATCACACTGACGCCGGGTTGCAGCGGCGGCCAGGTGAGCGAACGAGTAGGTCGTCACGGGGGTCTCAGGCGGGAGCTCCACTCCCACCACAGGGACTCGTGACGCAGGAAGGAAGACTATCGATGCGCGGTAGAAAATTCGAGCATAACGATAGGCTTGCGGTAGCGCACCGGTAACTTACCGACATCGGATATCAGCGGATAAGAAGATATGGTAGAATAAGTTACCAGGTGAACGCAACGGGTCAGACAAATTATCTGCAAACACCGACAAATTCACACAAAAGCCAATCACATAATATCGCATATTTAAAGTTCTTTATTGCGTACACGTTTATATAGGCATACAAGAGTCCGGAAATATCCATTTGTAAGGTGCGTGTCAGACAAAAATGCCAGAAAAGGGTATCCAAGTAGTAACAACTCAATTCTACATTTATCTTTATCTTGTATCACGATAATTACCACTCTGTTTTCTGAAATAAACCCTACTTCTGCCTACTACTGAAGCCTATATTAATTTCCTCCCTGCTCGAGTCCGAACTAAAACCCTTCTAGGGTTATACAAACATTAAATACCGTTACAATGGCTTATTCCGTTGACAGCCTTTGTTTATATGATATAAAGAAAAAATTGGAAATTTGCCTTTGCACACTGAGCGTATTAGGTGCATTCGAGTAGTCGTTTGGATGACTAGAATATTCTGAGAAATTCACAAAGCCCTGAATACCTGCGTAAAGAATGAAAAGAATAAATTTTGAAATTACATGTACTATCCTCGCATGATGCATATTAAGTCTAACTTTTTGGAGAGATTTATATCGACTTTCATCGAATATGCATAATATAAATAAAAACTTTTGTTGATTGGCAAAAAATCTCATACTTCTATTAAATAATAAAATCAAGTAGAAATAGTTTTACTTTTTTGTACTGCTCGTTTATCAGGATGTGATTGGTAACAATTCTAATATGACTGAGTTACACTAATATCACTTGATATGAATATTTATTTAAGTCATATCGGGACTTATAAGCATTTCAATACTTTAGATACAAAACAACTTATAGTTACATTCGAAAACTTTTTGTTGTTGACTTCGCTGTCAACTTAGTAGATTAATATTTTTTTATGAGAGACCCTGTAGCCTGAATATCCCGAGTCACCACAATATCGAGTCTCCACATCCCCGAGTGCACTAACTTCTTTACCTTCCCATCTCGATTGCGCGAACTCTGTACTCCACGTTCCAATCGACCATGGTTCTTGCTCAATTCTCAGCAGAGTTTTTAGTAGAAGAGAGAAGCAGATGTGGACTAAATTAATTTCGGTACCGTGCTGAAATAATGCGTCAGAAGATCATAAATTTGTTTATAAACAGTCGTTCATTATCACGTTGCTAAAAGTTTTAAGTGTACTAGCCATCAGTACGATGCTGAAATTTCTTTCAATTTTTTTAACAATCACTTTCCGTGTTGTACACTGTTTGACAGCGTAATTAATATCGGACAGAAAATATGTAATCTGTGAAACTGTGTGTGTATTACTCAGAAATTCTGCACTATTAAATCGAATTTATTATTAAATCGAATTTACAGAAATCTGTGTAGAATTCACAAAAAAATGAGCAGAGTGACAATCGAATATTTGATTTATAAAAAATGAACTAGATGACGATATCATGCGATATTAGAAAGAAAATATTTTTTGGACTGCTTAAATATTCGATGCCCACTCTTAAAAGCACTGTTATAAAATAAATCGCTCTGTCCAATGGTTAACCTACAATCATTAAAGCTAATGACTCATGCAATAGTTCTATAAATTACAAACTCCAATTGTGTTCTAATTTCTTTGCTTAGTTTGCAATCTTAATTGTAATTTCCCGAAAGAAATATTTGGTAAATAAATATTATATTAAGAATATTATATCAGTAACCACAGGGAGAGCCGCGGACAGTGGATAACCTGGTCTGCACGCAGCGGATATGCGTTTAAATCCCGGCCGACGCCAATGGTGTTTTTTTCCTAAGACTTTTTCTGTAATCTCGGTGGTTCGAACTCCACCTTTAATTAATTCATGGCCAACATCTCTCAGTGATGAGTGTACGGTCGGTAGTCGGCTTGCGAGTGTCTCCCGCGCTTGTTCCTATCGCGCGGATGGTGACTTCCTTGCCGTGCGCTGACCGACACACTGAAACACTGAGAGCAGGCTTTGCCCTAAACGCCTCTGACGGTCGTGTTAAAGTTGACTCGTATCACCACCAAGGATTTAGGTAGGTATCGGCTGCATCGGCCACAGACTTTCTACAGATTCCCCGGCGCCCGGCGAATCCGATACAGTGGGAAAGTTGGCTGCAGCCGCAAGGGAGAGGTATATCAAACGGGATGGGCCCCGGATTGCGGAATATTAGCCTGGACCTTAATCTAAACAGCGAGACATCGCGCTGCAGAACCAGAATAACTCTCTGTGAAGCATCAGTCAGATACACCGGTCGTACGATGCCCTGCAGTACCCGCTCCTGTTCTGTCTTCGAGGACGGGTACTCGGTTCCGATGCTTCAGCGCGACCCCAAGGTCACTTGCCCCTTAAGAAGACAGTCTCCGCAGCGAACGTCTACTCCTACCGTGTCATGATCAGAAAAGCGGAGCACATAGTGTACTTCCACTCCCTCTTCAGTAAATTTTCGGTGGATATGTGCGCAAAAATAAAGATTAAGAGGTCGAGCCACATCAAGAACAGCCAGGTACAACTGAGGGCAGACAGCTACATTCATCTCAGGAATGCCGTGGGAAGCCAGAAATGAATGCCACTCTGTTGGGTCGGATGGTAGTACTCCCGTCATCTTTCACTGGGGAACCTCGCTACATGCATGAGCAGACTCACCATGCTATGAGATACAACCGCTACTACGGCCATCCTGATTTGATCATCATTTTTCCTTCTAATCGCAGAATGTCATTGCTGCACTGCTGCCTGGGCAAACGTTCTACTATCTCTACATCATAGCCAGGATGTTCCATATCAAAATAAAAAAGATGATGGCTTTCTTATACAATGACAGTCTGGTCTCCACGTAACAACGTGGCTGAGAAGTTCAGCAGCAGCCCTCCTTAAACAACGCTTTTGTCCTTCTGCAGACGATGGAAAACTAACGATTTTGCAAGAACTCTCCTGTCCTCCGAGATTCCTTTTTACCTCGTGTGAAAGAATAACAAGTTTACGAGAAAGAAGCGGTGGAAGGATATCGATGGTTGACCATGAGTGAGGAAGAACCGCATGTTGGAAAAAGTCATCACCCCCCCCCCCCCAAACACCGAATGTTATCATATGCGCCTACTGCTACATGAGACGCAATGTCCAATGTCCATCTCAGAGCTAAAGACTGTAGATGGAGTCATCCATTCCACATTTCAGTCTACATGCAGACCATTCGGTTTCGTTGGAGGATGGCATGCACTGTCCGATCCTCTGGGTGCAAGGCAGTGCGCAGCAGGTGATGAACGAGTTACAACAGATGCTCGGTGATCATTGAGGATGCAGTGCTGGTTTTGGGAGGACAGGGTTTGACACTGTACGGCCTGCTTCAGTCGTTCAGATCTAAGGAAATTTGGGGAAATAGGGACTATGTGAGCGAGATCAGTTACGATGCGAACGTCTTTATACAAGTAGCTCGCTATGTATCGGCAGATCTTTGGCATCGTTGAGGCAATGTTGGGCAGGCCTTTTTTCTTGTTGTGCCTGCTAGTACTGGGAAGAACTTCCAGATCAGCTTGCTCCTGGCAAAAGTGATTGTGGTATCATCTTGGCTATCGCATTCCCTGGCATCACTGCTAGTCTGTTGGAGGGAGGCAAGACAGCCATGCTTCAGAATTTCATTTATGCAGAAACTCCGCTGTGAAACATCTCAAAACAAAGCAACATGACCTAAGTGCTGCGTGACTGCAAGTTTATTGTCTGGGACGAAAGCACCATGCCGCAGAAAGGGCTTTTAAGGAACTGAAAAGAAACCTGCTGTTACACGAAATGCAAAGTACGCAACATGAGGAACCATCCTGAGTCTGAATTAAGTCCTTGGTGGAAACTCGGTGTGTACCTATTCATCAATAATGTTTGAAAATCTCTAGAAATTTCCAGCAAATCTCTAAAATATCTGGAAATAGCCAGAGTTTTTTTATAAATCACCACAGTTCAAACATGTTGTAAAATTACAATAAAAATCTCTGAATGCTTCTCAAAATCTCCAGATATAGCTACAAAATCAACGAATTGACGAGCTTGCTGAAAAAAACTCTCCATCGATAGACGGGAGAATATCTAAGCCGGAGAGATGTATTTTGGTAGAGTTGTAATACGGAAGAGCTATAATTTGTAGAGACGTAAATATGCCGTGTAGTGTCCAACAATAGCGCCTGATCAGTCTACATAATTGTAAGCTGATCCAAACTTACCTTAATGTCGTTTTTAATATTTACCAGGATGTGACCATCAACTCGAGACTTTATTAATTACCAACCTTTATTAATTAACAAAAAGATAATAACTAAGAGGCTGATGAGTGGTCGCATATCCTGTCTCCGATATTCCCGTTCTGAAGGTAGCCCCCACTCCCTCAGGCAGAGTTGCTTGTACAACTCCGGCTCCTACCGTCCCTCAGGTAGACTCAGCCTGTAGTAACCGCTCGCCCCCCCTCTTCGATCGGTTTGTTTGGATTTCGAGTGTGGCTTGGTTAGAGCCGAAGTAGACTGGCAGAGGAGTTTGTAACGTGGCGGACTATTCAATATACAGGGTGGCCGATTTACCTGAAGACATTGAAATATTTCAAAAACTACGCATCGGATCAAAAAAAATTAAACATGTGTTCTTTCTTTTCTCGATCCAATGTGTAATTTCTCGAGATATTCGCAAAAATCAGGATTCTTGCGATTACAGCACCATCTATCATGAATCGAAAAAAAATGTTTCAGATAAAAGTTACTTTTTTTTTATGGGGAATCCGAATCTGCAATTAAAAATGAGGGTTCCCATTTACGATTTCAAAGTTACCCCCACCCCCACCCCAGGGGGTCGACTTTGGTATCATTGGATGATCCTCTTCCATGCGAACAAATTTTATTTAGAACTTTTTTTGATTCGATGCGTAGTTTTCGAAATATTTCAGTGTCTTCAGATAAATCGGCCACCCTGTATATAATGACGATTCGGATTATGTGTGGTGAGTGACCTGACGTGGCTCAGTGGTGAGAGTTGTTGATTAACAATCGGAAGATCCCGGGTTTGAATCCCGGCCCAGACGCCCCGCATTTTGTTCTAATTGTTCCTTATGTATTCCAATTTTTCTGCGTTACAAAGTTCAATGAAAATAGTCATTTTATTAAAGCAGCAATATCCATTAAGAAATATTGAAGGCATCCACAAGTAAGGTCTTTTTTCAAGTTACAGGTTAGCTCAGTGATTGAAGAGCGGAATATTAAATTACAAGATATGGAAACGATTACTCATAGCGGATTGTATCGAAAAAATTTGCTAGCATCGAAAACTAAAAAAACTTTTGACAAGGTTCCAGGCAGGACATTCATTGCAGAGGGTTCATCGATCTGTTTTATTTTCTCTTTGACCAACAAAAAACTTTGGCATGCAGTGGATCAGAATAAAATATCATTCCGTCACTATCATTATTTGCACTAGAGTCTCGTATGACTAGGAGTTTACGCGCCTTCACCTTCATACGGCCTGAACACTTTCTTCTTCTTATTTGACTTGGGGCTGACTCTGGTCATCGAAACAGCGCGAGTCGGCCATACGGCCATGTGGTACTCGCGCATCACAAATTGATTTAGATGTTTAAGCCACACGGAAAAAAGGTTAGGTTAATCGTACCAATTTTTTATTCATTCGATACGAATTGATTAGATCGACCATTGTATTTAGTGTGGTAACCTCGTACAGTTAGTTTCTTTGACAATTAAGAGTTGGTTAGAACAATGGTAGATACAACCAACGCGATTGGTTGGGGTTACCAAGAAATTGTATTCAGATTGGTCACCGACAACCAACCACAACAATTGGTTACCACGGGTAACGGCAGTTGCTAGTATAACCAAGTTTATGGCGAACATGGTAGAACTGGATATTACCAATTTAAGTAATTGCTAATTAATGCGGTTGTAACTACCACAACCATAATTCGCGAACGAATAAACGCCAGTGTCGCTATATTGTTCATGTGAACGTTCATCACATCGGTTTTATACAATTTACACAAATAGGATTGACATAAAATATTCTACAGAACAAAAAAGTTGTTATGATTATTGCTTCACATGGACGGAGTGCAGTCATATTTGTCAATGGATAAACGTTTGACGACTAGGGGCTGCTTAGGCTTTATTTTTCAATTTTAAAGGTTTTGCTATGTTTGTACAATTAGATACGATTTTCGATTTATTGTGAATTTCATGTTATCAAATTCGCACTTTTTATTTCTCTATATAGCCCGGATAACCTACGATTTAGCTGATGTTGAATGGTTGAGTCAAACGAGTAGATAAAAAACAGAAAAGATAAACAGAAAACAAAAAGATAAAATTCGTGGATTGCCTCCTTAATAACTTGGTTGCATAAAATAACATCACTCTACCCAAGTACCATTAGTTCATGTAACTAGAAAATCGTTTGGAGCATCTAAAATTAAGGCAATTGGGTGGAGCAACTATTTTGGGTGTCTCATGTGGGAGACGATTGGGTGTCTAGTATGGAAAAAAAAATTCCGCAATAAAATCAATGAAGTTAATATGAGGATATTGAATAAAACTTTCCGATTTTAGTAACTTTATTGATTCCATTTTATTTCCACCCTGGGACTCAAAGCTTTAGGAGAGGCGCTGGTGGGTTTGAAACAGTTCGAGCGATTGATTACCTCCGGAGGAAGTTCTGTTCCCTCCTATGCTCCAGTCGTTTTATTCTTCTAATCGAAAGTGGAGAGGAGCTCTCAGGATTTCTGTTCATCGTCGTTCTTTTCTTCCCTACGCCTCTCACACTGACTGTAGCGTTGATAGCGATGCTTTTGCGTGTCGCATATGATCGTTCGTTCGTCTTCTGAGAATTCGTAGGAAGCACGTAGAAGAGCGAACGAAAAAGATTCGATGGATGGCGGGGGATTGAGGAGTAGAAAAAAGCTACAGAGATAGGAAAGACATGATATTCTATCTCGAGTCTCTGATTGGAACGTGATGCAGCTCACACGCTTGTTCCATTTCTCTCTCACGAACGTGAAAGCGTACCGATACCTCCTGTGGAATTTGATTGGGGGATACGTTGACGTTATCTTTCCACAAGATTGTCGGCTTCTTTTTTTATTATCACGTCTCTACAATGTGGACGGTATATGTACAGCGCCAGAACGAACTCTCTCAGAGCGTCGGTTACTCCTTGTTCCTCCTGTCTCTATCTCGTTTGTTCTGGCTATCAGTTTGGCGCCCTCGCGAGTAGTAATTGTTGCCTGGCCACAATCAAGGAAGACTCGTGGGTGAGAGCGACGTCCCTCGGGCAGATTCCGGACCGCAAATTTGCGGATAAACCGCAGGTGTTGGAGAAGAAGAGTTGTGGCGAGCCTCGAGTCTCCACGGTGGTTTCTCGGGCAACCCCTGAGATGGCCTACGGGGGAATTATACTTTGAGCTTTTTGGGCCGGGATCGAGGTAACCGATAGCATTTTAAGTCAAATGTGCGTTGGAAAAGAAGTTTTTCTAAGGAATATCAACAAATTTCGTTGAGTTGCAAAACACATTATTCATAAATTTCTAATTATTTCTAGAAATAACAATCACCATTTCTTGACTAATAACTAAATCCTCGTGACTTTAAGTGAAGCACCGACTTAACACACCCAGTTTCAAGCTATGACACGAAATCAGAATTAACAAAATTTAAGCACTATTTCAAGAAGCTAAACGCGGGGACTGGGGTGAAAATGTCGAGCACTCGAGACAAATATGACAGAGCGTACATCCGTTGACAGGTATCGTGAGATTCAAAGTGAATTGCGAGATCATGTAATGTTGGGTAGTGTAACTCGTGGTGATGAAGGAAAGTTGAGAAGGGGGCAACCGATCCACGACAACTTTAAATTAGCTTCGTTAATTAAACTTCGAGATCGATTAGGGTGGTAGCTGCCACGGAGATAGGGTTCGCTGAAAGCATACAGCGTGTGTCGCACGTATCTACTCTCTTGGTAGCGAGCAGACTAGCGAGAGAAAGAGACAGAGAGACAGAGAGAGAGAGAGAGAGAGAGAGAGAGGAGTGGAGTGGAGTGGAGTGCTTTGGCACCGACAGGCTTCTAGGATTCGAAGTAAAGCGGATAGGGATGCTAAAATGGTGAGGCGTGGCGAGAGACCACGGTGACAAACTGCCTGTACGAGCAACCTCTCCTATAATTGGTTAATTAGTAACGACGCGAGAAATTCAAGGGGAAAGGGGTTTGGAGGCTTCGAATCTGCACGCACAAATTTGCAAGTATATATCCGGACTAGGAGAACAGGGTTGTTCAACTAAGTGTCTTCAAGCCACCGTACGTAAAATAACTTCGGGACATTAACCGAAATCCGATCTTTGTGGTCAACACTGTCTATCTGCAAGTTCTGTCTGAAATTCCCTTAACTTAGATTAACAAAACTTCCTGAATAATAGTAATCTTGAATATGAAATAAACATTTGTCTATTGAATTTATAATTAAATTTCCACATTTAATGGAAAAACTGCAGAGTCGGGAACAAACTTCAGTTCAAATCTAAAGTTCGAGTGAACTCGAACTGAAATTTACTCTTTGACTCAAATTTCGATTGAAATTCAAGTTTAAATTTGTGTCCGGAACTTTAATTGAAACTTCGGTCTGTATTTCAGTTCATAGTTTAGTTGCAACTTTAATTCAAAGTGAAGTTAGAAATCCAGCGTGAACTGCAGTCGAAATTTCAATTGAAAGTTCAATGGATGAGGATAAGTTCGAGCTTCAACATAAACTTCAGTCAAACCTTCTGTTCCATCTTTAGTCTAAAGCTTAGTTCGCACTTTCGTTGAAACTGCTATTCAGACTTCTATCAAAATTCGTGTTCGAACTCGTGTCAAAACTTCAGTTTGTACTTCAATTCAAACTTCAGTCGAAACTTCGACCCGATATTTAATTCAAAACTAAGTTTGAACTTTGGTAAAAACTTTCAATTTGAAAAATTTAAACCTAAAAAATGGATAAAGTGCATAAACCACTAGATGATATCAATAACCGAGGACAAACTTGCAAAGAAAGTTGGAAGCACACTAATGAATTGGAGATCATCGAGCTATGCAATTTTCGTGCTCGTTAAAAGAAACTCTTTAGTCGTGGTTGAACTAGGTCTCGGTCTTCGCAGCAGTGACAGCAGCAGCACGGTTTAATTAAATCAGCGGAGCACTAGCGCCTTAATTCTCGCTAGCGTCACGAGGTGCAAGGAGAGAGAATCTGAGCTGCGGCTAGACTGAGACTCGATGTATAGGCGCCAAGGGTTTTTGGAGCTCGAACCAAAAGAGAACCCTTGCAGTATTAGCATATCTTCTCGTTCACTCGTTCCACTAGTCTACGCGCTTTTTTGTTCGTTTTATTCTCACTTTGAGTTCATCACATCAGGTTCGATAAGTAGAAAAAAATCGATGCATTATTTAACTCTCACGAAAGTCGTCCGTTTCGCGGATTCATTAACCAAGATCAAGTTTCTTCAAACCTGTGCTATACAATAAAAAAACGGTGTTTTTTAAGAGAAAAAGTTTTAAAAGCAGGGATTTTGAGAATAAATCATGAAATATAGGTCAGTTGCACACAGCAAAATGGTTAGTTGCCACGATCAACTGACTGAATGGTAAGCGTCTTCTTCGGGTGATCTCTTTATCTCTCCTAATTAACTAAATAATTTCATTAATCGATCAATTGGTAGATTCAATAAGTTAAAAATTAGTAAGACTCACCAACACTGAGAAAAAATTTGGTTATACCAACCCCAACATGAGGATGGACATGGCGAAGCTAAGAACGAAATCGGTCGAGCTACACGATGAAGTTAAGGTACGAGTAATCAGCTCGTCCAGTCTCATGAAACCATAGACTCGAACAATTTTTATTATTATTTCCTTTCGCCGTTAGAAAATGTTCACAAACATTTCAGTGTCACATAAATAAACTTCTCTCAAAACAAAATCATTAAAGTACCAATGCAAGGTTCATTTTGAGAGAAAAGACTTGCACTGTTCGCCAAATGCGCAGCTAGCGTTCGCAGTGATACCAGACAAATAATAACGTGTTGAGAAGCTGTAAATGCGGAGAGACCGCAATCTACAGTGAATTGAAGCAAATACATTTTTTATTTAATCGTTGAAAAACATCAACAGTGTTTCAGTGTTTAAACCGCCCTCAAAGCAAAATCAATAGGTAAAATCATCTCATAGGTAGTATCCGCATTGATCTGAGGGTAGAAATAATGTGTTCCGAAGCTGTAAATCCGAGACAGCGCTGCACAGTGAACGACCCGCAACCACTATCAGGTAGCTCCGGTGGCCCTGCGGCTCGCGGATTAACGAGGCGCAATTATACAACAGCGGCAAAAAGGTGATTTAAGCGAGCACTGTCGAAATTACTGCGTAGCAACGGTAGCAAAGACAAATCATCATGGTTATGCTACACTCTTGAAATTCCCACCAAACTGCATTATATCCGGCGCATTCAATCCTCAATGTCCTTTAACTAATACGGTTTGCCGATTCGGTTGTCAACTCTGAGGACATTACTCATCGCGGATACGAAGCAGAGTCAGGAGCAGGAGAAATAGCAGCTGGAATTATTGTGAAATCGGACGTGCGGGATGTGATAGGAGGTATAGGGTGGTTCAGCCACCTAAGCGAAACGCGTTGTACGTGGCTCTGGGTCTCATCTCGTCGCAGTTCTGCGATCTGTCTATCTATCTATATATATATATAAAAAGAAAAGTCCTGACTGACTGACTGACTCACTCACTCATCAACGCCCAGCCCAAACCCCTGGGCCTAGAAACTTGAAATTCTAGGGATATATTCGCTTCGTGTCGTAGACGCTCACTAAGAAGGGAAATTTAGAAATTCCACCCCTACAAATGTTTAAAAACCAATTTCAGGATTTTTAGAAATTCCACCCCTAAGGGGGTGTAAAAGGGTTAAATACGTAAAAACATATTTAAAATTACATTTAAAGATTTTAAAGTCCCCCAGCCCCCGACCCCTGCGCTTTGCGCGCGGAACCCGTTTACGGTTGTTGTTTACTGAACGTGATACACATAGCGATCGTCTTTTATCCCCCACCTGATCGTCGCCACCCTGGTAGTCTTTTGTTTATCTTGCAAACGTCTTGTCTTCATCTACTGATTGTATCTACTCCCGATTTTCATTTGTTTTCCCCCAATTATCTTTTGTTTTACCTCCTGACGGTTTTTTGTTCGCCTTGCTTCACGTGTCAACCCTCCACCACAGTCTTCATTTGTTTCTTTGCTGATCCTCCTTTACTTTTCCATTCCATCGCCGTTCGCTCTCTCGAACTCATTGTATTTTTCTTCCACTCCCGATCGTCTTTCTCTTTTTCTACCAATCGTCTTTTGACTTTCCCCTCCCAATCGTCCATTAATTTCGTCCCGACTGTCTTCCGTTTTTCCCCGAATCGTCCATTGTTTCATCTACCAATAGTATTTAAGCTCTTTTAACTATTCGTTCATTTATTGGGTTTTGTTTTGTGGCGCTCGGGCGCTACGCGTCCTCGCGTCCATACGGCTCGAACACACCGTATCCGGGACTTTATAACAATGACTATCCCCACTTCCTAACCCTGCCCACTATCTCGACTATTGATCCATGTCAATAATCCTGATTATTGACATGAAGGTCGATATTATTGAAGAATATTATTGACATGCAGGTCGATAATAGGAACCCTTTTATTTCAAATATGTACGTATTGAGTGATTCTGGCATCACAGTAAATTCACCAAATTACAATCCCGGAAGTGAATTCAACCATCGTAAGTATTGACAGGGTAAAATGTGAAGACATACATGTATAATCTTTTAAGGTATACAATCTTTGCATTGATTCAAAAATAAAAATAAGTCTCGAACGTTGGTAATATTTTTATCGCATTCTTCAAAGTGAAAAAAAACCCATGATAGTTTATTTTCTAGTCCACTTATTGAACCTACGTGTTAAATAAGTAACTGTGGTACTTCTAAATTAGTTTTGATCACGGATGAGATACCCTCCCCCTGGAAGATTCGATGGGTCGGTAGTGAGGGAGAGAGGGAGGGATGGATAGATGGATGGACGGGTGGATGGATGGATGGACGGGTGGATGGATGGATGGATGGATGGATGGATGGATGGATGGATGGAGGAAGGGAATTTCTCGATTCTCGAATGACTCGAATTTCTCTATTTGTGTAAACATTACAGATAGTACATCGTAATAATACCAAAAATTTTGATGCAGTGTACAGTCAAAACTTGATAAAAAAATTTGAAGTGAAAAAGGAAAGGCACGTTGGACCATCAAAAACGAAGACAGTAAGCAATAACCCACAAATTAAAATCAGTTACCTCCGCTGAAATTCCTGATTTCTCACGGAGAAAAAAAGAATAGTTGCGTTTACCGATCATCGATTCGAGCTACCGAGCTGGCGGTAAAACAAGTTGGTAAGCGCGACTAATCTCTTGTCTCCGCATTTGTGAGGCATCCGTTTGAAGTCTCCGTGCGAATATTATAAACAATAAATAAATAAATAAATAAATAAATAAAATATGTTTACACACACGCTGCACATTTGTCATAATAAACACAAAGGTCATAGCAGTCTTCATAATGTCGAAGGTTAATTTTCTATGTTAATCATATGATATCATGGTTAGGGCATAGTAAAGTATTAAATGAATAATTCCTAATTAAAAACGGTAAATTCATTAAATAATGAAAATACGTTCACCTGACAGAAAATTGAAACTCTCGCGTGTAGTCCAATTAGGGGTGAGACGCTTTAGAGGGCCCAGGGGGAATAGGGTTGATGGTGGGGACAACAAAAGAAATTAAAAATTGTAACGTTTCGATTGGCAGACAACGAGAAGTTAAATTTATCGTCATATGGTGACTGACTAAGAATAATCAGGGCCGGGGGTGACCCTTATTCCTTACCTTTTTTATTTTTGTACACGGCGACAACGGTAACGAGATTTTTTCTATAATAGAGAGATTTACTAGTGAAAAACTAGTAAAAGTGTTTTAATGTTGAACTGTGGAATCTCGAAACTTCAGTAGTCTCGCTGCAACACTCGCTTTGGGTAGGAGAGCTATTCGGAGAGACTGCGGTTCGTATCGCGGTCCTGGCCGTGAACGTCGTAGTTTGCCGCTATGTTCCAGTTTTCGAACAAATTTTAACGGAGAGATCGACGCAGGAGGAAAAAATGAGGACAAAGAAACATTTTCGGAGAATACTTGGAAGCACGAAGGGAATCGTTGGTGGTGGTAGCACTAATGCGAGCTGAAGCGAGGGAGCAACACTGGTAAAATTGCAGCAATCGCAAAAGTAGAAAAAAGCAGTAAAAATGAGAACGAATGAGGGAAGAAAAGTAGGATATACGAGTTTGGTCATGATAAGAGACTTCGGCAATCTCTAAGCGGCGGAGAAACTGTGGGGCGTATACCAGCCATGAGATGCGAACGTCGCTGATATTCTCGTTATAAAGCTCTAAGGGAGATACTGATCGATTGGCCGACGGTAAAACGAACTTTGGGGGTTTGGAGTTTCTTATGATCCCTTTCCTTCGAATTTCGAGTTCACGGTGACTCGTATAGGTACTGGCGACAAGTAAAGTTGCGCTCAAAGTAGTTGAAAAGCTATAAAGATGTTGACGTCGACGAGACAAATGCATAGGAAGCATTTTTATGATGCCATGAATTCGTCAAACTCTTAAATTGAGTGTGAAAATGTAGAGAATTTGAGAATTGGGAAACTTAAGACTTTCTTTTAAATACCTGGACATCGATCTTGTCGCCCGGAATCATGTATGTATGTTAGGATGTTTGAAACATTTTTTTAAATCAACGTGAAATTGATTTACGTAAAAGAAATAAATTACTCGTCTCCCACCAGCGATTATAATTGAAGATGATTTACTATTGTTGCTCACGAAAAGAGGGCTTTAGCAATCAAGCTTAAGTTGTGCCCAAATGATCTTTACTCTATCGATCCATCCATTAAACATAATTATGGTAATTACCAGGGCCCTTTTTTATGACAACTAATGGTAAAATATTTTCAACTATCTCAGAGTATGGGGAACGAAAATTTTTTTTTTCATCGAAAAGCAATTTTTCACTGATTTAGAAAAATGTTGTGAAACCCTAGTGTGGGTATCGTGCGATGTTTTTGATTTGTTTTCTGCGGACAGATTGGCTTTTTGTGATTATGATATCATGCATCACTATGTAGATTAACGTTTGTACTTTTTTGCATTATTTTCATTTGAAAAGAATGGTAATCTGCCGTCAGAATTCAAGCGAAGCCTTTCTGAATTTCGGTCTGAAATCTTTCAGAATTTTAATCCATAGTTTTCATAAATTTTATAAAAAAATGTTATTCAACCAGCCACCTATATATTCCGTACATTATTATCTCCAAATTCCAAATGTTGCTAAACTGAATAGTGTTCGCTCTAGCATCTCGTTGGGTCATAAGTAATTTCACAGTCCAACACCGAGAATAATGATCCGAACGATTAATCGACCCGGGTCGTAACTAAGAGCAAAACTTCGTTGTACGAGAGTACAGTAGAATAACAGAGCATGCATCGAAACGAGAAGCAACAACACACACGAAATATAGTAGAAACGCGAGGAGCGTAGAAGTGCCAACCATTAAAACGTTCTCTCGCTCGCGTGATGTCTCGGTGTGGAACAACCCCGTGGAAACTTGTTAACTACATTTATACCAATGCTGTAATATGCAAATTGAGAAGTCAGAGGATGGTGGATGCTCTTGAGTTCTGCTCCTGCTGGTAGGAACCGGGGAAAGGAATTCGAGAACGAGTGTACCTGGGTGTATGTGTGCTATGACAGAGGAGCGTAAGCCAGCCGTGAACGGCTTCCAGAATAACACGTGTTTGTGTTCCGAGGGCAAGTATACGGGTTAAAGATAGGAAGAGCTGGCGCCAGCTACCAAGGGAAATGGAGGGATATAGTCGAGGTTGAAAGAGAATGATGTAAGAGCAAGGGAAAAGCCCTCGGGGTATCAATTTGCATTTTAATCTAATATCCTGTGATTATGGCGTTCCACTCGAATCTCCTCGCCGGATCATCTTTCCATTTCAATATGTAATTTCAATTTCTCCGAAATGGCAATGTCCACCGTCACTGAAGGTATTCATATTTCAATTCGTTGTACTTAATCTGGTATATTTTTCGGTTGACGCTAGAAGTCTTTGCCATTTTTTCTCTTTCATTTTTTGTTCTTGGGAGCTGATTTAAGGTGAGAGGAGGAGGAGGAAGGGCTTAGCCCTACTGCTTCGGCTCGATCGATTCCGGGTGGAAGACACTTTTTCTTTCCTCCTCACACTTCAAACACTCGGGATTCCTTCCCTAACGCTGTGTCTGTCATCTAAGTTGGGGACAATGAAGAGAGGCCGGGTGAAGAAGATACTGAGAGGTGAGGAAGGTCTCCTGGGCAGTGAGAAGGAAGAGCCTCGAGGGCTATTCAGAGGTGCACGATTTTACGATATTGGGATTTCTTTCATAACGGAAAGAAGATAACGTTTGGGAGGAAAGGTTGAGGGTGAAACTGACAAGATTATTGTTTATTTATATACTGCGACTGGCCCTCCCGCGAGAGGCTCCGAAAAGGAAATGGAAAATTCTTCTTTTTTCTTTGCGATAAAAGTTTGTAGCCAAAGTTTTCGAAGTCGATCGTTACCTTCGCTTTACCTCTTTCATATTAGATAGGGATGGGATCACTTGGAAGGGAAGACAAGTATTCCGGTTTAATAGCATTTTATTTGTAAAAATAGCTGCTAAAACATTTACAATTGTTCAGGACTCTAAAAACATTTTATAATTATATTAACATATTATATATTCAGTACAACGAAGTGGTGTTTGCATAATTCTTCGGAATTACAAGACAACTGGCAAAATTAGTAACTGACATAATTGACCTATAAATTCAAAATTGTAGCCTAACATTTGACACTTAATAATTCTTTCAGATTCTAATGAATATATTTTTTTAATTTAGGACCATGAAATTGATATATTTTTATCCTCCCGAAATTACAACCAGCAGCCTCTATTTGTCTTGGGACCATCCCCTAACGGAATAAGCCGCCATCGCCCACGAAACCTTTCAAACGCTTATAAAATCACGGATATAAGAGTTGAAAACACAAAAATATCGGTAGCACGTTCCAGGTCCCTCCTCCGATACGTCGTCGAAACGTAAGCTCGGATAAAGGCCGCCACGAAATTTCCAGCGCATCCGGCTTTACCATCTCTCCACCCCACCTCCACCGCAGTCCTCTTTTCCATTTCTACGTTTTTCCCTTCGTTTCACAGGAGTTTCCATTCCTCTCAATTTCGTTCGCATCACGCCGAGTACGCAATTAGCTCGCTCTTTGTTTTTCTCCCCTCTCTTCACGGATTCCAGCTCTCTCCTTTCACTCAACCGACAAACATAAATCCATAGAGTGAACTTCGCCTGGTCGAACATACGAACCACCGAATTATTTACGTTTATTTTTGTTATTTCGTGGGGCTAGGATGAATCAGCAATGCGCGCTGCTATATATCGTTGATTATACCGTCCTCGTTCGCCTCACCAGTTCAATTCCTGATAACTATGCAGCTATTGTTAGCAGCGTCTGTAATGCACAAAGCTCTTTGAAACATTTACATCCTCTCATATAATTAATCATGGACATCTGAACTATTTGAATCGTTTGTTTTATTTCAATTATTTGAATTACTACACGCATATTTGGTTTTTCGTCGATTGCAGACCTGAAATAGTTCATTTTTCTCGAAATCAAAGCTCCGTTGAGGCCTCATTTGATTCAATATTTGTAACGGATTATAAACCTTGCAGAATTTTTATGGAAAGATAAACCTAGTGAAGAACCGAACAATAAAATAACTTTTTTTTGGGCTGCGACACTTGAGAAAAACTTTCAACACAGAAAAGCTGTATATGAGGAATTGGACGAGATTCGATCCCGAAACTATAGAGTTACGCCAGGTCGCTTCCTACAATTAATTCAAATTGTCTTTATATATTGAATATTTCGCAACGCTAGAATCTATAATTTTGAAAGCTTATTGTTAAAGTTACATTACTTTGGCAGATTTATGCGTGGTATACTCCGTATTTACGTATCAGATTTTTAAATTCTTATTCCGTTACCTTACAAATACGTTTGATGTCCTGCATATAGCAACATTGATTGATTTCTCTCGACGTTCGTGTGCAAAAAAATATTTTACGCTCGAGATTTTCATACTCACGAAAGCTCGGGAAGGTTTCCTGTCTCCGTAACCTCGTTCTCTACGTTCCTCGCACTGTTCTCTTCCTCTCGACGCAGCTTCGCACTACCCCTCGTTGCTCATTTTCTTCTCACGTCTCCTCGCGCTGGATTACCGAGAGCGTCGTGTGGGCGTCATAGCTCTCAATGTAAGCCGATTTTTCTGCCTACCGCACGATAAACCTGTCTTACGTGAAATATGCGATACCAACCACGACATATATCACCTTCTTACCCTCTATCTTCTCTACGTTATGTTCGTCATAATTTTTTTTTAGTTTCACACAAATATTAATCGATAGAAAATAAAACAAGGCGTGTAAATTTGAAATTTTTAAATTGCCCTTGCGTGATTCTCGCCAACCCACAGATTCTCCTCTACAGGGAATGGTTATCTTAATTCTTGCTTTCTTACGGAGTAAGTGGTATTAATATTTTCAATAAAATTGAAAAAATAAGTAAAATTACAAATTTCACAAAGTTAAAACCTCTTAATCGATTCTTACCAAATTCAAGATCCTGGTACCGTAGCTAAATTGTATGCTAAGTTACAGTTTGATAGATAAAAATTTACGAAAGTTAGAACAAAAATAGATTTATTTTCGAAAAATTACAAAAACTCATGATTTTATAAAATCAGAACACCTTGATCGATTTATTCTAAACTCAATACCGAACAAGCTTGTCCCCTGGCCTATTATTGTAGAATAAAAATTACGAAAGTTAGAGAGCGTAACTCTTTATTTCGAAAAATTTAAACAACCTTAAAATGAGATACTCGGTAGCGATGTGGGCAAAAATTTAAGCAAATGGATGGGGGTCGTGACCTGACCCGTGTGCAAAGTTTCAGGATGATTGAGTAACGCGTTCTTGAGTTATACACACATACGCACGGACATTTTTTCTAAATATGATTTCTCAACGTTTTGGGACATTTTAAGTATTCTGATATCAAAATCTCAAGCAAAATTTTTTTCACTGTAACAAAGCAGTCCCCTATGAGCAAGGAAAAAAGGATGCAAAGTTGAACCTTGGATGCTGGTTCCTCATTATTTTCCACCTTTCTGATGGAGAAAACTTTGTTTTAATGTAATATTAAGTGCAATTAAAATTATAGCACGGTTCGTCAGATGTTTTGGAACAAAAAGCACTTGTAATTTAAAAAATTTGAATTACTACATCTGCGAATACTACGGTATCCGAAAGAGGTTCAAGGTCATTGAATTTTACATGTCTGTGATGAAGAAACAATGATCTAATGTGCAAAGAGTTGATATCAGTCATTACTCTATGGTGTTTTTATCGTTTTAGATTTTTAATGCAAAAATTAATGACCCGCGCTGATAGATGGTTATGGGCAGGTGGCGAGAGCACGGGCGTGCAGTCTTCGGTGGCGTCATCTCAAACCTTTCGTCAGGGGTAGATGGGCTCACGGCCCCATGTACCACACAATTTTTTAAATGTATTTTTATCATATAATAAATATAATAAATAAATATCATAGAAGCATCGGGTACCGTAGTATTTCTTTAAATCTAAACCCTTTTATGGATCTTAACCAAATCGAATATATAACACCTCTGATCGTTAGTTCATTTTCGTACAAAATTTGAGTTGAAATGATTGGCTTACGTGACTTAGAGTGACGTGAATTTTTCACACAATAATTCAAAACGACATAAAATTCGAGCCTCTTGACGGATTCGGCTAATATTCAATCCCAAATGTCCTTCAACATTACTTTATTTGTAAAGAACTATATATACCATAGCTGTGTAGCTTAAAACTTTCGATAACTAAAATATTTACAGCCATTTTTTACAAATTTCAAAACGTCACAAAATTCAAATGCGTGAATCAATTTAAACGACAATTATACCGAACAAAGAGACCTTTCTGGTTTTCCTGTGTGACAATTTTCAATCTAAACCACTTTTCTCAACGCTTCTAACCATTCTGAGTAATCTGACATGATTATCACGAAAATAAATTTTTATTAAAACAAAGCTTCTTTCACGAGAGAAAGAAAAATTAAAAAATTAATGATAAAATAAAAAATAAAAAAACTTTTTCTCTTTTATAGATTTGAACAAAATGACGAACACGATGTCTAAGCAGTCTACAAAAACGTGAGTAAATACATTTTTTTCCTCGATTGAACCTTTCCAATCTTTTTTTTGTGAATCTGCATTATTCGTATTTGTACAAAAAATTATGAAATTGATTATGCAAGTCATACGTTGTGGAATCAGGTTGTAGTGTAAATTCATGTAAATCGTGCCCTTCAAGCATTTTTGGAATTACGTTTCCCATTTGGTATTATTTCGAAATTAAATTTCAACGTTCGAGAGGTTCATTCGTCTGGCTGATGCACACACTGTTGATTTTTCTGTAGGTTCTGTACAGATCCCTGTAAATGCTACATAATTTGCTCTTGATTTCATTAAAAGCAAAATATAAAATGTCCGATGGGTTAAAAAAAAAATAATTTTCCTTCTTTCCTCATGAAAATAGCTATGCGATAGAAAGAAATTTATGAGATTGCATTAAAAAGTTTAGTAAAAACGTTGTATTTTAAACATCTCTTAATGAGATTGATTAAACAATTTAAAAATATTTACCCGAAAGTACTTTCAAGTGATACTAAAATATGGCTAATTATGAGCGTATCTGAAAGGGTCCGGAAAAATGGCTGAACTGACAGGGAATGTCCCATACATTAAAAAAAAAGTTAATTATCGATGCAGAAAAATGTCCCTTCCGCAACGCTTTTCTATCTGAAAATACGAGTAGCAATTTGAAAGTGTCCTAGAGAGGGCTTCTGTCAGGAAAAGTAAGGGTAGCGATAGCTTCTTGATGCGGGTAGATCGATGTGGCGTTATAAAGAGATTTTAATATCTTTTCATTGTTTAAATAATTGACGTTAAGACGCTGCCGCGACTTTTAATACAGCGGATACGTCGTATCCATTCTACGAGTCCTTCCAGTCTATGTGCGATGTGTCCCTTCCGTCGCGTCGTCTGCTACAGTAGAATTATATATATAGCATGACGTGTTATAATCGCGGGATATATGATAGCCACGGTAACGATTGATCGCATCACTTATCTCTCCACTGTCGGGGCTATTATCGAAAAAGCTCTTTCCTCGACCGTGTGTATGCCTGCTCGCTTCAATCTACGTGATAAATATCAAGAGAAGCTACGTGTGTTGCTGCAAGTTCGGACTATGTTCCCACCTGGATAACGTTTGCAGTTCCAGCTCTCCACAGCGCGGTAACTCGTGCATTGCTGAGAGAACCAGCTTTCTCTCTCTCTCTCTCTCTCTCTCTCTCTCTCTCTCTCTCTCGTTTTCCCCGTGTGTCGGTCAGACGCGCCGGTGCACGACCACAACCACTGCGAAACACTTCCCAGTGCCGCCGCTACGCTAGGCCGCTCTCTGGCTAATGTACGGCCAAATGGAGAGCAAGTAGAAAAGGCTTAGAGTAGTCAGCCATGCAGTCGAAGCTGGTCCGCGCATGCAGCACACACTCTTCCTCTGTACTTAAAAATTTAGTGTTGTACGCGTGAGTGAAGAAAAATGTGTGATGTACATAAATTATTATTATATTAATGGCCTTAAAGTTTTGCAATTAACTTTCGATTACTATTGCAACGATTTTAGTAAAACTGATGATTATGAGAAACCGATCATTCAATCAGAGTCTTGTAAAATTATCTGTAAATTCGTCAGTATTTTGCATTAGGTATATAGAAGTATGAGGGCTATTTGAAAAGTTTCCGGCCTTTTTAAGAAAAACACATATTTTTAAGCAAAACAAAAGTTATTTCTCGACGTAGTCGCCCTGCAAATCGATACATTTAGTCCAACGTTTCTCCCATTCTTTTTAACCGTCAGAAAAAAAATTGATTGTCTATATCTGAAAAATATTGGTTTACAGCGTTTTCCACCTCTCAGCGTTAGACTTATATTTTTTTCCCCCGAGAAATTTTTTCAAATTAGGAAACAGGAAAAAAGTCGCTGGGAGCTAGATCTGGCGTATAGGGTGGGTGCGGAAGCAATTCAAACTTCAATTCGTTCAAATTTAACATTGTGACGATGCACGTGTGAACCCGAGCGTTATCTTGGTGAAACAGGATTTTTTTCTTGACAAAATGCGGACGTTCTTTCTTAATCGTGGCCTTCAATTTATCCAGCAATGCAGGGTAGTACGGTCCGTTGATTTTTCCCCCTTTGCAAGGTAATCGATAAGAATTATTATCTCATATCGCTATATAGCTATCTCAAAAAACTGTCGCCATCACTTTTCCTGCAGAGAGAACGACCTTTGCCTTCTTCGGAGTTCCCCCACCGCAATCCACTGCATTGACCGTTGTCTGGTCTCAGGCGTATGGTGGTGTACCCAGGTTTCATCGACGGTTGTCATTCGCCGCAAAAATTCCGCTGGATTTTTTTTTACATAGGCTAAGACACTCGCGTGACATGTCCGTCCGAATGCGCTTTTGGTCGATCGTCGACTAGCGCGGCACCCAGCGCATGGATAAATTTCTCATATCCAAATCTTGATGTAAAATCTTGTGCACCCGTTCAGATGATATCCCACAAGCCTCAGCAATATCCTTAACAGTCAATCAACAATCTTTCATCACAGTTTGATGCACTAAATCGACCATTTCGTCAGTTGTAGCGGTTTTCGGGCGCCCGGAACGTTCCTCGTCTAAAATGCTCGTACGACCACGTTTGTACTCGGCCACCCAATGTTTGACCGTTGTAAATGAAGGAAGGGCTTCACCGTATACAGAGTCTAACTCATCTTTTATTTCCTGAGTCTTTTTCCCTTTCAAACGAAGGAATTTTATCAATGCGCGATACTCAATTTTCTCCATTGTTGACAGACAATGTCAGCTGACAACTTTGGAAGAGTACCATAGACAAAGGAATGATTAGAATGACTTGAAATTTTTACGGTTTACATAATATGTCAAGGCCATCTATCGGACGGCGAAAGAAATTTTTTTCTACAGTTACTTTATGTCGATGAGCCCGGAAACTTTTCGAATGGCCCTTGCACCTTTAAGTTTTTTTATATTTCTAAAGATCAAGTTTTAATACAAAATAAAAAGTATTTTTTTCGTGCTACCGCATGAATTTTATTATTTTCGGAAAAGGGGGACGCATCGAAGAATAATATATTAATTTTCTCCATTTTAAAGCAAAATGCGTCACTCAGGGATTGGAGTTGGTCTGGTTATTGGGTTAATAAATAATTATCTTTTATTTGTCCACTTATAAACGTAAGAACAATATATTACAATACCGTTACAAATTAAAGATGATTATTCAAATGTCCGAATCCACTGCGTTATTAATATAATGCAGTCCCAAATAGTCTTTGAATGTAACAACACAATGGTAAATTAAAGATTTATAATTGAATGTCCGAATCCATTGCGTCGTCGATTTAACGGAGTCGAAAATAAACGTCAAACGGGGGATTACAATTGTGAATGGTCGACTATACAAAATAAAATTGTTAATTTTGCTGTTACCGTCGTGGTTGACCCCGCGAGATGAACTAATTTAACAATGAGAAAAGTAGTGCTGAATGCACAGCGCAAGAATATCGTGAAAAAGGTAACGAGTGATTAGCGGGCCGCAGCGCGTTTCAAAGATGTTCCGCGTCACGGTGGTCAGCGTGGGACTGCTGACCCAAAGGTGTATTCTCGGCAGTGATAATTTTCAAAAATTTAGATGCACAAAAAAAAATTCATAATGGGTCCGGACGTAACATTTATCTCTCAATTTATTCATAGCATTGAAAAAAGTTGTATGGATAAAAATTGTAATTCTTGTGAAACTTATGAAAGTTTTTTTTCAAAGAAATTTTATTAAGATTAAAAAGTCGAATTTTCATGGATGATCGACTAAAATAATTTTTGTTCGGACCAACCGACACTAGTGGTTGAGTGGTCGGTGTGCAGCTTCGGCGATCCTCCGAGTGAAGCAGCATTCTGTGCTGCCACTACTCGGATGGGTGACTGCGTAGCCGTGCAGTGGCAAGCGCATCAATTAGTGCGGGCTGGAGGCCAGTTTTTCTGAGGCTTTTGTGTCTCCATCTAACTGAGTTATCTGCGTGTATACATCGGGAAATTTTAAGAACATAAGACTGGGCTGTACCAACACAGTTTTTCCGCTGCTTCCCTGTGCCTATGACGAATGCGGTGCAGTGTCGCTAAGTTGGCTGCGGACGTATCGAAAGTTAGGTTAGCTTAGCAAAGTGCGGGTAGAAAGTACTAGGAGGGAGTAATTAAAAGGAATGGTTGAGTTTGCTAAAGAAAAGACCACAATCACTGGAACAAACCTAAATAATCATCTTTGTCCACCACATTTTTATCAGGTTACTCATTGGGTCAGAATAAAGTATTACGACCCAAGTTTAAATAGCGACGCAGTTTTTAATTGATCGGGAATGTTACATTTTATTCGGCCGTCCTTGCCGATGCTCATCTCCAATATTACGTTTCATTCTTCGTGTAAATGTATTTAAGGTCACCATTTATAAAGAAGAATTCAATGTTTAAAAATAAAATGCAAACCATCACCATTTCAATAGTTAAAAATGCCCCGGAGGTGGATCGAATGGAATTTGTTGTATTTCACATTAGGATTTCATAGACATTGTTGACGACGGTATGTACTTACGGGATAGTTGTGGTATTCTCGAGCACGTGAAGTTACGAGGAGCGCACCAGGAATTTGTTGCAGCGTGACGGTGACTCTGCAGCAGTGTTAGAGCTTCGCGTACAATACGATCTGTGAACATCTGTGGGTTACCAAGTGTGTTGGGTCGGTATTGCCGGAGTGGGTGAACGCGTGTCAGACTGGCTTCCGGCACTAGTGCCCCCTCCCCCCTTTCTAACGTCACAGTCTTTATACGAGCGTACGTGTTACGGCACTTTAATCTTTTCGCCACCAGGACTCTTCGATATGCACGGATCGTCGTCGTTGTTCCTGCTTCCCCTCCTGCACTGATCGACCCGTTAATGAGGGAAAGTGCATACTTGCGGCACCTGCGTATCGCCATCTTTTAAGTACTAACGATTATTCATTGCGATACTATAGCCATGCAAAGTATTGTGCATGCTTTTAAACATTAAAAAAACGGTAGAAACCAATGGAGGATTAATACTAAATGTTGATTATTTTATATTTTGCTAATAAACATTCGTAAATAAAGTCGATTATTAATAAATACAATAAAATTAAATTTAGTAAATAAAAATATATAAAAAATGTTATTGAATCGACTTAGCAAGCTTTGCACATTGCTTTTTCATTATTTTCCACCTGTTACCAAGCTACTTCTATGACAAAAGTATGATTTTCAATTCTGGCTTCTTTTTATCTTTTTTATCTTTGTCGGAAAATTGGAAAAAAAATGGGCGCCTGAGCTACTTTTTGCTCGTTATTACATAAAATAAAGTTTGATTAATAAACATTTTTTTAAATCTCATTGATTCAATTTATTTTAACGAAAATTGTAACTAAAAACGACAATTTTTTGAGCAACTGCTGACACAAATGTTTGATCGATTGTTTAAGTTTTTCTCAAATTTCAGACCGTTAATTCTGCAAGCTATAGGATCTTAAAATTAAAAAATGCTGTGTTTTATAAGATTTGAACGTCTTTATCGATTTAAATTCAATTTAACGTAAAAAATTCTTCAACATCTTTACACGTGTAAAAAGTTTCCATTTCTTAATTTTCAAATTTGTAGCATTGGCAAAATATAAAAATTCCACAAAATCCGAACTCCTGTACCAAACCTGATAACATTTTTGTCAATATAAAAAGGAGTTGGAATGGGGGGATGAAAAAAAGAACTTAAAAACTCTCGGTATAGGACTCGTTGTGCACTTTCACACCATTCCATACATCAATTTTGCCTTAACAATGTTCGCTAACGTGCACGTTAAACGCGGGAGCCGCTCGCTCACTTGCCGTGTTTTCGGTTAAAAAATTAAAAAATAGTGAATTCCGCCCTCATCGATCACCTTTAGTTGGATCCTCCTTCGCTTCCGGCGACGCGGCGCTTGTACTGGTAGGGCTAAGTACACGAAAGGTCAAGCGATAAACTATCCACTGGCACAGCACTGATGCGTCTTCCGTGGCCAAGTTCGGTAGCTCGAATATTTTTTATTGATGTAATCGCGGCATCCGGTAGCGCATTATTGTTGCTGTTTCGCGGATTTGGGAATGTCGAGGTAATGCTATTGGGCATGCTTGATGGGAAAAATTGCGTCGGTGGTAATACCCACCGTTTTGATGGGGGAAGGGGGGGGGTTGTCAGTACCACCAACCACGCAGGGCTCAACCGCCTCGGGGCTTATCACTGCACTCGACGTGCACTAGACTATCACCCGACTATCCGATTTTCCCGCAGGAAAAATACCGTTCCAGTTGGATACATCCTTTTTCATTCCACTAGTACGATTTGCAGGGTCAATAGGAGTGGCATTTCAGTAGTCGTTTTCATACACTCCATTCTTGTTTCCCAGAACCTCGTTGAACATGAGTCCTTTTCTGTGCAGCTCTTCTGCGATGATTTAGGGGGGCCTGAGCAATCATAATGTGCTGTGTTAACCTACGATGCAGGTGAGCAAAACTCCCTGTAAGCACGTTACATAAAACGATGTTCTGGTATTAAAATTCGGACTGAAATACTATTTCCCTTCGATATTTTATATGAAATGTAAAGAATACATAATAGAAAGTTTATTATTAGTTTGCAGACTGATAAAAAATTCTATTACAGACAGACATGCAAATAGCCAATAGAAAAAGATTCTTTAATTACACCGGCGCCTTCGTTACCTTATGGTAGTCACACGAATGAAATAAAAACAAACAATCGACTATAAAAACGTGAGTACGACTAAAATACGGATCTTATCGTAGATTTACTAAAAGAAAATTTATTATCGCACAGTGAGTCATTTTCTGTGGTTTTCAATAAGGAATGCATTAATAATTATTAACAACGAGTATTAAACTTGAAAAATTGCGTAGACAAAACGATATGACGTTGAAGTACATTGCGATTATAAACATATATACGATTAGATTTTATCGCTGACATAGCATTACATAAAAATAATTCGTGATGAATGTATTACAAATTATCTTAGCCAGGTGTGATCTAGGAATCTACTACGTAATGTAACTTTCGATAACTTTGATATAAAAAGTACCAAGAAGTAAATCCAATCTATCAAGCTATTGAAACTATTGAAGTAACCATTCAGACAGACACTTGTGAAAATTATATTGTAATACAACCGAGATAAGAGACAGCCTGGTGCCAAATTCAACTACACGCAACGCATTTATCAAGTATCGTTAAAAATTTCTAGTGTAGAAGGTATATTACAATTATTCTACGAAATTTTTGTATGCATCGTAACTTTATCCCATTAATGTCACGATAATAACTTCACACGAATTAAAAGATAATGAGAAACTCACGAGTTGCAATAACATTATTTGCACCGTTTTTAAATTTACATATCCTTGATAATGATGTTTCGAATCTTTTGTTACGATTAACGAATGAAAATCGAGTTGACGATAGTTACGCATATTTTTGTATTATTCTTGAAAAATATTTGGAAGTACTGTAAGGATGTATTTATCTTTGAAAAGCATTTAATATGTTTATCTATGTATCTAGATCTATGTTTTTATTCTTGAAACGAAAACAAGCCGTGTAAATTTGAATTTCTCGCCAAAACATTGCTTCCTCGTGATTCTTGCCAACCTGCAGATTATCTTCTATGGGGAATGGTCGTCTCAATTCTGGTTTTCTCATACAGGATGTGGTATTAAAATTTTCAATAAAGTAACAAATTTCGTAAAGTTTAAACTCCTCGATCGATTCTGATCAAATTCAAGACGAAGTATCCTTGTACCCTACCCAATTTGTATACCAACTTTCAGTTTGATAGATGAAAATTTACGAAAATTAGTGCAACCATTTTTTTGCCTCGAAAAATTACAAAAATTCATAATTCTATAAAATTTGAAAGCCTTGATCCATTCGTGCCAAACTCAATACCGTACAACCTTGTCCCCTGGTCTATTCTTTTAGAAAGTTTCAACTCGATAGCTAAAAATGTACGAAAGCTAGAGAGCAAACCTTCTTTTTTCGAAAAATTCAAGCAACCATAAAATCAAACACCCGTCAGCAATTTTGCCGAAAATTGCAGCAAACTGACGGTGATTGCGACCCGATCCGTTTCCTAAGTTTCAGGATGATCGAGTAACCCGTTCTCGACATATAACCATTGCAATTTTGCAAGCTTGACCTTTTTGGACTTTTTAAGTACTCTGACATTAAAATCTCAAGAACATTTTTTTTTCACGAAAACATCTTTCTCTATGGAAGCAAAAAAAAAATCAAGGATTTTTTATCGACGCTTTGTGTAACATTATTCATTGTAAATTAATTCGAAGTCTTTATATCGCTCAACCGCCATCACGACGTTTTTCTTCTCAATTAAATCTCGTTTCAATGAAAAGCGTGGCAGGATCGTTACTTTTTGTCGTTTGAACGGTAGGTTGAGAGGCTTATGCTCTCAACGCGATGGTATCTGCTCTCGCTTCCAACACTGCAGTCTCTTCCCCCTTTCCCCTACATCCCGCAATCCAATCGCGATTGAGGATGAAGCAATCGTGCCCTTCGTTTTTAGCTTTGCCATGGAAATTGATTTAATGAAATATTCGCGAAACATCGAGTTCGTTGTTCGGGCGAAAAAAAAATTCCGGAGAGAACGAGTAATGAAAATGGATGTACATTTCGAAGATTGTGATGTCGCGAGGTACACTAGCAAGGCTGCAGCTATGTAGCACCAATAGTTGATCACTTAGAACTACGATCCGTCACACAAAGGCCAAGAAGGTACAGTAGACCCTACACTGGATTCTAAAGATGAAATATTGAAGGATGGAATACCACAAATGCTGAAAAAAGTTTTGTTTTTTTTTTTAAATAAATGCTTTGACATTATTCTTATTTTTATCAACTAATTAATAAGTGGAACGTAGTAAATATTTATTTGTACAGACTGAATACTTGGCACTTGATGAATAATTATTTGAATAAACAAATTATTTATTTGGAATCAATGAAATATTTCTTAAAGTTCAACTCAACAATCAAACGTTTGAAACAAAAATTTCAATAAAATTTCATTGCTACATATAAACTTGGTTCGTCTATTGTATTCTGTCTCACGGCTTGCCAGAAGTCTCCAGCAATCACTGTTAGGGTGGTTAATGACTGTACTTACTCTCACTCTGCACCTACCCTGAGTTTGTCGATAATGAGCGCTCGCTCAGCCACTCCGCTTGAATAAATTCCTAGGGAATAGTTTTCCCCGCATGTCTCCTTAGTATTCACCGTTTTGCCTCGAAGCCGTATTTCGCGAGAACAAAAACAAACTAAAGCGCCATATGGAAAAAATAGTTTTAAAGCCGCAACTCTTTTTGAATTCGCTCACGGATTAGCTACGTGCATTTTTCGATTGTTCAGTCAGTCACGTTTTCGACTAACCACCCCTATTTTATTTTTATTTCCCTCCAGACAGCAAACAAAAAAAATAACAAGGATATTGTGGTTAAAAAAAAAAGAGGGCTGTGCTCGTTGTGAGATAAAATCGATTGTGGTTGAAGTATAACCCGCGAGGCTTTATTATTATGCATTACTTTTTCTGCGTCTTGCTCGTTCGTACCCTTTTACCTTCGTTCGTCGCTCCCACCCCTTTGAGTTGTTACTCGTTCACCAAAGTATCGAAAGATTCTCATCTTTGTGTAACGTGTATGCTTCATTAAACTGCGTCGAGACTCCAAGGCCTCGCCACGGCTTATTCGCGTGGTCGCACGCGAGCGGAAACTCAGCCCTCTGTATTGTGCAGTCTCAGCTCCGCCTGCTTCTGATTTTGCAAGCGAGGTACGCATGTACAAGGATACGAACGATATTCTATTGATTTGTATGTATGCACGGAGAAAATTATGTCGGGCACATGTGTTATATATCGCGTTACTTTTCCAGTTTAACTATCGTAACGTCACGTACATCATACGGTAAAGGTTGCAATTGCAAAAGGGTCTTTGTGGATATTTAAAGCTTGTTACTTTTGTATGAACGTGTTATCCTCATTCGCGCTATTTCTTTGTACATACGTAAAAGTATTATTTATTTACGTAATGGTCGATAACACACAGAATGGAATTTTAGCAAAAATTTCATTCTATAGGCAGACTACCGATAAATTGGAATCAAATCGAAATTTCGGACCCAAAATCCCTTTCTGTATGCTATCTGAGAACAGGTTACGGCAGGATGATATACAGAATGGTATATCGAATAAAAAATGTCATTCTATATGCTCTTTGAGGGCCGCCCCAGTCAGATAGCAAACAGAATGGAATGTTGTGTTGAAAATTGCATTGCATGGGCAGGCTACCGTTAGATAGCGTACAAAATGAAATGTGAGACAAAACGTTCAATTCTATATAATATCTGAAGACAGGGCACCGACAGATAGCATAAAGAATGACATTTTGAAGTTCATTTATATTCCAAGGTCAGAATGCTTGGGGGAACGAAAATGTATTGGTTTTTATCACCGGAAAACTGTACTAAGAAGTAAATAAGTATAATAATTTTCCTACAACCCTACTGCAAAAAATCTTAATTTCATACTCTAAACCTATGAAAAACGAACGTGCTGGTCATCTCAATTTACCATACATCGATGATTATCAAACCGTAAGTTGTCAACATATCTTGCGGTAATCGTGGATGATTTTCCGTGCAAATGGCAAAGCTTAATTCCCAAACGTTTCGCTGGGTGATTGCAAACTCACAATACATAGGGAATATCCAGTTATGGTCATGCAGCGGCTATGCTGAGAGCTTCTGCTATACCGACGTCGTCGGGACTATTTTTAACGGGTTTCACATAATTTTAATCCTTAATACGTCACAAGAATATCTCCACTCCTCGGCTCTACAATGAGAACGCGTTACCCCCACTTTGCTCTTCATTTCGGGACTGTTTCTTATGGTGTGACTTATAAAGGGTTAACAAACCTACTTAGTCGGTAACAAACCTTTCCGTTTAATTTTTTTAGGATGCGTTGAGTGTTGTGATGAAAATCGAACTTTATTTGATAGACAAAAAGTGGAACCTTTTGGAAAGAGTTTGTTACCGACCGAGTGTTTGTTTACGAGATCGTGAAAAAGCAAGAAAGATATGTTGCTTCTGGCCATGAGAAGCTGCCCATCGGTAGGTAACAAAAACTATAATGAAGATTTTTTCACCAAGATTGATAAAGTCAGTGAACTGCGTCTTACAATTCAACAGTTCACTGTTGATGTATTTTATCCGGAAAACCAGTCATGGTGGAGAAATTCCCGATGGAGAAGTTCTGCACGTATTCCTTCGTATTTCTCTCGCATGTATGGCGATCCGACCAAGACTGACGACATATTGTATATATAAAGTGATGTGATACTATTAGGTCGGTAACAAAAACTAATTTGCATTTCTTTGTCACAGTTGATTTGTCGGATAAAAGCCGATAATAGTGCCCTCCGCCTAACAATTATGCAAGAGTACCGTTCTCATTTTTTATCCGGTGGATAATCCGTAGCAGAGAAATTTGGGATAGAATGAGTAGTTCTTTCTCATGACAGAAGTCATGTTTACATCGTCCTAAGTTAATTAATTGGAGTGCAAATATGCGAAAAAATGACAAACATTGTCTGAAGGTAACAATATCTGTTCATATAGAGAATCCTACGTGTGCATATATCGGAGCGCTCAAGCGTACGATTAGTGAGCTTTCGTTTCTGGCGTGACGAGGCCGATAACGATACGTAATTGCGTGCAACCAAGTCCACAAGCGTACGAAATAGTTGGTTTTTGCGTTGAGAATTGCAAAGAAGCCGGACACGAGTGCACGCGATGGCGATTAATCGCGAGAGATCGATGCCACGCGCTTGAGAAAAAGGGGAGTGAACACTGCGTTTCCCCTTGCCTCGTCGCCACCCTCAGCGCTGTAGTCGTCGTCGTCGTCGTAGTCGGTAGTTGCATATTGTGTGTGTGTTCCACTTAAATCTTGCAACTTTAATCCCGAGTAAATCGAGCTTGCGATACTTTAGATACGATGTTAAAATCGTGGCTCTACACGCGTACGTAGGACATGAATGTAGCGTAATAGGATGGAAGCATCAGAGCAGAAACAGCGAGGGAGGACAGTTTAAAAATTTTTATTCGAATAGCTGATAGCAGGACTGTTGAAAGATGGAATGGGCGAAGGAAAGATAGAGGCGTGTGAGTTGTAAAACGGAAGGAAGGAGGTGGGGCTGGTGAAAAGCAAGGATAAAGAAAAATTGGCGAGCGGAATGACGATCGTTGCGAGCTTGAGAAGGGCACAAAGGAAAGCGAGGGAGGCGATATAGTGTGAGAGAGAACGACGTTGGGACCGAAACGAAGGGGATAGGGGATTATGTGGCCTCTACTTGCTCGGTCAACTGAGAATTACGAGAAACTATCACGACAGCGCCAGGAGCACTATTTCCTAAGGACTTCAATTGGCAAGGACGACAACTAAGAGCAAGACTGAGTTAGAGACCC
The DNA here is from genome assembly GCA_963942595.1 of Cylloceria caligata. Taxonomy (NCBI): domain Eukaryota; kingdom Metazoa; phylum Arthropoda; class Insecta; order Hymenoptera; family Ichneumonidae; genus Cylloceria; species Cylloceria caligata. Next base: position 71,149,200 of record OZ012705.1, read on the forward strand.
GGAGTTGGATATGACCCGGAGAAGAGCACTCTTGAGAATTGGAACGCACCGAATAAATTTGATAAAAGTTTTCCGTCTTTTATGCACTCTATCCAGCATCTTTAATTTTTTTTCAAATTCGTCCGTATCATTCCGTCCTTCCTTGTGTATGATGCTATCTACTTGTATTCTGGTACAGAAAGATTTGGAAATTTTTGTCCACATTGACGATTGTACAAAAAACCGTAGAATAATATTCGAGACTTTATTTGTTTGTTTATTTATTTATTTATTTATTTATTTATTTATTTATTTATTTATTTATTTATTTATTTAGCTACATAAATATATATTTATAACCAACAGTGATAGATGCGCGGTTGGCATGCGTCTTCAGCGGTCCCCTGAGTTAAGCAGCCGTTCTTGATGCTATTACACAGGTGGGTGACCGCTTAATCGTACGCTGGCTTGAGCATCGCATCATGTAGCGGAATTACATTTTCCTGGAGGCTCATAACTCCCTTTAGGAACACTGGTTTCTGTTAAAAGATGCGACTAATACACATGACACAGACTTTCCGCAGTTTCCCTGAGCTCGCAGGAGGTTTGAATGCGATACAGAAGGTGCTTAAGTTGGTTGCGGATGCCATTTTGTTTATAACAATGTTCATTCCATTTATATCATAATGCTCCAATATTTCGGTATCTTGTTCTCTTCTTTTTTTGTCGCATTGCATTCGCACGTCCCGTTCGGCTGTTTTCACGTATAAACTAGCGAGACACAGATCTGTGCACTCACTATATAGTATAGCCACAACTGGTGCGAAAACAAAGAACCTTCCTGTGCTCTCCTCGGTGCTCCGTCTGTCTGTCTCGGTCCTCTCTCTCCCTCCTTCAATTATTATTCCATACGTATACAATACGAATCATATACGAATTATATTTTTTTTCTGGGGCAGGAATTTTTTTCTCGTAACCAAAGATGAAAAAAGAAAAACCTCTCCGTCACGTCATAGCTAATACCATGTGGTTAATAAGGAAATTTTTTTTTCTGTTTCAAACCAGCCATTTTTGAAAAATCATGTACACCGACCGATCGCGCACGGAAAACATTAGCCGATGCGAAGAAGAATAATGTGTGAAAATTAAAATATTTTTTGATGAAAATTTTTATACATACTCCTTAAGTTGTAAATAAAAACATATTCAAAAATTAAAAATATTGCATTTGTAGTTTTTCCGAAATAAATTTCCAAAAATTGGCCTGTTTGGACGTTGGTTACAATAGGATATCCCCTTAAAAAAAAATAAAGCTGCAACAACAAAGATACAAAGTCGAATCTTGCACAGACCTTTCTCATTACTTTCGTTTTTTCATAAGACCACCTACATGAGAAAGTGTATTGATCCATTTTGACTTCCTCATAGAGGAAGATGTGTAAAAAATAGAAAAAAATGATGAAGCTATGTGCAAAGTTCTACTTTGGTTCTTTGTTTAAAAAAATGTCAAGTTATATAAAATCCGAGGCCTCTGTTAATTTTTATCAAATTCGGTGCCAAAAATCCCTGAATGTTATTTACCTGTCTGAGGTTTTAGCTAGTTTTGTCAAATGTTTGTTTTAAAAAATTCAAATTTCTATAAAAGCCGAATCTTCCTAACGATCATCACCAATTTTAATATGTAGCAAGGCTCAATATTACTTCGATCCTGTAGAAAATTTGAGTTCAAATGGTCAATTTTTTCGAACCATTTAAAATTCTATAAAATTCTGTTTACAAATTCGGTTTAAATTTAATACCGATCGTCCTTTAATATTATTTTATTGATAATAAAATATTTATGTCGATAGATAAAAATTTACGGCAGCAGGAGAGCAAGATTTTTTTCGAAAAATAAAAAAATGTTATCAAATACAAACTATCCGGTGTAGAAATTTTGTCGCGTAGCCACGATTGAAAATAGGACCTTTGTTAGGCTTTGGCAGGGTCTCCACAATAGGAGTTCCAAACTAGGGCCATGCACCAATCCATAATAGTTTGCCAAATAACATAACTATTGTCAATCAACAGTTATTAACATATTGTCAACTGATAAAAACGGTATTGATTAAAATAATCAATCAATTGTTAAATATTGTAAACGTTACAAACAGTACGCTATACGATATACGTGTGTTTTACATTCATCAATATTATAAGAACCCGCGGAATTATTTATCGGGGCACAACACGTTATAACTGAAATAATCAATTCTCGTGTAAAATGACTGGCGGTACTTTTATTTATATTATTTTTATTGGAATCATGTAACTGTTTAAAGTAAGGCCGTGTTTATATTTTTTTTATACTTCAAATAGACAACGAAACAATATATTTCTTAATATACTATGTCTTAATATAGTATGTAAGCCACGTGTGGGTTAAGGCGCAGCACGCGTTCAGCAATCCGCAGGGTCGCAGTCTCAAATCGCATTAATGACAAAATATTGAATATGTGTTTTTTCAGTGATTACTATGTATCATTCTGTCGAATAAGCTGGCATTTCTAATAAAAAGTGTAAGATAAACCGATTAAATGAGCGCAAATAAATCTTTTTCAATTCGTTTTGTTGGTAGGCTTAGTTGGGGCTTAATGGAACAGCCTTTATAGGCCCGAACAAAAAAATCTCTAAAGACCCGATACTTTAAAGTGTGACAAACCTAAAAAGGCATTCATTAGATTACTCTTCTAGACACCGTAAAGTGCTGGGGAAGACTAGAAGGGTCCATAGAAGACACTTAATTAAATTTCTGCACGAGACGTGTTGCAATTATTGCGCAAATTGTAACAAATAAAAGAGCGTAACTGTTCTACTGGCGTGCGAAATTTCGTAAACCTAAATTTTGTAAACCTGTTACACACACGCGAGCGCGCGCACGCACACACGCGCGCGCGCGCGCGCGCGCACACACACACACACACACACACACACACACACACACACACACACACACACACACACACATTCAAACATTTTTTTCTAAACCACTCTTCTCGACGCTTTAGACCATTCTGAATATTCTGAGTATTCTTCACGAAAATTCCCTCTCCGAGGAAAAAAAAATGTTATATTTTCACGAATGGAAATGTAAGAAATGTCTTCATCTCGTGTATCAGACATAGATGAGAAATATTGGAAATTCAGAAGATCCCAAATCCTCAGAAGCTCGCTTCGTATTCGCACGAATCTCATTTTTTATTCGTTTCACATAAAGCAGAGGTTTGGAAGATCCTAAATCCTCAGAAGCTCTCTTCATGTTTGCAGGAATCTCATTTTCTAATTGTTTCACATAAATCAGAGGTCGATTTATAAATGTTGTGGTTGCGAATCGTTGATTTAATCTGTCGAGACATTGGTGAAACCTGCATGAAAAAAAAACACGAATTAAAATATACTTCTGTGGTCGATGATAGGCTTATCAATCATAGGTCAAATGCAATAGATCCACTTGCACGATCCAAGACTTATAATTCACTTATGGTTGGCTTCCGATTTATTCATTATGACGCAGGTAGATTTGTCATGAATTTGTCGTAGACTTTCATTTAATCTCCTCGATATGAGTAAATTTGTCACCAAACTGGTGTAAAAATTTGTGACAAATCTATCTGCATCCTGGCGAATGAACCATAAATCTATCATAAGTTAACGATATGTCTAGGATCATACTTGTTCACTGCCGTTCGTAGGAACGTAGTGATCCTGCCTTTCTTTTTACGGAGAAGCAGGTCGTTGGTATCGGAGGGTGTCGATGAAATAATAGACCTTATGTAACACCTGTACTACGTTTATTAGTTCAGGATAAACAATATTGCTATGTAAGGTATTATTTATCGTTATTATTTAAGGTAATTATTTACGTTATTATGTAAGATAATTATTTAATGTGTTATGTGTTTGCACGGAGCGGTACGCTCTGGTATTTTTTTACGTCTATTCGCAAGGAAGATTTCTGATGAACTGTCCTCTTTTGCTGCGGGATCGAGGAAGCAGCCTGCGAGGACGGTCCCACCCCTTCTTAAATATTATTAAAAATAGGCAAAGATGAAAAGGAGGACACCCTCGCAGAAGCAAGCTACGTCGCCGAACCCGGTTTACTTGAATTGTCACGAGTTTAACACGCACAAGTAATAAATAAATAAAAATGTAAAAAAGTTAAAACAATTTTCCTATATACGGCGAGAGTATGTTTCCAATGACAACGCACACCATCGACCCAGGTAAGTCCTTTGCGGATGTTTCCCAGATGGCGAGGGCATGGGTCATCATTGGATGCAATAAAAAAGTTCAATTTATAAATAAAACGAACCTATGCTAAAAATATACACATTATATACAGGGTCTACTTGCACATTTGCAACAATACTAGTGCGTTGACTTTGTAGATTGATCGAATGTAGACATTTTTTTAACTCGGGAAAGACTTAAAGTGCTGATACGAATCGGAAATATGTAAAACGGTGCAATTGAGTGGAAAACTCCGGGATGTACACAGTCGACTCTGCGAATCGAGCCTGGAAGACTCTTTCCCGGGCCATAGAATCAACCTTTTGTTCTTAGGGTACGCGCTTCGGGCAGAGTTTCACCGATCTCGACCCTCGTAGCCCACGAGCTTAATGAATACCGTACGGCTCGCGTTTTCGTCGTAGTCATCGTATCCGTCGTACCAGTTTCGTACTAGTCGCTTTGTCCAAAACCTCTCGGTTGCATAGCGAGTATACTTGAAAAGAACGAAACGACCTTCTTCTCTTCAAATTCTTCTGCTCTTCCGGACTCTTTCCATTTCAGACTCCGACTTTGCGTGCCACTTCTGCGGCCACGAGACAGTCCAAGGTTTACGTAAAACTTACGTCGCGAGGGTTGTGTATTATACATCTGGTGCTGAAGTCATCGTACATTGTTTGTTAATATTGATGCTAGAAATAATTGAAATTTTTGGAGTTTTTCAACTAATTCAAATCATTTAATTAAAATGAATTAAAAAATCGAGGTTTCTCAATTTATTTAACTCATTCAACTCATTCAACCCATTCATCTTATTAAATTTATTCTTTTTTTTTCAACTCCTTAACTTATTCCGCTTATATTTAAGCTATCCAAATTGGTTTAAACAATCTTCACTATAACTAACGAGCAATAAACGAAAATGTCGTTAGGAGGCTTCTAATTGTTTCTACGAATACAAACGCCGTGATGCCACTAACTTGAAACAATCAACGTTGCAACTAAGTCAATCAACTTTATTTCCCTTCCCGTTACATAATTTAAATGTCAAAAAACGCGTTAATGTAAATTTTGAAAAAATCCTTATTTCTTATTTTTATCGTTATCCGATTGATCGTCTCAAGTCTAACGAAACTTGTCACGAATTCCTAATCCTTTGATCCAACAACCCCATTTGTGATCCAGCTGATGAGATGTAAAATAAAAAGACACTAAAGTCACTTAGCAAAGGTCAACCTATGGCGGAATTAAACACGCAGTTCGAAATTTACGACGAAATTAAACACGCAGGCTGAAATTTACGACGAGCAAATGCCTCTCGTCGGTATTGCAGGTGCCCCCCCCCCCCCCACCCCTAACTCAGCGACGTTTTAGCATAATGTACGCGATTCTTCATCTTTCTCACGCGTCCTGCTACTTGATACAACATCGCGCGTTTTGTTGACGCTGAAATGTCTTCGTTACATGTATTACCGGCTTTCAATGTAAATATAGTAAGAGTCTACCTGTTTCCATTAGAAACAAGCTAATGCACTAAATCACTTACGTACTCACGTAATGCGAGACTAACGCTAATTGTAGCGTATATCCAACTACACGAAGATCCACTGAACGTGAATTTGGATTTCCAGCGAGAGATCTTCGTTCCGGAATCGAATCCGTTACTTTACAGCCCTTCGACTGAGTCTCAGCTATCAACTACTAGAATATAAACAGTTACAACCTCAGGAAATTCGCCCTATCACAATATTCTGAGTTTCCCGTTAGCTCGAAGTAATGTAGCGTCACTCCTCGCCCTTTCTACGTTCTTAGTCAGGAAATATGTATATGCGCTATGCCTGGTACAGGCATAACTCTTGATACATATTTAATAACCAGAGTTAAACGTACGTGCGATAACGCATAACGTGAGATGCCGGGGTCACACCGTGTGGTGTCTTGGTTCCTGCTTCTGTATTACCTCCCGTCACGCATGGCAGGAGTTCTTTTATATTTCTTCTTTCTTCCATCTCTTCGTGTGGTGACTTTCAAACCCCTCACCTACTATTTTCATCTTTTTTCATCGTTTTCTACTTTTCGTTGTTCTTTTTCTCTTTTGTCCTTGTTTTTTGTTGTTTCAGTCTCAATATTAGACAGCACTGTTCTTTCTTTGTCATTTCATGAGGGTAGTGTCTTTGTCTATGAGTTTGTCTACCAGTTTCTTCAGCCAACCACTATAAAAGCTTGCATGCTGCATGGATATATCACCTCGTGTCCTTGTCTCTTACTGACTTGCTCTCTAGGTCTCCGGGTTGGTAGCAGAGCTATATCCTGCTTCTAACAGACTCGAACCTTTTCCTGCGAAGCATTCACCACCGGCAATGCTGGCCGTAGGCTGCTACGGCAGCACCGGCACCAGGAGTGAAGAGCGTGTGGAGCAGAGGTCTCCAGGTGGGCGGAGATCGATAGCACTACGACCCAGCTTCACCCGAGCGCGAACTGGGAACTGCTGCCACCAAGTTTTCCGCGATATACGCATCGAGCATATATAACTCATCACTGTATATTGTACCGAGAGCGAGAGCAAGACACGAGAGCTGACTCTAAAAAATTGGCCTTTAAACCTGTCTACTTAAGTTGCTCTTGGCGTATTATTTTGACACTCGTTAATTAATTGTCGGCAGGCAATTGGACAGAGGCACTCAGTGGAAATTTATCGGAGTAGGATGAACTCACTGGTGAATCAACACAGACTTTTCTAAAGCTCATGACAATTTCTTATCATTTAGATCAACATTGTCTGTTTAATCCTTCCATTTTTTTGTTTACCGGTTTTTTTTTCGATTTTTCGATCTAAATGTTTTCTTTTATTTACCCTGCAATAAATATAGAATATTTTAAAAGTAGTTCTACATGCATCGTGGTGCATAAGGTTATGGGTAACAATTGTCGGAGCAAGTCGGAAGATATTTCTCCGTCGGAAAATATTACTTCTCATAAAAGCCTATGAAAAAGAAATGGACGCGTTTAACTGTTCAGTCATTCGTGAATTCAAACTATTCGTTCGTAGTTTTTTTGTTAGTTCTATACATTATCAAGGGTTAAGAAATTTTAGTTAAGCAACGAAAAGCAATACATTTCATTACATTGCATACAAATGTATTAACTCTTTATAAGTTACACCGTCCGAAACCGTCCCGGAATAGGACTCTGAAGAACAAAGTGGGTGTAAGTTAAGGATTATTCTTATGGTGAGGATATTAGTGTAATTTATAAAGGTTTAACATTGTTTTGTTGGAATAAGTAACGTTTTTTTTCAGTCTATAGAGTTTTTGCATAAGTTAATTAGTGTAGTCGGTCTTGATTAACAAGGTATATCGTAGTACATAAGGTAGCTGGGAAAAATTGTCGCAGCCAGTCAGAAAATATTACTTTTTATGAAAGCCTATGATAAAGAAATGGTCGCGCTTAATTGTTCATCCATTGGCGACTTCAAACTATTCTTTCAAACGTTTCTTTTTGTTTGTTGTACACATTTTCAAGGGTTTAGGAATTTTCGTTAAGCAATGAGAAGCAATACGTTTGCTTATATTACATACAAATATGTTAACACTGTTCTGTTAAGATAAGTGAAGTTATTTCTCAGTGTATGAAGTTTTTATGTAAGTTGGTTACTTGAACTCAATTAAAAAGGTTCGGTCATAACAATCGTAATAGTATTCTTATTTTCCTGTGTAGTGCGTACAATGTCATGGGAACAAAAAATGTTCTTCGTGAATATATCATCATTGAGGAACATAGAAACGAGAGGTAACAAAAATTATTTAATTTTTCCACTTCTTATTGTTCAAGGCGATATATTACGTGTCGTCTGTCTCTTCTAGATCATCATAATTATGAGACAGATAGCATAATTTTGTGACCGTGAATGTATTCTCCATGTTTGATCACACGGATAAAAGACGATAACTATTAACTGAAAAATGTTGAGACGCAGTTGACCTTTCTCCTCTTTTATCCGAACGATCAATCGTGGTTGAGAAATTTACATTATAAATTTCGTAAATGACCGAGAGGTAGCACATCAGGTTAAACGTAGCTGCAAAAAGTAGAAACAAAATTCAACACGTCGCATGAAAAAAACGTTGAAATAGTTTTTCTTATCGAAGAAGTATCTCATTCCGAAATATGTGGGATGGAAGCTAATTCCATTAACCTGTCCAGTATATCTATATAGCGAAATTTGGATGTCTTTGACCTCACATCTTGTGAAATAGATGTCAGACGTTTCTTTAAAATTTTCCAAGAATGAAGATAATTCGTCTACCAAAAACATATTTTAAAAATTTGCATTTTATCTTGGATTTAGTCTAATCACTGAAACTCCTTAAGTCAAGGCGAAACCTTTCTCTCTCGGTCCTTCACGATTTGCGATAAACACCAACTTGGTCGGTACCTGACATTTCCGTACAAATTTTGTCTAAGTTGTCGGGACTTTACAAATAAGCTTTAGCGAACGAACAGCAGATCATGCTATCAACTAAAACTCGTTTTTTTTTTTGAGAAAAATGTTTACACTTTAAAAAAAATGATAGTGAAAGGTTTATTACTGATTGAGTACGTTTCTTCTCCCTTTGAATCTGGTCAAACGTGGACAATTAACAAAACATAAATCAAGAAGTAGATGGACCCATAAAAAACTGACAAACAAGACAGATTTGATTACAGGAAAACTAGAAATTCAGCACCCCGTGCCTAAGTCCAACATTAATTTACTCTAACTATGAATTTATTACTCAAAATCTATATAATGTTAAATACCGTTTGAATATCCTCTAGAAAAGAAAACCTAGAAATTGATTTACAAGTTGATGAATACCAGGAAATTATCGAACGACTCCTGCGTAAACTTTATATCTGATATATAGGAAGTGTAAATGAAGTACAGAACGGTTCATCACCATCAGGACGATCCGATCATCAGAAAAGTTCAGTAACTGCCTGTGGAACAGTCGCTGACTTTGAGAAAGCTTTAGAGCAAACGCGATATCAGCACAAGCAGAATCTGGCAGAGACATTAGTAGCTTGCACAAACGTTGTAGGTTGTGCTTGGCGCGACGATCGATCGTTGCGGTCGTGTGCCGCGCGCCCCGTTCTCTGGTGGATGAAGAATGAAGGATGCCGTGTGGTATTACATATACATTTACACATACATATACATGAAATAAGGGAGTAAAAGTAAGAGAGTAAAAGTTCATATCGAAGGACTGTCGATCACTGTCGCACATCCGTTTCCGAATCCCTTTTGCCGCCAGCATAGGTGATAAGCACTCTTTTGCTTTGCCCTCTTCTGATCCATTCAAGATCTCTACGCTATTTTGTATCACTTCGTCGTAGCTGAACGTTTTTAGCACCATGAATATGTTCTGGGGCTGCAGAGGGTTCACCGAATTCCTCGTGGATGTTCTACGTCCTCTAGGACCCTCCGGTAGTATGATGGCACCTCCCCGTTCAACTGAAGTATCGGTATATTTGATACGGCGTTCGGAATTTAAACATGATACGTTCAGTGAGCTTTTTTTTATAGCCACGAGGAAGCATCAAGCTATGGGGGTTAGGCTGTATGTATATGATGAATAGTATGACTTGGTCAGACTGCTTGAAACAAGTTCGATGGTATACGACGGACGAAAAGAATGACGAAGAAAGGTGCAAGATCTGACTCTGCATCTTTGTTCAAAAGTATTGTAGAAATTGAAGTTGAACGCATTTTTAGCCAGAAAGACATTTTTTAAATACAAAATATTCTAAAATCTCATTATTTCGATATATTTTATGCTAAAATTCGAACGCCTCTGTCACTTTTAATCAAATTTGATATCAAATATTCTGGAACGTTATTGTCTAAGTGCCTAAATTTTTAGCTTGTTTTGTCTAATGATTCGAAAGTAGAAAAGTTTAAAACTCGATAAATTCAGTTTTCTACAAAAATAGAATCCTCTCTACTGATCTGAATGAAAAAGAAAATTGAATTCAACTCATCAATTTTGACGTAAGTTAGAACGAAAACGTCAATTTTTTTTTTTAATACCTTATTCCATAAACTCCGAATCTTATTTCCGATTTAGGTCAAATTCTATACCAAACATTCTTGAATGTTACTTTATTTATGAAGACTGTATTTGCGCGATTGCTCACAATTTAGCGGGAGTTAGAACATGCGCAGACTTTTTTCGACAAATTCAACAGGCGTTAAATCTGAACGTCCGTCAATCAAGGTGAAGTTACTACGGGGGGGGGGGGGGGTTGCTCGTTCGCTACTTGGATGTCAATTTTCGACTCAATTGTTGTAACGAGTCTTGACTGTAGACGATTGGGGTTGCATTTTGCAATTTGGACTTTCCATTGAAGCCCAGCCCGCATGCACGTACACGTACAAAAGCACACACACGTACGCACGTTCTTTCGAACATTTTTTTTCTAAACCCCTATTCTCGTCGTTTTACATAATTTTGAGGGTTTTGATGTGAAAACGACGGAAAAAAAATGCATGAAAACAAAGTTTCCTCTGTGAAGGAGAATAATATCATAAAATGTATTTTTAAAAATCGAGCATATCAAGGTTGAATGCCACGATTCGTCTCAACTTTATCGATATTGCACCATCATAGAACTGGGAATTCCGATTCTTGGATTCGATGTTTCAAAGCTTCAGTCTCAGTCCTGATGATGTAGACTGTAACGTTTTCGGAACGTCGGCATATTGCAGAAACTAGATGCAGCTTACATTCGGATGCCAAAAACTGCAACAAGTTTGGATGATACTAGTAGTTTGGTAACACATTTATCAAAATTATTATGATTTAGTGCAGTCTTCTTGAACTGATTCATCGATGAAGCTATACCAGCTGCCTCGTTATATTTTTTTCTATATCGCTGAAGAGTGTTCTTTATAATTGACCTTTAAGAATTTTTGAGATCTCTAGAAGACTGAAAATGTCCAAATCAGTCTCAAATTTTAGAATCAATTTGATTGGAAGTCACGCTGAACAAACCCAAGCTTAGCTCCTTCGTTATTCTTCTCTCTGTCTGGCTGAAAACTTGCTTTTCTAACCGATTCTAAATAGGTTTTCTCGTCAGTATTTAGAAGACCCTGAAAATGTCCAAAATGTTTTAAAACTTTATAACCAATTTTATTGCAAATCAATGCCACAAGATACGCACCTCGAATATGTAACGTTTTTTCTTTTTTAAAAAACATATTCTGTGCCAACAATGTTAAACATAATTTGACTACAACATGGATAGAAAATATTGAACGATCTTGTAAAAGTAAGTCAACCAGGGTCGCCACAAAGTCGAGAGTAGTGCAGCAATTTAGTTCACCAACAGGACATACATGGTACAACTATAAAGCACACTGCACTGCACTTTCTAATCGCAAAGGAATTATTCATAGGGATGCCAATGTAAATGTAAAGGACACACGAGCTAGGTCGTCGAATAGCCGTGATTTCAGGAGTTGCATACCCTCACGTACTCGACTGGCTGCTAGAAAGATAGTTGGTCTCTGGTGCAGTTACTCGTCCGTGCTCCTCCACTTCGAAATAGAGGAAAAATAAGATGGGATACAGAGAAGAGAGATTCGACGGCGTCTCTGTCGGTAGAAGAATCTGTGCGATGTACTTGGAGCGTTTGGTGGTTGCAATCGACGTTGACGCAATACCTGACGCGTTGCAATGGGGATATTGTTATGTAAGATCCTATTTACGACGACACATTATTATCAACTGAGACTATAGTGTTTAATACTCTGCTAAGTTTCATGGACTGTGCACACATGGAACGGTATTCTGCAATACGTTATGAATAAACGAGGCGAGTGAAGCTTACAACCTCACGAGACGAACTAGAAACGACGACGTTCCTTCTCGTTTATTCTAGACCGTCCAAGCAATATATTTTATTCATAAGACATGCGCCAGACTCTCTCTCCCTCCCCCTCTCTTTCTATGTATGTATATCGCTGTGTTAACCACGAAGGCTGAAGTATGCGGACAGTTATATGATGCGGGACATCGACTACTTGTATCCATGGAGGTTGCAGCAGTGGCTCGTAATCGGTATTAAATAAATGGTACAGTTATTGACCCAACGAGAGTCCATGGATATTGGCAACCGTGCATCTCTATTTAGTCAGTGTGATTTACGGGGACCAATCATTGGCCTTCAGTGACTGAGTTGGAGGCGCTGATAATCAGTATCACGTCGATGATTCGAGGAACATAGAGGGAGAATAGAATTTGTTTACATTTTCAGTGATTTTCAATTAAAGGCCAATTATTTATTGATTTTTAATCGTAAATTATGGATTTCACTAACTCCCTAATTATTACAATGGAATATCAATAGCTCTGTTGAATTCCCAATAGCTTTAATAAAAAATTATTTACTGAATTGATCAAAAAGTGACCATTCTCTCTTCTTGTTCCTCTTCTTGTTCAGAGTTCCAACGCTGTTTTCACGATTTTACTAAGCGGTGCGAAGCATTGCGATATATTGGGCCGTTTTTTATGCATTTCGTCGAATACTCGTTTTTTAATTTAACATCGAGTCATTGAAATTTATGTTAATTAGATATTCACTTGAACCAATCGCTGAAAATGAGGTCACGTTTCAAGTGCAAAAGCTAATTGGATCAACTTTCTTAACGTCCACTGACGTTAACGTGTTTTCCGTCCGAGTCCAGACTCTCGATACGCTTCCAGCATGATTCGTGCACCTGAAAAAAAAAGAATTGAAGTAACAATCTCAAACCAATTCAAAGTTTGTGATGGAACGCGTTTGTTAGCCGTGAAATCCCTAAACGATATAGTCCGGAGGAACTGGCCGCAGGCCCACGGTCTCGAACTGCTAGTTCGTTCCAGACGGAATAGGGCACAACTCTACGTGTCGCGATTGCAGAATGAACTGAGTCAATCGAGTGGCCAATAAACTTTTGGGAAAACAGTTGCCACGATGAAACTAGGCGAGACGAGAGACAGAAGCCTTGTAACGCTTGGTCGCCATTCAACCTTTCCGGAAAATCCCAGCTTGACCAGCAAATGAATTCCCAAAAGCGTGCAATAGGCGACGAAATCGAATTTCCTTGCAATTAATTTAGCCGTTTGGTCCCCTCGTTCATGTGCCCCAGATGTTACCTCAATATCTGCAAGAAAAGTTTTAAAAATGTTAGTACCATCGATTTCAACGACTAAGAAACTTTCAATATCCAGTCGCGACGCTTCTCCTCGATAATTATCGAGCGCGACAATTTGCTTTATGCGACAATTTTTTTAACTTTATAGACTGACTCAATGTAGTACACAATATATTTACTTTGCCACATACGTATATTGCCCGAAGGTGTGAAATAAAATACTTTCCATTTATTTTATTTTTATCGACAGTGTTATATTCGATTCCGGGACACTCTGTTTTACTGTCGATGCTTTCACGTTCGCTTTTTATTGATTCAGTATTTTTGGTTTATTGTTATACCGGTGGTTGATCGCTAATGCCGAATTTGAGAGAAAGAAAGCGAAAGCACCGAGTTCCATATGTGACCTATATATTTCTAGGTGTATTCTTTTATTTTCATATTTTATATTCAATAGATATATTTTATATACACAAATATATATATATATATATATATATCCATGGTCGGCGTTCCAGTCAGCGTGCACCATTCTTATTTATATATGGTAAATATAGATAAAAGTGGATGGTACATGCTGGTTGTAACAGCAACGATAAAAATTAGATCCTCTATACACTTCGCAGTCTCTGTATGCTATCTTCACGTGTCCTTTATTCGTTTATGCACGTTAAAAATGTTAACAAAGAATCTAGAATGAAAAGAGCTGATAGAGGATAGTGCTTTCTGTCTTATGCAAGTACGTGTTGATATGATGAGAACAAATGATATTAAATCTCACATTATTTGCTTTTATACACTTTTCGATGCTGCTGAATAAGAGACAGTGACAGTGCTAGGCAGTGCTCGCGATTCCTTCATTCTCCTTTAAAGGATTATTTTGTAAAATCCGAAATTATCTCCTCAAATATTTTTCGTTGAAATATAAACAAATATCGTTTGCATACATAGACGAATATAGTTTTCAATACATGGATTTGAAAAAAAAAAATACTATTAACTAAAATTTAGTAAGTTTTAACGGTTTTTCTATTTCTAATTATTGTTTGTTACAAAAATTGTTTAATTTGATAATACTTTTTGTCATTAAACAATTGTAAATATTTATTTTAAGAATATTATTTTATTAAGATAGTGACAAAAAGTGGTTGACGAATATATTTAAAAATGTATCAAAACGTTCTATGCCTCTAGCACAATTGTTGGGCAACGAATTGTACAGGCTTCGGTGATCTGTCCTATATGGTGAAGTCTGCTCCCAAATGATGATGAATCTGTAACATTGATAACGTGCACACATTGATCAAATCGATAAGGTATTAGACAAGCTCGTGATGGGGTCCATACCTCTTCCATTCTCTACGGTAAACATAAGATATATATCCCCCTTGCCATGATACGTCATGATTCGATGGATCGTTATTCCATAGTACGCACTGTGAACGAGCGTACTCGACGTAAATGCTAGCTCCAGCTTCCGAAAGTTGATATTCTGTCCTCTCAGTCGCGAAAGAATCGAACTTCTGTCATTTCTGGCAATTGACAGTGCAGTGAAGTTGTCAATATGTTGTACGGATGTGAGAGAGCTTTCCTTCTAACCGCGCTTTCCATCTAGTTGACGTCACTAATTCATCAATTTTATTAACTGCCTTCAAAACATGAATACTCCTTTGCTATTCCACTAATGCTTCAACGTAATTACTTGTCTCGTTCTCTGCAATTGGATATCTACGAGAATTGATACATTTCCAGCAGAGAAAGCGTTATACAAATTATATTGTGTTGACTAATTCATCAACATTTACATTTCATCTTTGCTGAGCACGAACTTAGCCAACAAAGCAAACTATATTCAGTTAGCTTAACCTTACGTAACTTTGCTCAACCTTACGTGAGGTTGCGTATGGTGAAACTCACAATGAACTTGAGGCAACCATACACGGAGAAAAATAATGAGATAATGCCAGGACCAACTTGAAACCAGAAAACTTCAAATAGCTGAACAAACCACCAGGTTGATTGGGTCGGCGTATAGGTTGGTTCACCCAATTATTGTTAGTTTTCTGGCGCCAAGGTTGCTTCTGGAAACTCACCATTTGTCTTCGTGTATCATACAGTTGATCCAAGCTGCGTACAAGTAGCTCAACTATCTTTGACCCAATTGGATATACCTTGGTTCAATTGTACGATATGATTGGCTCAGAGTCACCGTGAATTTCCCCATATCCAACCTTACGTGACGTTAAGCCGTCTTTATTCAGTTAGCTAAATTTTAATTACGTTGAGCTAACTTCATTCAGTTTGCTTAAACTAAATTCAGTTGGCTTTAGCTAAACGGTTATTTTATTTTATTTCTTTTCAAGTGCATGATATTCAATATTATTTCGTTATTTAATCTGAAATATATCCAATCAATCCGCTTATCCGTTACACCACCGACATTAATGTATTTATTATTATTATTATTATTATTATTATTATTATTATTATTATTATTATTATTATTATTATTATTACTACATCTATGTAATTGTAATAGGATGTTACTCTCGCTAGGTATTTTCACGGGTTTTCTCATCCAGATCCTCGGAGTGCGAGTGAGCACTTCACCGTAGGATGAAAGGTAGGATCTCGTGTATAAATGCATATTCATGAGGGTCGACTTAACGACAGCTCGTGCTTTAAAGTTACGTGATCATTCTGCCAGCCACCGTTACTCCCGTTTATACAGTGGATGCTACCATTTGCAGGAGTTACACACACGAATTTTCACATGTTTCTGTATCTTCTCCTATTTCGTTCGCGTTATCCTTTCTTAATTTCGTTTACACACATTGGTCGGGGTTCCACTTTGTTCACTTGCACCAAATAACATAATTTTCACATTTCGTATTTCGTTAAATCGGTAATACGTAAGAAAAACGAAAAAGCTATTTTTTAAATAATTCATTATCATTTTGCTTTCTCATGGATAAAGCTTTGTTTTCATGACAATTTTGTTGTTGTTGAGATTTTCATATCAGATTACACAAAATTGTCTTAAACGCCGAGAAAAGCGGTTTACAAAAAATACCCTGGAGCGCGCGCGCGCGCACGTGTGTGTGTGTGAAAGAGTGTCCGTATGCGTGTGTGCAGGGCTTTATAAGTTCAATTGTCTAATAACTCAAGACTCGGTAGGTCAAACAGGCTGAAAAATGATAAACAAATGAAGTAGTAACCCCTCTTTGAACGTCGTTATTTTGGACAAAATGTATGGAGACATTTTGATTTTATGCCGTTTTGAATATTTCAACAAAAAGTTTCTGTACGATGTAATTCCCGCAAATTTGCAACAATTGCGTTAATTTGGTCTTTACAAATGAAATAATATTAAAATGATGTGCTGCCCCTCGATCAGTAACAAAAACTGTATTGTAAATTTCTCTACCACGATAGACCTTTCAAATAAAAGAGGAACGCGGTAAACAGCGTCTTACAATTTTACAGTTAACCGTTCTCATTTTTAATCTCAAAGATCAATCGTGGCGGAGAAATGCGAGATGGAAAAATTTTGTCATCTCTCTCGTAGTAAATCGTTTTAAGGGATATTCGATTTTGAATATGGCTGAAATCGGAAAAGAGATTCGGATTTTGTAATATTTTGAGTTTCTCGTCAAAATTTAAATACGTTTTCGTTCTACCTCAAGTTAAATTTGGCCAATTTAGCTGAAATGTTCTATAGTCACGAACTATCCTTAATGTATTTATCCTGCATATGCAATTTGTTTAGGAAATTCATAAAACTTTGTCAAGATATAAACGAGATAATTACTGATCGATTTGTATAGTTTTAAATTCATCGTCCGCTTCGCTTATGAGATACTAGCAATTAAAAAACATAACTTTTACACGTGTCCCCTATATTTCACCCATAAAAATGTTACATTGTGTACATTTCCATCAATACGGCGTTTACAATTTGCTGGAAAAACTGCAGTTGTTTACAATCACATGTTAGGAATGTTATTTTTACAAAAATTATAATTATCGTGCATTTTATTTAAAACATATAGCGTCGTAAAAATGTAATTTTTATTCTAATCTACTATGCGGTGAGGATGAGTACTACCGATTTGACAACAGTGTACACCAGTGACGTGGCAGAACGCGCGCTAATATTTTTAAATGTTATCGCTGTGTGTAACGTGTTATAGACGTGTGGTTATATTCAGCTTTCAAATGAGAATAGCGGGGTTCCCGTATTTTTTCGGACTGTTTTACGCATGTGTCGGTATGTATTCGTGCACACGACACATGTGTGTGTGATGATTCAAAGCGTACAGATTCAGTTAAAAGTTTTCACCTAAACTCACGGTATAACTAGTTATGTGTTTTGCTCACTAGGATAGTGATTTTTAGATGGGATTTCCGTGGAATAAAAATATTAAGGGTGTTAGGGATTCAATTTGGTGAAAATCGGTAGGAAAACTCCAGTTTATAGCGATTTGAATTCGTTTTAATCGCCTCTACTTTCAAAACATTGAACGAAACGAATAAAAATATTACGCATTTACGTAAACACGTTAAGAAATAATTGGAGTTAAATTTCATGAAAATTTACGGAGTCGCTCGAATTTTATAAATTTTATAGCAGTTTAAATTTTTTGATTCACAATTGCTGGGACTTGAAAACATAATAGGCCTGTAATTCGTAAATGACTTTAGCAATTGATTTCAAATTTGTCACACCAGTTGCGCAGTATATTTTTATTATTCGTTATAATTTTTATTTAAATATATTGAAGCAATAAGATTTTAGAGCAATTTGAATATTTCAATTTCTTTCACAAAACTTGCTATACGAGGAAACCAAAATTGGTCGGCGGACTTCCCGAAAGAGAAAGCTCTGTGAAAGATGCTCCAAAAGAATAATAAAGCAACGTGGAAGGTTCTGCTTTGCATCCTTGATTTAAATAATACGAAGTTTACCTTATAATTATGAACCAAATAATAATAATAAACCTGACGAGACTGACATCTTTAAAGAGTACAGCAAGCAGATCAAATCAATCAAATATCAAATATCAAATATCAGGATCTCTTGTTAGAACTTCGTCACATGCACCGGGGATGCACGGTCAAATTGGTGGATCTCATAATACGCTTAATCGACGTTCTCGGAGGCGTGTAATCGTCGTTTGTCACGAATCTGAAGATCATTCCCGCCTGTCGACAACATGCCGATTCAGCACTGACATGTCAGATGCAGAAAGCGGTCATCTAGGATTTCCTCTGTCTAATACTTAGGTTGCACGATTCTGAACTATCTTGACTGCTTACCTCCGCGTTAATGGAACAGTCAGTTAGAATGATTTTGATGTATCGCCTGCCCGCCCTTTAGGTGTGTCAGTGCCTCACAGGGCAGGTGCATCCACAGCTATTTAAGGTTTTAAAATAATAATAATTGGAACATAAGGATTAAAGTATCAAAGAGGACAATGAGAACTCGTTAATAGATGTCCTATGGTATCCCCGGAGGAGTTATAAGCTTGGTTAGAAATTTCTTCATGCGAGATAATTGGACGAAACATACGCGCGAGAAAGTCGTAATGACGTAACGTGTTCTCTCCACTGGACACAATATACCAGCGGCTTTTCGACATTCATCTCTTGGCGAACGCACCGGTGTCTATAGCGGGGTACGCCTTTGGCTAGCTGGATTCCCGGTTGTGAAACGGCTTGTGAATGAATATTCATGAGAGAGTACCAACTTGACGAGGCTGACAAAGTTGCACGATCATTGAGAAGCCTCTGCACTACGGTGCACCGTAGATAGCGGACGAACGAGATATAGGAGGAAGCTCTAGAGGAACCCCGAGAAAGCTTTTCACCACCACGACGCATGAACAAATTTTCATCTCTCCTGCAGTTTCTACATTTCCACTGGTGGTACTTCACTCGGTCGGAGTTTCTCTTGTCATTCTCCAGCAATTTCTGCCTAGTGGCATTAGAAGCAAGAATTTAAAATTACTGTCTTTCGAGACAGTTCTAAAGAAAAAAGTAGAAGGATTATGTGAAGCAAAGTCGTGGTTCGTTATTAGTCATTGATACCTCTTTATATCATCATGCTATACTAACATCATTGAATAGGCATCAATAACAGTCAGTGTGCAAAGATTAAGGTTTTGTAGCTATATCCAAGAGCATAACGTTCCAAATAAAGCTTCAGCTTATGTCATTTAATGGGAGTCACGAATTGTTTCGAGGATTTAATAAGAATTTTCAATATTCCACCAACAATATCTTCGTACGCTTTGCTATTTCGCTCGGCAAACATTTCTTAATTCTCCAACGAATAAAAAAAATTGTTTATTGTAAAAACTCCCGACTGCAAAAAAAAAACTATAATATACAGGACTTTAACTTTAAAAATGTTTCATATGAAAATAATTCTGAAAGGGATGAAATAACTTCCGATGTTCTTTTACTTAACTTCATTTTTAAATGACAATAATTAATTTACTGCTGTCTACAGTCGGGAGACGTCTTCTTCTGAGTTAGAAAACGTACATATGATGTTGATAAACGTGCATATAAAACGCCCATAGAAAACGCCAGCATGTTTCTTGATATGTAAAAGACGGTTGCAATGTTCAGGAGATGTCTCCCGACTGTATTGACAGCGGTAAATGAATTATTATAATTTAAATATGAAGTTAACTAAAATGACATTGGAAGTTATTTCATCCTCTGTAGATTTATTCCTCAATAATTAATATCTAAGCTTCTGGGGGTGTACGTTGCTTGTAACTTTGAATATATCTTATATTTAACGTATAGAGGTATACAAAAAATTACTAGCCAATGTACACCCCGGGAACCATGTGTGCACTTCGAGAAAAAATATCGCGACGTATAGTAGAGTAGTCCAGCAGAGCTAGGGCAATGCACTGAGTCTTAAAAAACACATTGATTTAACGACTCGACATAACCGTGTCAACTGATTTTGCTCCAACTACCTCTACTGTACTCCGAGATACGCGACATAAATATATCCGGGGTTGGTTTTTGGTTAAGGGGTTGGAGCGGCAAAATCAGTTGACTTGGTAATATTGAGCCGTTGAATCAAGATGATTTGTAAAACCCAAAACCCCTTAGTCTAAAACCAACTCCCTAGGTATCAATGTCGCGCATCTCTGAGTACATTAAAGCTAGAGCAATGCGCTTGGTCTTAAAAATTATCTTGATTTAACGGCTCAACACAACTGTGTTAACTGATTTTGCCGCTCCAACCCCTTATCCAAAAACTAACCCGTATCAGTATGTATATAGCGTATCTTGAAGTACAGAAGAGCTAGAGCAACGCCCTTGATCTTAAAAATCATCTCAATTTAACGGCTCAACATAACGGTGTTAACTGATTTTGCCGCTCCATGCCCTTAGCCATTTGGCGTTGGGAATGTGGCGCTTTCACCGCCTGGAAACTATACTGTGAACCAGAAGAGGGCTCCCAACAGCCATCCCAAGCCAAGGTGTTAGCTACCGTGCTGAACGATGTATGGCACCATGGAGTGGTGTTGCAAACGGTGCCTCTGGGATAACGGGCTACCTCCCAGAGTATTTAGCCTTACTCCCACATGCTGGGCTCTGTGGGGGTAGACAGTATATTTCCCTAGCTGCTCGTGGGACTCGTATAGAAATTGTAGGAACTTTGGGGAATGAGGGGCGGGGGAGGATTGAAAGCGGGAAAGGCCTCTGGGAACGGGGTCGAGGGCGCTCCTGCCTCAGTGTTAGTGCAGAGCTCGACAGGGCCTGCGCAAACGGCAGTAGGAGATAAGCACCAGGGAGAGGGCCTTCCTTGCAAAAAAAGGAACTGAACTGGTGCCCAGAAAAGAAGAGCGAGGAAGTCCAAAGAGGCGGAAAATGGGGCTTCGACAGGGGCTCAGGCAGGAGCTCCAACAGGGGCTCCGGCGGCGGCTCTTTTCGGCGACCTCTTGGGCACTTCGAACCTTGGAAGGTGGTCCAATCGAAGTGGTGTCGCGAAGAGAAGGACAAGGAGGCTCGAGGAGGCGGGGCCAAGAGGCTCCAACAGGGAGTCTGATAGGAGCTCCGACAGGGGCATTCTTCGACTTCCTAGGCGCCGCGAGCATCGAGGAGATGAGGAACCCGAGGGAGGTACATGAGGGGCCCGGTGGCAGCAAACGCCGCAAGGGCTCCCAGGATACTCCTTCGGCGGGTGAGCAAGCCACAAAGAAGTTCCTCTTACCAGGGGACTTAATGCTACACTTTGAGGACGCGTTCGTAAAGAACGGGTCTTTGGTGATCAAATGCGCGGACGAAGAGTCGAAGAGATAGCTCACGAGGGGGGTCCCAGAACTCTGTCCGTGGGAAGGAACCCGTCTTAGGACTGGGAGTATGGAGCTGGTTGGGAAGCTCCGCGAGGCCACAGTTTGGATTCCCGAACCTCCGGAGGATCCGATCATGGTTCTTGTGAGGCTGCGATAGAACCGCACCTTTAAGACAGGACATTAGCGCATCCACCCCGATCGTAGGGGTCCTTACGGCGAGGAAGCGTCGGGAAGGATTCTGGCGTTAGGGGTCGACGACGCATCGGTCAAGGGCCAAGAGGTTTTGCACTTTAAACCGTACCTGGAACTCAATAGAGTCACCTTTAAGGTGACCTAGGTACAGGAGGGGCGGGGGTGGTAAGGATAGCGGCGGTGTCTAAGGCTAGCCTTATGTCGAAGTCGGGGGGGGGGGGGGGGGGGGATACCAATCACCAATAAATTTGCACCACAGCAAGGGCGCTCCGGCGGTTTCAGCCAGGTGCAGACAGGGTCTTCTCTAATACAAGAACCTTGGATTTTCCGGGGTGCTATTAGAGGGATAAGAGCAAGTGGCACGGGGAGGGGTTGTGGTGGAGCCACCACCTACAACGGCTTCGAACCGACGTTCGGAGACTCAACAACAGGGCCAACAAGACCAAAAATCCCGTAGATTGAGACCTGTATAGGAGGACTCGAAGGGAATATAAGGATGTAATTAGGGCCCGGAAAAAGGAGAGCTGGGAGAGCTGCTGCGCCGGAATTGAATACATGACGGAGGCATCCAAGCTCTACAAGATCCTGGAAAGAGACCCGGACGCCAAGCTGAATATCATTCAGCTGGAGTCGGGGAAGTACGCCTCCTCCGGGAGGTGAACTTCCCGGAATTCGAGAAAGCCGAGGGCTTTGCCCAGAAGGTCATCTGCCGCCGCGGCGAGCGCGTGGTGTGGACTGGACGCTGGTCTCTCGGATTGTGAGGACAGATGGGATATTCCCGGCACTCCTCCAGGAGGGGCTAGGGAGTATTCTGGCGCTCCTGATGAACATTTACAGAGTATGTATTGCGCTGGGGTACCCGCCAATGGCGTGGAGAAGGGCTAAAGTGGTCTTCATCCCCAAAGGGAGACGAATGAGCTACACAAAGGTCAAGGATTTCCGTCCGATCAGTCTAACATCCTTTGTTCTCATGGGACTGGCGTGACTGGTGGGCAAGATTTTGAGGGATGAGGTCCTGCACGAGCATCCACTGCACAGGGGGCAGTACGCGTAATGGCTGGCAAGTCAGTGGAAACGGCACTGCACTGCGCGGTCGACATCATAGAGAGACAGATCGAAGCGGGGAAGTTTGAGTAGGAGCTTCTAATAGTACTTCGTATGAAGTGGTGTGTCGCGGAGCGGCAGAGCATGGAGTGTCAGAGACGCTGATAAGGTGTATCGGGAACAGCCTGTGTCCGCAATCTGGAGGTCACGCACGGTGGAGGATCTGTGGATCGGGGGTGTCCACAGGGGCTGTCCTGTCCCCCCTGTTTTGGTGTCTAGTGATAGACGGGCTCCTGGTGGAGCTGAACGAAGACGGATACTACGCACAGGCGTATGCGGATGATACTCACACTGCTGACAGGACCCTCTGTTGGACCACTTATTGAGCTCACTCAGAGGGCGCTAAAAGTGGTCGAGTCGTCGTGCCTCAGGTCGGGTCTATCGGTTAATCCCGACAAGACCGAGATAGAGGTATTCACGAGAAGGGGTATCTCTGGACAGCAAGCTAAGCTGGAAGGAGCATCTCGACAGACAGTGCAGGAATTTTGTGATGACCTTCTGGATGTATAGAAGGGCATTCGGGGCCACGTGGGGACTGAGACCGAAAACAGTTGAATGACTCTACACGGCAATCATGAAGCCGAGACTGTGCTAAGCGACGGTAGTGTGGTGGCCGAGAGGGCAGTCGATAACTGCAAAAGCCCAGCTAGATCGTCTGATGACACTGGTTCTGAAAGGCATTACGGGGGCAATGAGAAGTGCGGATCTCTGGAAACAGGGACCGCGACACACCCAATTACCGGAAGAAGCCGTGGCGGTACTTACACCGAGCACCCAGCAGGACAAAATACAGATCCGCTACGCCTTCGGCAACAGGTACAAAGTGGTGTTACTAGCAGGTACAGACTGGCTAAACCCGAAGGAGCTTCTCTCCCGTAATAGGGACATCTGCTATACAGATGGATCCAGAACTAGGAGGCTCTCGAGGGCGTAGACACCGGTCTAGGACAGAAGCTGCGGGAGGGAAATTTCGATGCATCTGGGCACTCTGGGTTCCAGCTTGCCACGCCAAGCTGCAACTTAAACGGTGGCTCGAGGACTAGCATCGGCAGTATTGGATTAACTGCGAGGGGTACCGACAGGCGAAGGCCCTTCTCGGTGAAAATCCGTGGGATGATAGAGCCGCGGAGCTCCTTTCTATGAGCGGACCGAATGTCAGGACGGCAGTTCAAATGCTGACAGGACATTGTCATCTGAAATATCACCAACACAAGATAGGCCTTACCGCTGACCCTGTGTGTAGTAGGTGTGGAGAGGACGATGAAACCTCTACACACTTATTATACCGGTGTCCCGCTCTTGGCGCGACCAGGTACTTTGCGCTGGGCTCGGTCTTTGTGGTGCCCGCGGATATTAGGAACTTACCCGCTGCCCAACTCCTGGATTTCTGATGGAGGTCCAGGTAGGGGAGGTACAATAGGCTATGCCGGCGTGCCTTTAATGCCTCATGATGATAATAATAATCATAAACCCCTTAGCCAAAGATCAAGCCCCATGTGTATGTATGTCGCGTATTTCGAGGTACAGAAGAGCTAGAGCAAGACCTAGTGCATTGCCCTATCTCTGCTGGACTACTCTACAATAGTTAGTCTTATTCCAGAGCCGTTAAAAAGCCGTTAAATATCGTACAAGTTAATTTTTTTTGTACTTTTTTGTACGTAAAAATTTTTTTGTTTAAGTTACAATCCTGTTTATTATAGTTTTTTACAGTTGGAATATAATTTTTTTTTGTAATTTTGGAAATTCATACTTTTTAAAGTTAGCTCAGTGTGACTTTCTACATAATTTTCAGAATCGGTATATAATTTTAGTTACTATATTTTAAAAAATCAAAACAGGTTAACAATTTTTAATAACTCTATTTTATTTAATTGCTCAATTATTTTGTGTACTTAGAATTGAATCAATAAACGCAATTAGAAAATTGCCTTGCGTTTTTATTCATTTGTAGTTGTTAACAACATCTCTGATGTACAAAAAACTTATTAAAATTTACATGCTGTTGAATAAATAGTATATTGTGTGACAAGGGATGAAGTAAAGCGATTTCAGACTAGGGTGAAGTTAGCAGCCCGAGCTGTAGGCGAGGTCTGAAATCATTCGAAACTATATTTTTCATGATTACCTACATCGAAACTTCAAATTTCAGTGTCAGCAGCCAGTCAGAAATAAGTTAATTTAAGGCCAATGGTGCGGGAAACTATTAGCATTTTTATTCATTTTGATTGCACGGTTAGAGCTGTCACTTGTGAGAATAAAATAAGTAAACTGAAGTAACTAACAAACAAATGATAAAGTTATAGGGCCGAAATAAGCATTGATTTACAGCGGACAGAAACAAGCTTGTTTCTGACCTAGGGAAGAAACACAATTGTTTCTATCCGCTGATTTAAAGCATTTGTAATTTACGCATCCGCTAATAGTTGTATGCGGCATTGGCCTAAAATTATTTCGATTGGTAATGTGGTAATGAAAAAATATATACAAATATTGACTGGATCCCACGTGCTCTTTCTCTCAACCCACCGTGAGCGCTCTGAAGTTAGGTACAGATGAACGATTATAGTAGGAATGATGGCCATCTTGTGGCATTTCGATATATACAACCGTGCTTCTTATACATTTTTAAAAATGTTTTTATCTCTCCAAAATCTTATCTAATCTATACAATCTGGGACACGAATGCAGGCTACGATGCACAGAATCTTTATCTGCCAAGACATGTTTAGCCGATTAGGAGAACATCGACACATAGAAACTGGCATGTTCGCCCCGTGCCAATGAAACGCATATTCCCGTTGGGACTAAAAAAGATTAACAATTACATTTAATTCAATTATGAAATTGCATCGTATTTTATGTTTCAGGGAATGTCGAGCGAATATTTTTTTTTATTCTCGACTTTCCAAATGATTAAGTAACGAAAATTGATAGAAAACTTTTGCTTCTTGCTTTGAGACGAAATTCAAAATTCGTGTGACGGTTTTGTCGAATGAATTCATTTCGAATTACTTTGGGACATGTTTTACCTTGAACAATGGACATAATTAATTTGGTATCAATTCTGTAACATCTCTGTGTTCCACCAATGTTGGAATGCAATATAAAGGGTGGTTAAATTTTAAGGGCCGATGTTGAATGTGAACCACACCTAAACGTCAAGTTTTTTTCTGCATTTCATTTGACATTTCTCAATTTCAGACTAACTCAATTTGAACCATGGAAAGATACACAATCGAGCAACGCGTTAAAGTTATTCAGGCTTATTATGAAAATAGGCGTTCAAATCAAAATGCATATCGTGCACTTCGTGATTTTTTCGGTCAATTTAATCGTCCAAATGTGCGTACAATCGGAAAAATCGTGCAAAAATTTGAGCAAACCGGGTCTGTAGGAGATATTAAAACACCAGTGCATGCTCGTACAGCTCGTACTGCAGAAAATATTGCTGCTGTTCGCGATAGTGTCGCTAAAGAGCCGTCCACCTCAACTCGTCGTCGTGCCCAACAATTGCACCTCTCACGCTCGTCGTTGATGAACATTATGCATAAAGACTTGCATTTACACGCTTATAAGGTGCAATTCACTCAAGAACTAGAGCCTCTTGACCATTCCAAACGTCGTCAATGGTCAGAATGGTGGCAAGAAATGGCAACAGTGGATGATCAATTTTCGAAGAAAATCATCTTCAGTGATGAGGCACATTTTCACCTCAGTGGATTCGTCAATAAGCAGAATTGCCGCATTTGGGCGAATCATAATCCAAGAA
Organism: Cylloceria caligata; assembly: GCA_963942595.1. Lineage (NCBI taxonomy): Eukaryota > Metazoa > Arthropoda > Insecta > Hymenoptera > Ichneumonidae > Cylloceria > Cylloceria caligata. Next base: position 71,176,015 of record OZ012705.1, read on the forward strand.
TGATTGTCGAAAAACCAATGCACCCACAAAGAGTGACTGTTTGGTGCGGTTTATGGGCTGGCGGCATCATCGGGCCGTATTTTTTCCAAAATGAGGCCGGTCAGGCAGTTACTGTGAATGGTGTTCGCTATCGTGAGATGATAACGAACTTTTTATGGCCCGAATTGGAAGATATGGATGTGGGCGATATGTGGTTTCAACAGGACGGTGCCACTTGCCACACAGCTAACGAAACAATGGCTCTTTTGCGCGACAAATTCAATGGCCGTGTTATCTCACGTGGTGGCGATGTCAATTGGCCGCCAAGATCATGTGATTTGACACCGTTGGACTTCTTTCTTTGGGGTTATTTGAAAGAAAAGGTGTACGTTGATAAGCCAGCAACAATTCAAGAGCTAAAGGATGAGATAATTCGGCACATTAACGGCATAGAACCTCAATTATGCCTAAGCGTCATCGAAAATTTGGACCATCGGATGGAGGTGTGCCGCCGAGGACGCGGCGGCCATTTGGCCGATATTTTGTTCCATACATAATTGAACCATACCATATTATCATAATAAAAAGAATTGACAATAATTTCCTAAATAATTTGTGTTTTATTCAAAATCAACATCGGCCCTTAAAATTTAACCACCCTTTATATATAATACGATATGCTTAAGACTTTCAACATTTGTTGAGTTGATTCACGTGGTGTGGTCGTGAGGAGAGCGCGGGAACGAGCCACCACTTCTTTGTGTAAATCTATCCCGACGTCTAGTAGCAACTAGAAGTTTCGAGACCGTGAGTGAAACGGTCGATCGGGGGAGTCAAGAACAATCGACGGCGATCGAGGTGCTGCGCACGCGCAGTCTGACACCCGCCAAAAAATTACCGGGCTATGCAGGCGGGCGGGGCATCTCAGCGTCAGTCTGGCAGAAGTTGCATAGTGACACCGACGCATCTCGACTACGCAAAAGGACGCGGACGCCTCTCGGCTACGCACAATTACACGGACGCCTCTCGGCTACATATTAATTAACAATACGAGCTCGGTGCTATCACACGCACCAACTATTCGCGGCCAGGCGATTTATACACAAGAATAGCAAACTATTCAACAGCCTACAACGGCAAATATTAACCCGTTGCACTGGTCACCGCGTGGTTACAGACACACACATACACTCAACACACATACCGGTCTCGATCCACACATTCCTTGTATCGTCGTTCTTCGAGGAGGTTTTTTTATCCAGTACAACTGGATTTTTCCTCCTCTAGGGCAATAAACGTTCTGAATTATTGTTTCCCCCAACCGAGTGTATCATTTGTAAGTGAACCCAACCACCACCGGAGAAAAACAATCAATTACGGGATAGCGACAATTTGACGCTGTCTTCGACGCAACAACATTTTCGGAGTATCGTTACATGGGTGTTAATTATTCCGCAAGAATCCGTTTCTTCTAATCGCTTCTGCTACACTGTTGCTGTTGATGAACCAAGTAAACTTCGTCGAAGATGACGGGCGTAACGGGCAACGTCTGAATGTTGAGGACGATTTCGTTCTCTTTAAATCGCGAGAAATGTTATCTTCACCTCAGCAATAAATATAGCTTTTGGATTCCGCATATTATTCTTCCTCTAAAAGTTATCTTAGCCCCGTACAAAGTAGAAGATACAATGTTCGTTTATGGTAGGAAAATGACATCTGATTTTGTGTGAAGATGAGAGATTGAGGGAAAAGGAAAATAAAGTGTTTTCGAGAGAAGGTCTTTCCAAAACGATCTTGCGTAGCAAGACTCACAGGACTTTGTGCACGTGTGTCTCGATCAATCAGTTTGAACTGCGTAGGACGAGGGGTGCTCGAGTATACGAGAATTCAGGAGATTGCGAGGTTTCACCAGGATCATAGAGACGTGAGAAACTGAGCGTAGGAAGCCTAGCGTCTCTGGAAACGCAGGAACCGAAGTAGGGAATATAGCGACCTAAAGAAGGGCGCGTAAAGTATACACCAGAGTCTAAAGTACGCAGCGGATAAGCTCGGTTCATGGAATCTCATAAAGATAAGGAGTTGTGCTGTGAGCCCCATCGACCCTTGCAATAAAACTACACAATTATTCACAAAAGCACCTCTACTGAGATATAGAGACGTTGTTGCGAATGGGAATATCGAGATAGTGATCGGCGAATGGGAGAGAAAACTGCGACATGGAGCGAATGCTAGAAGTGTAAAGGAAGAGAAACGGTGGCGTGAATCCTACTACTATTGGACCCTCATATCTTGGTTACCAAATCCTTCTGGGTCATCAAACTAACATCATCAAATAGTCTGGTAAATACCACGCCGGCAATCACTAAGTAATTGTCTGTTAACCTATTGTGAAACAACAAAGTCTACCCTACCGTAGCTTAAATTACTCAAATATAGTTATTACGACAATTTATAAAAGGAAACAGTTTAATTTATTATCGTCTAATCCAATATATGTACACCAACAAAAACTTTCTCGTAGAAACATCATTTATAGGGCTATCTTACTGTTGAATTTAAAAAAAAAACAACTTTTTTCTCGTCTTTGAAAAATAGTTAGAACTGTTAAGATAAGCAGATAGTTTCATGTAGGTATTCGGAGTATATTTGGAGTTATAGCATTTAGGGCAAAATACGAATTTGACCCGCAGGTAGACGATGATTACAGGTAGGCCATTACAAGGGAAAAGTGGTTGATATCATTGTAAGATCTTCCTACTGTAAACAGTGCGTGTGTTGGAAAACGAAAATGAAGATCGAGAAAGACCGATACGTGGAGGAAGGTCAGATTAACGGTAAGACATAAATATCTAATGATTTTACTGAAACAACTATTGCTCAAACTACGCGTTTGTCTCGAAACTATGTTTTCCAAAACGGCGGGCACGATATCTCACGCTGTAATTAATGAATCGGCTTAAAATTTGGCACACTTGTTCAGGGGAACAGTACTTTTGGTGTGACGTAAGATTTTGTCGATACGTTTTTTTGCGCAATCGAAAAAGGTGAAGAGAATTCAGGAACCTTTTTCGTAACTTAGGAAGAAAAACGATCCTAAGTCACACGATAACTAAACCAATGTATAGTTAATGAGCTTTTCTTTTTCAAACCAACCATATTTCCGAAATCGTCCCAGCCGACCAGCCACGCACAAAAAAAAACATTATTACACGCAAAGTGGTAAAACTCACAAAAATGTTAATATTTTTAAATAAAAATGTTTACACACAATTAGCCTGTTTAGACGCTGATAATAGGAGGCTAACCCTTTCAACGAATAGATATATATACTTCTACGTACTTTGAAAGTGGTCATCTTAAGGCTTACCGAATAAGGTCACCTATAGTAGGAAATACCAAGATGTAATAACTGACCGACCGGACTCACTGGTTCACCTTAAATTTTAATAAACATCTCGTTAACAACACCATAGTTTTCACGAAATGGAACTTTATGTTAATACAAATGATTGATAGATTTCTAGTATCAATAAAAACTAGGAACTGGAGAGTTGTCACAGAAAATACATCGTGTCCTCGAACCCTCGGGTGCTTGATATTCTCTCGCTATGATTACACGTACCTGAAATATAGAAATTATAATAAATCTAATGAGGATCCCGACAAAGAGCTGAAACGTCAAACGATAAAATTAAATTAAGTCGTTCATTGCCGAAGCCATTATTTCGTTATCGATACAAGGTCACAGCCCTATTATCAATCATCGGTCACCTGTAGGCATTATTAATCGTAAAATGGACTTTTGATTTCAGAAAATATGTATCAATTCATGATCTAACCCAATATTTGCTAACGCGGACTACCCCGTAGAAATGTTTATTTTAAAAAACTGAAGATAACCACTTTCAAGAACCTTGAAAGATGCCACCTTAAGATGCAGTGAATATGGTTACGTGTACCCATTTAAGAATGCCAATAGCATGTTGATCTTAGACAACCATCCAAGGCTTAAGTCAGCGTTGGTCAATGAGCCCCGAACTATATTCTGAACTGGCCCAAGCGTAGAAGAGGTAATTGGGCCCGAACATAGCCAATCACTAAGCTGATATTGAGCGTTCAACTATCGCCAAAAATAACCCGAAGAGCAATCCTGACCGATTGCTTTTCGGGCAGGATTGTGCGTATCATCACGAGCTAATCGTCACTTTTCCTTATTCCTAAAATTAAGCTGCTCATCGATACGAATTTATTTTTCCAGATCTCGGCACGTCTTAATTACAGAACTGACTTTGATCTCGCCATCTTTCCTTCTCAATTACGACGAGATTTATAAGGTGAATTCGTGTCTACACTACGTTAGAAGAAATTAAATGATACAAAATATATTTCACGTCATATCCTTGAGGAAAACAGTTATCTACTTTAACTACTAAGTCGAGCAACAAATTGAACGAGGGCGCTACCAGTACCTCATAACGTACGTATAAGCGTCTCTTCAATGTTTCCTAATCTCGAAACTCTGTACAATTGTACCCCAGGAGCTAGACGTGTGTCACCTATAGAAATTAACTCTGACGCGATTGGTTTGCGTTTTCCCGTCACTTACATGCATAATGAATGCATGCGTAGCTAGACCTCCTACAATAGTGCTTTATACTGCATACCACGCGCGGTATAACTACGGTAATATACCTGCTAGGCAAAAGCACAACGACAAGAGAAAACGAGACCTGTACGGTATGTGTATTTTGCTTATTATTCCCCCTCCGTTCTTCTCCACTCCGCATGGATTATAGATGTCAGACACAGTCCCCGCGTGTTGATGTCTCAGTCCGCGTGTACTCTGACGCTCGTAGGATTTCTCTCATCATCCCTTATTCTCACTTACCCTTCGTCTCTTGTCTGTTCCCTCGTCATCTAGATGCGCCGACGAGTGAAAAAGGGGATACCGTTCAACGCGACACCCAGACTACATCTGTCTTTCTCTCTGATACAGCAGGTTGTACGTTGAGTGTTGAACAGCATTGCTGCTTCTATGTGCAGGAGTCTGACTGTGCAAGAGACTCGAGTAAGAACTTCAAGCTTCACCTATCCGTGTGGTATAAAATCACTGTGTGTATGAACTGGAGGGATGACGGAATTCCAGGCAATATATCGAGACATCCATGAGGTGCATCATTGCGATGTGTACCAAGCTATCGCGCGTAACAAGTATTCAGCAATTGCAGGTAAAGAGGCGGTTTATCCTGAAAGGCCCGAATTTCCACGCGTATCTCGTTGTATCCGACTCATTGAGTCCCAGTCTCTCGGTATTCCACTCGGTATTCGTCTCGTACTTGAAATGAGCTGCTGTACAAACTACCTACGAATCGTGTGTTGTATGCGGTATAATGTAATTCGTGTGTATTTCAAACAAACTTGAAATGGTTCTGCTGGGATAGGCTGAAAGGTATTTTGTATGGTTGAATTTATTAAGTCTGATAACAATTCACTTTTTGTACGACACATTATCGTATAATGATAATTTTTATCCGCTTTTCAGTAAGACGAAGGACGAAGTTTTTGTTCGATATCCAGCAAGCGATGTTCGAAAGACTAGGACAATATTATACGTTGACTCTACATCCTCTTTGCTTGAAATCGCTTTAGTAGGTTTTTTCTCTGCGTATGGTTGTTTTTTCTACAAATTATGTACTTTTCAAGTGTTAGGGCTTCCTCAGACTACTAAAATTCTATATATAATAAGCTAAATTGTCCATAAGACGATACGTCGACTTATACCTATTGCTTCGAATTATCTTTTTAGTTATAGGAAAATCGAATTTCTCCGAAAATCTTTCCAACAAAGTTAGGCATGAAGTTCTGATATCTCCTATGCTTGTTCATTTATTTTAAACAATTTTAGCAGATCCCTCGCCCCTAAAGCGTTTTACCTCAATAAGTATCTAAAGGGTGGTTAAATTGTAAGGGCCGATGTTGAATGTGAACCACACCTAAACGTCAAGTTTTTTTCTGCATTTCATTTGACATTTCTCAATTTCAGACTAACTCAATTTGAACCATGGAAAGATACACGATCGAGCAACGCGTTAAAGTTATTCAGGCTTATTATGAAAATGGGCGTTCAAATCAAAATGCATATCGTGCACTTCGTGATTTTTTCGGTCAATTTAATCGTCCAAATGTGCGTACAATCGGAAAAATCGTGCAAAAATTTGAGGAAACCGGGTCTGTAGGAGATATTAAAACACCAGTGCATGCTCGTACAGCTCGTACTGCAGAAAATATTGCTGCTGTTCGCGATAGTGTCGCTGAAGAGCCGTCCACCTCAACTCGTCGTCGTGCCCAACAATTGCACCTCTCACGCTCGTCGTTGATGAACATTATGCATAAAGACTTGCATTTACACGCTTATAAGGTGCAATTCACTCAAGAACTAGAGCCTCTTGACCATTCCAAACGTCGTCAATGGTCAGAATGGTGGCAAGAAATGGCAACAGTGGATGATCAATTTTCGAAGAAAATCATCTTCAGTGATGAGGCACATTTTCACCTCAGTGGATTCGTCAATAAGCAGAATTGCCGCATTTGGGCGAATCATAATCCAAGAGTGATTGTCGAAAAACCAATGCACCCACAAAGAGTGACTGTTTGGTGCGGTTTATGGGCTGGCGGCATCATCGGGCCGTATTTTTTCCAAAATGAGGCCGGTCAGGCCGTTACTGTGAATGGTGTTCGCTATCGTGAGATGATAACGAACTTTTTATGGCCCGAATTGGAAGATATGGATGTGGGCGATATGTGGTTTCAACAGGACGGTGCCACTTGCCACACAGCTAACGAAACAATGGCTCTTTTGCGCGACAAATTCAATGGCCGTGTTATCTCACGTGGTGGCGATGTCAATTGGCCGCCAAGATCATGTGATTTGACACCGTTGGACTTCTTTCTTTGGGGTTATTTGAAAGAAAAGGTGTACGTCGATAAGCCAGCAACAATTCAAGAGCTAAAGGATGAGATAATTCGGCACATTAACGGCATAGAACCTCAATTATGCCTAAGCGTCATCGAAAATTTGGACCATCGGATGGAGGTCTGCCGCCGAGGTCGTGGCGGCCATTTGGCCGATATTTTGTTCCATACATAATTGAACCGTACCATATTATCATAATAAAAAGAATTGACAATAATTTCCTAAATAATTTGTGTTTTATTCAAAATCAACATCGGCCCTTAAAATTTAACCACACTTTATTTGAATGTAGCTTATTCACCTGAGACATGTAATTCTTCGTCTTCAAGAGAAACTAAATTGGATGCCACAAGTCTCAGAGTGTGCCCTCGGATAATTGACGCGTCTCAAGCTCTAAATCCCTTTGCAAAATCGAGAACCCGTGTGATACCCTAAGATGCGGATATGTTCAAAGGGTGTATTTCACACAGCCGATGACGTGGCTCGCTTTGTTGGTTGCTACAACGCGAGCTCTGAAATGTCACACTCATCAATTTCCCTATACATTGTACATATTCGTACATACTCGTACATACATCTTTTTCCATAAAGCAAGTTTTAAAAATGCAAATAATAAGAAAAGAAACGATAACAACAGAACGAGTGTACCTATACTCTGCAGAGAATTCAACAGACCAAACTTCTCTCTGGATTCCGTTGATATCATAACGCTCCAATATTTTCCTATCTTTTTGTCTTCTTTTCTCGTCGCATTGCATTCGCACGTCCCGCTTGAGTGTTTTCACGTATAACCTGGCGGCACACAGATCTGCACACTCACCATAGCCACCATCGTTCCGTGTACTAATGAATATTAACGCGTAAACCGGCAGTTCAGACTGTACGGTACGACAATAGAAACGCCTTTTCTGCGCTCTCTTTCTCTCTCCCTCCTTTCTTTTATTATTCTTCCATACGTATACAACATGAATCTCATACCTATCATATTTTTTTTTAGAGGCAACTATAAAAAATTAAATAAGGCCATAAAAAACGAGGATGCAAAGTAGAACCTTGCACATGGCTTTATCATTATTTTCCCTTTTTTTTTCTTCACAAAGTCACCTCCATGAGAAAGTATGTTGATCAATATTGTCTTCCTCATACTAGAGAAAGCTGTGTGAAAAATGTAAAATAATGAAGGAGCCAAGTGCAGGGTTTTATTTTACATCCTATAGTTGTAAAAAAATGCCATGTTTTATAAAATCCGAATGCCTTTGTGAATTTTCACGAAATTTGGTACCAGATGTACCTGAACTTTACTACGTACGTGGCTCAAAATTGTCAACTGTTTCGAAAGTCGAAGCAGTTGAAACTTAAAAAATTCAAATTAATATAACATCTGAATCATTCTACTGATCTTGATGACATTTAATATGTAACATTGCTAAATGTTAGTTCGTTCCTGTAGAAAATTTGAGTTCAACATGTCAATGTTGACGCGAGTTAGAGCGATGTCATTTATTTTCCAAAAATTAAAAATTCTACAATATCCAAATCTTATTATAAATTTCGCTAAAATTCAATACCGATCATCCTTGAACATTATTTTATTCGTAAATACGTATTTAGTTCTTTAGCTAAAGAATCGCGACAGCTAGAGCACACAGAAACAAAGTTTTCTCTATGAGAAAGCAAAATGCTGAAAAAGAAAACTAGATATTCCACGCGATTCATTAACCGGAATTACCTGAATTTCCTTTGGTCTCACTACTTACATATTTTTCTCGTTTCATTTGACTATTTACTTTAAAATGATGATGGGTATCGGTAAGGAGGGCAGCTCGATGGTTTCTTGGGGTGTTACGACATATTCGTCGACAAGTCGAGGAAAATGAGTCCTCGCCACGACCGACTCGAAACGGATTGTTTACTTGAGAGGAGGAAGGATTCACCTCTTGGGAATTTTTCCTCTTCACCTAGTTCTCCTCGGGCATTCTGCTCTTTAACAAGCGAACTAAAAAAAAAACCATCTGCTCTAACGCCTTAAAGCTTCGTCGTCCCAATAAAAACACAAAAGCTCCCACGAGCGTGGTTATCCAAATTCCTGAAATTTTATCATGACCAAGGAATGGTAGAAGGAAGTGGTGATTTGAGAGTGAATTACGTGGGACAGATTGTATATCTTGGGCATTACTTGATATTCCGGGAGCACGACTTACGGAATTTTGCATAATAGAAACTTCGATTACTCAAGAGGTTATTCCACCGTGAAACGTTTAAAAATCGTCATTTTTTAGGGAATTTTTTATCCAACGTAATTGAAATGTTACATATTTATTAATACACATTTTGAGAGTATAAACCTTTTTTTGTAACACTTCAATTGTTTATTTTTTTTCAATAGCCTTAGCTGTGGATCTTTAAATGGCGATAGACTGCCGGGAAAGAAAAAAGTAGTTGGGAGAACTGACACATTAGTTCCGACAACCAACCAGAATAGTTAGTGTAGCGCCAACTACTCAGTTGGTTCAAGAAACTATAATGTCGTTGATAAAATATCGGCAGTAACGGTAACCAACCAAGATGGCAATCTCAAGTTACCAGTTGGTTGGTGCAATCCATCGGTTCAGCGTAATATGAAAAAAAAAACCAGTTTAACACGGATACTTCTATTTATTAACAATGGTGAGGACCGGCAAATACTTGGCGCGATGCTTCGATAAACGAAGGTAATCTATTCACAATATTTGAATGTATATTTACGATATATTCAATGCATTTCATTTTTATTTTTTGCAAGCCCTCGTCCATCTAAAGGGTGATTTTTTAAGAGCTTGAGAACTTTTTTTTAAAAAAAAACGCATAAAATTTGCAAAATCTCATCGGTTCTTTATTTGAAACGTTAGATTGGTCCATGACATTTACTTTTTGAAGATAATTTCATTTAAATGTTGACCGCGAATGGGCCCTAGAAAAGTTGGCAGAAAATCCGCTTTTTTATCGACAAATTTTGTTCAGCGATGAGGCTCATTTCTGGTTGAATGGCTACGTAAATAGGCAAAATTGCCGCATTTGGAGTGAAGAGCAACCAGAAGCCGTTCAAGAACTGCCCATGCATCCCGAAAAATGCACTGTTTGGTGTGGTTTGTACGCTGGTGGAATCATTGGACCGTATTTTTTCAAAGATGCTGTTGGACGCAACGTTACGGTGAATGGCGATCGCTATCGTTCGATGCTAACAAACTTTTTGTTGCCAAAAATGGAAGAACTGAACTTAGTTGACATGTGGTTTCAACAAGATGGCGCTACATGCCACACAGCTCGCGATTCTATGGCCATTTTGAGCGAAAACTTCGGAGAACAATTCATCTCAAGAAATGGCCCGGTAAGTTGGCCACCAAGATCATGCGATTTGACGCCTTTAGACTATTTTTTGTGGGGCTACGTCAAGTCTAAAGTCTACAGAAATAAGCCAGCAACTATTCCAGTTTTGGAAGACAACATTTCCGAAGAAATTCGGGCTATTCCGGCCGAAATGCTCGAAAAAGTTGCCCAAAATTGGACTTTCCGAATGGACCACCTAAGACGCAGCCGCGGTCAACATTTAAATGAAATTATCTTCAAAAAGTAAATGTCATGGACCAATCTAACGTTTCAAATAAAGAACCGATGAGATTTTGCAAATTTTATGCGTTTTTTTTTAAAAAAAAGTTCTCAAGCTCTTAAAAAATCACCCTTTACAACAATCTGTCACTTCAAACAGTGGCGTCGTTCACCTTTGTGAAAATTTTTACTCGTAGCACGTACCAACCGATTGGTTATAAGGAAAGCGATTGGTAATGGGAACCAACTCGTAGATTGCCGGTTCTATCCAAATACTTGTCGCAACTACCGCCGACGTTAGTTGCGCCACTTAACAGCTCCTGGTGGTGACAGTACTGTGATTGGTTAGAGGAATCAAGTCGTTGGTCTTCGTTCCGTTTTAGCGCTAAACAATCGAAAATAGTTCTAAATACTATTTCGATTTGGTTTCTGTAACTAATTCACGACAAAGCATACGTTGGAAAGGGTTATCGCAACTACTTTTTTTTCGTGTATCGTCATAGGTGATTCCGAAAAAAGTATACATCTGTAACGAAAAATTCAATTAGATTTTTAATCAGTACGAGTGTCGTTATCGTACATACCAGAATAATTTTGATTAATTTTGAAATACACAAAATGGCGTAGGTTATATTGTTATTACGAAATTTGGTAAAATAAAAAATAATTTTACATATTTAAAAGTACGAAATTGTTAATGGAATTGTAAATATTTCCGTATTCTCTGCAATAGACACTGATCTGCTGAATAACGTGTAAACATTTCAGACCGATTGATCGAACAGTTTTCTTTTGTAATCACGTACGTACTAGTTGAAATAAAGAAGTTTTGAGAAAATCATGTTTAAAGTTTTTTAAAGCAACGTCAAGCACTTCGTTTTCTTTTCACCAAATTTTTAATCGCAAGTGCGACAATACTCTCTTGCTTGTAAGAAACCGAGAATGGTGATAGTAATAAGGAATATATGTTGTCAACAAAGTATGTTGGTACAATGGTTAATCGCGAGTAGTTAATACCTTCAAGACTCGTCGCAGAATGTCTCGCATTGCGTGTCGGCTTAATACACCATTTCGCGATCCTTGAGTGTGGTGAGTTCTCTATGTGAGGCCTACAAGGGCCTTTAAGGATGTTCTCATAACAGAGGCATCGATGAAGTATCGTAAGCGATTATGAGGCGCCCAACGTTATACTGATTGCTTTCGTGATCCTGTTTTTTAAAAAAATTTTTAAAACGTAAAAAGATAAATAATCTGTTTATGCCTTTGATAAAAAATAATAAATAATTTTTATAAATCTAGAGTACAAAATGGTTGATTTTGCATTTTTATAAAAAAATCTATCGTTTTTCTAGAAGTCGTTTGATTAATGTCTACGCATAGAAGCACTGATATACATATTGAGCCCATTATTATTAACTCTACCAGTTTAAAAATAAAATCACTTAATAATGTGAGTGGATAAAATAAAGAAACCTCGAATAAGAGAATAATTTTTATGGGGCCACATTAAAGGAAAAACTATATAGAGAAATGTGGTCACCCGCAACTATATATAGCTAGTAGTGTGTACGGTGGATCGTATGTTGGAGTTTTCTGAATAGGATTCTATCAAGATCTCGAATTCTTCGATGGTACCAGTAGCTTAAAGGTACATCGACTGGTTGGCTGTCAGGTAGATAGGCAACAAATCGACAGTAGCCGTAGCAACAACCATCGAGAAATCGAGTGTAGTAAATCGTTATGAAATACCGATTCGCGTGTACAGCCGCATTGAAACCACTCCATAAGCTCACCCTCTACTGTTATATTCGTTCTTCTTTTATTTCTCTTTCCCTCTCTCTTTCTCTAGCAAATCTATTCATTTCCTCAGGCTTCAACATTTTTCATAAAAACGTTCAAACTTACAGCATTCCTGGATGTACTCGAAGAGCGGATTCGATTCGAAGCCACCGAAAGGCGGTGAATCGAAGTGGAATGAAGAAGAACGAGCGAGAAAAGAAATAGCAAATATACGGAGCATTATAAATACGAAGTCTTTCAAGAACCCGAATTTCTTTTGCTTCAAACAAAACCCAAGTTTTTTTTACTTCTATTAAATAAAAATGTTAACAAATAATAATTCTACAAAAATAAACGAAATGATTTATGCAAAATATAATATTTTTTTAATAGTATATTTGGATCAGCATTAACACTGTTGTAAATTAACATATTAATCAAATAAAAGGCATATTTTAAAAACATTGATGGATAAGAATCGTACATTATTCCTGGCATTATTTTTAGAAAGAAATTAGCATAATGAAATAAGTGAATTCAACGTGACAGACAGAAAACCGAACTGAAGGAATTGAGAGGGATTGAGAGTAATGGGGCGATGGCCTTTGGACTGAGTGGAATACCGTCTCGCGACAAGAATTCCCACGAGAAATCGAAGTACGGAGGAGGTTCACGATCTTAATCGCGTGCCGAGCATACTACGTACTACGTACTAAACCCCACAACTTTTTGACTGCGCCATGTACAGCGCTCCAGCGCAATTCCATGACCGACTGTGTCGGATTACATGCGTACCCAATCTACTTAGACCCCGGCAATTCGCCGTCCGCGTCTGTTCACTTCCCGTAGTAACTACTGACCGCTCGGTCATTCGTTTAACCGGCCATAAAGGCGATGAAACGAGAAGTGGATCGCGTTCTTTAATAGAGACTGCTGCTCTTCGTCATGTACGAAAATAGCTCTAGCCTATGTATATGGTATGCCATCTTGCTCTTTCGTATTAGTGCACGATATCTGGATGAATGTATAGTTCAAAGAATTTTGCTTACTCATTACATCTAAAATATGATAAAACAATTATTGTTCATATCTCTTTAAATTAATCACATTTAATTAAGAAACTAATATTCATTTCTGTTATACGAAAAGTAATATTTTGTTAACCAACATCGAGTAAGCAGCTTGGAGTAAGACACTTGAGTTAATTGAATATTTATTGTTCTTCTCATTTTTATTTCATTTCCCGTTCTTAAATTTATTTTAAGGCCCTTGCCACTTTGTCAAGATATCTACTTTGTCCTTGATTGGTGAAAAAAAAAAAAAAAGAATTCTGGCCTCGTAAAATAGAAAGGTCGCTTCTAATCCACCCAAGGGATATATTTATTTTAAGGCGAGGCGAAACCTCCGCACCACGCATCTAATTCCCGGAACACACTTACTCGTTCTACACTGAACGGAATGAAATGAAATATCGTCAATAGACTGCAAAAACGTGAACCTTTTGGGTGACAAACGTAGAATTTTAAAAATAGAAAAAAAAATTACAGATTAATTATCCGCAGTTACCTGTAATGAAAAAATTACTTTTTAAAATGATTTAAGGCACAAAATGAAAAAAAACGCCGTTTGTTACCCCCAAGTCAACACAAAAATACACACAGTACACCCATTCTGATTGCGATTTAGAAACGAAAAAGTAGAAAAAGCTGTACGAAGACATGGCGAAATATGCATGAATGCGAACGAGATAGAACTAGTATAGTTTCGCCTCACCTGAATTCCGCGAGAGGCGCTGGTAGTATATTATATAGCTGTCTCTCTCACACACTAGTGGAGTGAAATGCTATTGTTTATAGTTTTAGTTATCCACTGAGTAGGTTTCGCCTCCCCGTAAGAATACAGTTTGAATCACACGTACATACACACTCGTCACTGAAACTGTGTCGTGGCTCGGCGTCTCGTCCCGTTGGTATTCTATTTTCGTAGCAATAATATCCACGTACTTCCGTGTTCCTGTGAGTCACAACTTGTGCCCAGTGTTGGTTGTGGTTTCACCTTCGCTCTCCAGGGGTGTATACCAATACTATTGTCTGTACAGCAATGCTCGCGTCTAGAGGAAACGAGTTAAAGGCCATCCTGGTTGGGGCAAAAATATCTCCGGACCGAACCACCCTTCCACACTATAACGGTAACAAATTATCTTGATAATATAAAGGCGAGCCCTTTCGTCTTATCAGCAATGATGACTCTTCATGATAACGACCAACCAACGGTGGCCACACGGTGTTATATAGCACGGCGAGGCGAAACGCGTCAAGGCTTAACAGAGTTCAGTTTGTTGAAATGAACTTAGCATGCTTGTTACTCAACTCAGTTCGCTGTAACCTAAACTTATAATCTCAACTCTGGCCACTTTGTCACTAATCCACTTAACTCGAACTAGGTAAAAGTCGACCCTGAAAATCAATTTAAATATTTTATTTCTACGACTTGACAGGAACTGACAATGATTTAACTTTAACAAGTCGGTAATATTTTAGTTTTCTCAATTTTAACATTTTTTTATGGTTAAGAATATTTTTTAAATAATATTTTTATGTTAGCGTACTCGAAATTATCTAAAACGTTGAGAAAATTCATTTAGAGCAGACTGTGTGTGCGCGCGTTACGTTAAGACCCTTAACACTCGCAATTTTTTTATATATCGAGCTCAAATTTGGTTTACAATTGTACTACTGATTGGTTCACATTGTACTATCGCTAAACAAGGTTTCGGGTTAAATATTTGTTTTTGTTTTGTTTTTTTCGTACTCTAGTTTGCACAGATTTTGAGATATCGGACTGAAATATTCTAAACAAATGGACAAACATTGAGCAATGATCGATGTAGCATTTAGCCAGAATCAATTTTAGTAAAATTTTGAAATGTTTGAAAAAATGTCTGCAAATACTCTGACTCTTGTAAATTTGAGTTATCTGGCTGCAATTATCTACATAAATATACGATAATCGAAAATGAAAGATAACATTAGTCCCAAATCGGTCACGAGATTTAAATGATTTGGCGTTCTTGTTTCCGTATAGAGGAAACCATGTATTTAGAAAAAAAAAAATTCTCGAGATTTTGATGTCAGACTACTATAAAAGTCCCAAAACGTCGAGAAATCATATTTAGAATTTCTCTCTCTCTCTCTCTCTCTCTCTCTCTCTCTCTGTGCGTGCGCGTGCGTGCGTGCGCGCATTTGCACACGGATCGGATTGCAACGTTCTCTAACTTTCGTAAATTTTCATGTATCAAACTGAAATTTGTCATACAGATTGGCAATGAGCAAGGATACTTGAATTTTGTAAGAATCAATTAAGGGGTTTTAACTTGATGAAATTTGCATTTTTCGTAATTTTCAATTTTATTGAAAATTTTGATATCTCTATGTGGAAAACAGAATTGAGACAAACATTACCGGTAGAGGAGATTCTGTGGATTGGGGAGAATCGCGAGGAAGCAAAATGCTAATTTCAAATTTGCACGCCTTGTTTACTTCTTGAAAAACATTCGCGTAAATGTCGTGATATCGCGCTGAAATTTTAATACAAAAATACTCACATTAAATATAAATTGGGATAGAATTTTACGATAATAGACCAAATGGTTTTTATTGACAATTTAAATTTGTCGAATCTTAATGAAAATATCTATCAAGACACTTATTATCAAAAATCGAATCATGAGCTTATCATACGGAAATGTCGTACGATTAGTAGACTCAGAAACTTCTAGCGACCTGTCGATCTAAATTTATTTATTATAGAACATTTAATAAGATTTAAAGTATACAAAGACGTCAAGGATTGAATTTATCTGGAACTGATAAAGGTGTTCGAATTTTTATGAGGTTTCACGTTTCGCCTTCCTTTATATTAAATATTGGTCAAAAACTGATTTTGAATGACAGAGCGTTCAGTTTTTCATTAAACATTAATATTTTTACCAATAGAAATATAAAATATTTCATCGTCTTTGGTAAATTAAAGTGTACTTTAATTATAATTATTATAAATCAAAGTTTACTTATCAATTAAATAAATTTTTGTTCCACAAAACGTACAATTTCATTTTCCAAATCGAAACAATTGCATCATTCTCAAAGAGAATTGCCAATATACTTTTGTATCAGAGGCGAACTATTTGACAATGGGATACCAAATGTTGTTAAATCAAAGCTTTCATTGAACCTATATTAGCGATAAGTTCTCATTCGTAATATGTCGACAAGATCCCATTTGTAATGCTCGGTTGACCGGTACCAAAGATACCGTAAGATCACTAAAAGACCTTTATTCGACGTAGTCTGTGCTGCTGACATTTTGTGGAGGATTGACTACTGACCTGCACGGAATTAGAGCCTCGTTAGATAATGGGATAGATATCCCAGGAGGAGATATAGAGATATAAGGCACTGTACTCTGTGATTTTTGCTTTTTCGTCATCCGTTGGGACTCTCGACTAACCCTGCTAGGATCAACCAACGCCATCGTCAGCAATATATATTACAGGAGGTTTAATCTGTCCCTTCTGCCTTCTCTGTCTCTTTCGCTTGTGTCTCTTCATCCACCTCACTGTGACAGTTGAGCCGTGTATTCTCGCGGTTTATACCAACCGCAAACCTATACTATGTTTACAGCCACGTATGTTCAGCCTATATAAAGGATGGCTGCACTAAAGTTGCATGGTACATATCTGACAACGATATAAACTCTGGGTTATGACAACATACACCAGTCAATACATTACCCTGAATTCCGTGAGCTGTTATTGTCGTGTGAACTCTCGCAAAGGGCTTACAGAGTCGATATTGCTGACAGGGAATTATAACACAGGCTGAATACGTAAAATTCGTTGGCCTGTCAAGCAGAAGGAAATTCAAATTTTTGGTATACTCGTGTCTAAAGCAGGGTCGGACACCTATCATTGTTTTTTTTTTCAATAAAAAGATATATTTTGTGAGTGAGTGAGTGAATGAGAGTCAAGCCTCTACTTTGCAAATTTTTGAGATATCAGGCTGCGGTTTATTAAAATTTGGGATTGAATTTAGCGTAAATCGATCGAGTAGTTTAAATATTGTGAGATCTTGAATTTTTCGAATTTTAATCAAAATGACTATCAAGATAAATAATGTTACTAGTTATTTTGATTTTTTGAAATTTTTAAAACAAAAAGTTACAAAGTATAACGTTGCACATTGCTTTTTAAAAATTATTAATTAATTAATTAATTAATTAATTAATTAATTTATTAAGAATCTTGCTGTTTTCATTATTTTCTAACGTCACTAAGATTCCTCTATGATAAAGCCAAAATTGATCAACATACACTCTCATAGAGGTTACTTTGTGAAATGAGAAAAATAAACAACGTGCAAGATTCTACTTTGTTGGCTTAATTTTATTTTACATAAAAAACACTTTTCAGTTTTGTGGCGGAAATTAATAACCCTTTGCACTCGAGAGGTGACTCTCGCTCACCACTTGTTAGTGAGATTCAAGATACTTTACCATTCGAATAACTGTGATTTAGTTTTTGAGAGCAATTATTTAAACTAAAAAGTATTTTCATTTCAATTATTCGAATATCAACCCTTTGCTCTCGTCAGGTGACTCTCGCTCACCACTTGTTAGTGAGCAAAGGGCAAAGGGTTGATATTCGAATAATTGAAATGAAAATACTTTTTAGTTTAAATAATTGCTCTCAAAAACTAAATCACAGTTATTCGAATGGTAAAGTATCTTGAATACATTCTTATTCAAATATTGTCCTATTTGAAAGTAGTGTGAGCTTTGCTGGTCATCTTTGCTTCATTCTTTCTGTACGATTCACTGTTGAGACTGTGCAAGACAAACCACTGTGTTAGCTAGTGCCCCAAGTAGCTGTATATACGTTGTATTATGTTTACATCGTGCGCGTTCTTTCGGAGTTTACCTTTCTTCGGAAGTTTGTTTTTCCAACGTACGACGTGTATATATACCCGCTAAGAACTACGGTCGAACGAACCTGTCAACTCGGAGTTACCGCAGGGCTCTTTTCAGAACGAATGGTATATTAGTTTTTGCTGCAACTGTGCGCTACTCACTCATGCTTCGCTCTTACGAAAATATGCTTTTTCACGATCAGCGAGGTTTTTCATTTTCCCAAGGAAATTCTTGGTCGTTACGAAAGCCGCCTGTCGAAGACGACTGGATCGATTGTTTCTCTTTTTACGCCCTGCTGTTAGTCGATATTTTCGTTCTCTGATTTTTTTCAAACTTTGTTTCCTGATAAAACAAACTTTGTTGGTTTCTGTAGAAAAAAAATTAAGATTTTTGTGTGAAAGTGCTCAAAATTATTCAAATAGCCAATCGCATTTTTTTTAAATGTATGGAAGCGCGCGTGCGTACGTGCGTGTGTGTGTACGTATGTCAGATCTGTACAATTGGAACCTCAATAACTAAAGAATGCTTTGATATTCCTAGATGAAATTTCAAAGCCATGCAGAGGGGTTATCTTCCAATATTCTCACTGAATTTCTTTCAATTGCATGCTGTGACAAAAATTTGACGATGTTTTGAATTTTGTGAATCGAATCATTTTACGGTTTCGTTCGTGCATTTTTCGAGATATCGAAAATAAATCAAATTGAACTAAAATGTTCTACACAAATATCAACTGACAATCGGTATTGAAGTTTTTCGTAAATCGATTCAATATTTAATTTTTATTTTTAACATTTTGAATCTTACAAATAATTACTACAAAAATCCCAAATCTACAAAATTACAAATTTGAAGTAGATAAGGTGGTGTACATAGTCTTTAAACATATTTGCAATGAACCTTGCATATTGCTTCCTCCTTATTTTTACTCTCGACTGCCCGTAGGGCAAAAAGAAGGGAATATATTCGTTTCACTGGCAAGGCGCGAATATGCCAGTTTCTGTGTGTTCGGTGCTCTCCGAATCGCCTAAAGATTATTTAACAGAACTGGGTACACAGATTTTGTGCATCGTAACCTTCATTTTTGTTTTAGATTGTATGTATTAGATGAGATTTCAGAAAGATAAAGGCGTTTTAAAAAATATATGAGAAGCATGGTTGTATATATCGAAATGCCACAAGATGGTCGTCATTCCTACTATTCTCGTTCATCTGTACCTCTCTTCAGAGCGCTCACGGTGGCGGGAGAGAAAGAGCACGTGAGATCCAGTCAATACTTGTGCTCGAATATATATTTTATTCAACTGCATATAAATTTGAATAAGTCTTCTTGTACACCAGAGATGTTGTTAGCAACTAGAAATTAATGCAAACGTAATGCAACTTTCTAATTTCGTTTGTTAATTTAATTCTAAATACAAAAGTGCAAAAATTATTGAGCGATTAAAAAGAAGAGTCATTAAAAATTATTTAGCTGTTTCAAAAAATATAGTAACTATGAAAATAGTATTAAATTAAAAAAAAATATATTTAAAAAACTTCCGACTACAAAAAACTATAATAAACACAACTTGAACTTTACAAAGTTTTTATATGAAAATAAATCTAAAAAGGATTAAATACCTTCCGATGTCATTTTAGTTAACTTCATATTTTAATTACAAATATTTATTTGCCGTTGTCACTACGGCTACGAGACGTCTTCTGAACATTGCAACTGTCTTTTATTTACATATCAAGAAACATGCTGGCGTTTCAACTCTAATTTAAAAGAAAAATTATATACGATATGGACGTTTTTTAATGCAGAAGGAGACGTCTCCCGACTGTAGTGACAGCGGTAAATGAATAATCGTAATTGAAATATGAAGCTAACTACAATGATATCGAAAGTTATTTAATTCTTTTGAAATTAATTTTCGTATGAACATTTTTTAAAGTAAAAATCTCATTTCTTGGATTTTTTTGCAGTCGGGAGATTTATAAAACATAACATTTTTTTTTATTTCATACTTTTTAAAGCTAGTACAATGTGACTTTCCACAGCATTTTTATAATTGCTATATATTTTTATATTTAATATATTATTTTGAAAGTGAAACAGTTAAATCATTTTTTATAACTCTATTTTATTTAATAGCTCAATCATTTTTGCACTCGTGTATTTAGAATGAAATCGATAAACGCAATTGGAAAATTGTGTTGCGTTTTTATTAATTTCTAGTTGTTTCTTTCTCTCACTATATCGTGAGCGCAGTGAAGTTAGGTACAGATGAATCGGTACTGTAGAAATGACGGCCATCTTGTGGCATTTCGATATATACAACGGTGCTTCTCATAGATTTTTTTTAAACGCTTTCATGTTTCTTAAATCTCACCTAATAAATACAATTTAAGAGAAAAAATAAAGTTACGATGCACAGAATCTGTGTACCAAGTTCTGGCATCTTTAGTCAATACGCAGAACATTGGATGCGAAAAACTGGTATATTCGCGCCTATTATTCAATTTAAATATGAAGTTAACTAAAATGACATTGGAAGTTATTTCATCCTTTTTAGATTAACGTTCATATGAAAACATTAAAAAGTTTAAGTCCTGTTTATATTGTTTTTTGCAGTCGAGTTAAACAAATTTTTAATTCTTCAAATTCTTGAAAAACTTTTGACTGCCTATCGTCAAAAATATTGTAAAAAGATTGCTGAATCAAGTTTTTTGAAATATCGAAATGAAGCACGTCATTGGTACTCGTATTCTCTCATACATGCTTCATTCCATGTACGAATGTTTATGTAATGCCAGAGTTGTCAATATGGCCCAGAATCGGGACAGCTACATTTGTTACGAGTCTTGTTTGGTGGCCCTGTCACCAGTACTGGTGAAGGACTCTGCCAAGAATGTACCAAATCTGGTTACCAGTGCTGGGCCAAGTACGTATTTAGATAGATCTAGAGATAAGATCCCGCTTAGTCCTGGGCATACACAGGATCGATACTTGTATTCCTTATCGTCATTAATCGTTCTCCACGCGTGACCAATAGTCGTATCAGCACTCTGGCTGGCCGAGGAAAATGTTTCCGCTACAAGATTAAGAGATTTCGGTATTGCAGTGACTTAGCAATGGCAAATTATTTCATCGATACTGTACCAATTGTGGTTGACAGTACTTGGAAGAGGAAGTCTTTGCAACATAAGTAAGAATTGTTTCTGTCCTGAGCATGTTTGTCAAAGTTCAATCAACACTGACTTATCGTTACACTGATATACGCGTCACTCAACCAGGTCTAGGGTCGATATCGAACCAGTACTGACAAACAAGGCATCCTACATAAATATTAACTGAAGTATGCATCAAACTAATTGAAAGCAATAATAACAGTGCAATGTTGAAGGCGGTAGTTGAAATTTATGATTTATATCAATTCTTAATATATTTTACTCGTTGATTAATGGAGTTTTTAAGTGATTCCATTATTTTTAGACGGTAATTTTTTTGGAGATAGAAATTATAGTAATTTACGATATTATTTGTGTAATGTTTAAATTGAAATCTGTGTAGATATCAGAATAATCTATTTATTGTTTAAATTGTTATTTATATTAATAAAATATTTAGATAAAGTTTTATATTTAATACGACATAGCAGAAAGTTTGATCGTCAAAAGAGATTCTTGTATTTTGGCCAAGGTTGCAACATCAAGAGCTCATTTTATCCGCCTCTCCTATAATTCTTCGGTGCTACGAAAATTCGCACCCTTATAACATGTTCTAGGCAGCAGGTAGATTCTCTGGTAGCTCTTACATTAAATTCTATTCGAGGACGACGAAGGCAGAATTGTGCCAATGTCTGTATTTATCGGCTACTTGAGTGGCCATTGACTATGCCATTTGGGATATTGGCAGAAGCTTTCGTGTGCTGCAGCACCAGCAGTGGTGATACTTCGATTCCGAGAGTCCCATGTGCTTCAGGCAGTATTGTCCTTTCTCCTCCCCTCCTGCTCCTTTCGCTGGGCTCTGAACCAGAGTCCAGAGAGTTGCGAGGGGACAACAATACGACAGAGCTCCTACTTCGACGATAAGAGTCGATTCGTGCGGACCGAGAGCACGAAGTTCACCTCTTCTCGATGGAAATATACCACATTGACGTAGGCACTCAATGCCCCGAGGGGTGACAAACCGAAAAAGGGAATGCGAGTGTCCGTACGAGGTTTGCTCCGCACGCTTTGCACCGAAGAATCCTGCAATAGAAGTTTACAGTCAGAAATCACAAAAGGATTCAACACCATTTTGCTTTCTTATACAGAAGTCATTGTTTTAATAAAAAAAAAAAAAAGTGAATGAGTTAATATCTGTTCGTTGTGGAGAATTTAATAAAAATTCGTTCCATTGAAACTTAATGAAAATTATTTTTAAAAAATGACAAACTATGCATTTATACAAAATTTCACACTATCGAACTGCAGCTTTTTACCTGAGTGCAGTTACGACCAAAATTGATTGGTATTGGATTTGGCAAAATCGACAAAGAGATACTCATGGCAAGTTCAATTTATGACATTTTTTTTAAAAAATGATTACATCCGCTTTAATTCTTATAATCCGAGAACGACTTGACGTATCGAACTTTAATTTAGCACTCAAGTGGGAAAGTTTCTCGATTATCGCGTTGAAATTAACTAAAATCGACGTAACCGCGAAAATTTAATCAAAGAAATTTTTGTTTTTTAATTTCAACGACGTAAACACGCTAAAGTTGTGTAAGTTTTAAAGTACTCAACCTGAGACTTTCTACACAAGTGTAATTAAAGCCAAGATTAATTGGTACTGTGCCCGTGTTGTATAGAATTGACAACGGATATCAACAGTTATAAAATTTGTCATTTTTCGAAAATGGTTAATACGCCAATTTAAACTAATTTCGCGGAGAGAACAGCTTGAGACGGAATGCTTATTTATCACCTAGCGCGGTCGTAGTCCTTTCGGTTGTCAGGACTCTAATTAATACTTTATTTCAATTTTCATTCGGCGCCAGCTAGTCCAATTGACTAACGATAGATTTGACAATAAATTTGATAAAGATGATTTTACTCAGGGGAGGAACAGTTGGTGGACCGCATAATTATTTCCAAAGCTTATGAATCATGCACTGAGAAAAGCAAGATAGACGATAGCTCAGGATAAAGATATTTAAATTTATTCAAGACTTAGTACATTGATAAATACGTTATCGTTACGTTGGGTATCGGTTGCCTTCGGCTGACGATCTTGAATTACAATCCTTGGACGTTATAATTGTCGATTCACAATTTACTTTGAATACTCAATTTGCAATTACTTAACAAGATTTGTCGAATTTCACGAACAGAATTACGAGACTCCTTTAGGGCTGATTTTTATTTCTCTTTGTTCGACTTTTCTCCTCCAGACGGGAGAAGAGGCGATACTTGATAAATGACCGAGGTCTTAATTAAACATGTTAGATGCGTATTAAGTCTTGTACCAAAGTGTTCCTTTTTGTCGAGGAACTCGATTAGTTATCCGCTTCTCTTCCCATTTTGCTACCGTTGGAGTCTAGTTAAAGCCAAGTATTGTTATCTCCGTATATTGGGTGGTCATCAATGGTAACACAGAACGAAGTTCGACCGACTTTACAAATCCCTCACAAAGTTAATCATTTGAGAAAGTAATAAATAAATACATCGCACAAGACTAAGGACGATACAATTTGGGACAGCACAAATGTGACGACACAACTTTGGTGCGCTCGAGGATTCAGTCGAACATTGATGTCGAGCAAATCTTATTTACCTGTTTAAAAGCTAATGTCTAGTAATAATTAACCCCTTGAGTATCGATGCGTATAGATGTCGATATACGCATCGATACTCAAGGGATTGAACAACCGTGCAATATAGACTGGTGCACATTTTTTTTCTTATCATTTTACACCTTTCACAAAGCTTCCTCCGTGAGGAAGCAAAAATTAATTAGCATACTACCTTGTAGCGCCGGCTTTGTGATAAATAGAAAATAATGAGGATATGCAATGTGCAAGGTTCTGTTTCGCGGACATTTGATCCTTTTGTAGAAAAATTGATGCCACAAAATCTCGAGGTGCAATATATAGATAAAAACGCGTAATCGTGCTGATTGGTTTTCAATGTCGTTTTACAAGTTTCGCATGCGCTATCTTCAGATCGGGGATATGAGGAATCTAACCAAACAATCAACACAAGACCATCCAATACAAAATAGAGATCAAATAACAAAAATGATAATATAAAAGAAAAAAATGTAACAAGCCCAGCCGTGTGAAGCATGTGTTCATCCCAATAATCGTAAATATACTGCCTGTTTCGGAAGCCATAAAAATATTTAGTTACTGTCAAGAAAACGAACGAGGGGTAGGTAGAAAAAGAGGATGCCAGGGACTCGGGTGGAGGGAAACATTTTTGACAAAGCGAGAATTTATTATGACAAAGCTGTTGCCGCAGGGGTTGTTGGTCGTCGAGGGAAGAGGTCGGAAGTGCAACTTGGATAGTAGGGTTGTCTACTGCTTGGAGAATTTTATGTTTATTAATGGTTGTTGAAGGGGATTTTCAAACTGCTCAGATCTCTGTGAGCAACAGTGCGATTTTAAACGAACAAGCAGATTTATCTTATTTCAAAAAGTTTGCAAAGTAGAAACTCGCACATCGTTTCTTAATTAATTATCATCTTTGATAAAGCTATCTCTATGAGAGAGTACGTTAATCGATGATGTCTTCCTCATAAAAGAATCTTTGTTGAACGTAAAGAGTAATAAAGAAGCAATGTGGAATGTTTTATTTTCAAGGTTTGATGGCTAAACCGTTACATGCGGACGCAGATCACAACGATCAACGAAGAACGAAAGATTAAATTAAACCAATTACGCGTAATTGGTTAACGCATCAGGCTACAATTCAGGATATTCCCGTTTCAAACCTGCGTCTTAGCGGTAATTTTCACATTTTAAGTTAAATAGTCGTCGATTCTTATTGGTTGAGCCATCTTATTTATTCATTAATCAGGTTTAGTCGATATTTGTACGAACTCTTACTCGCGAGCGATCACGAGGTTATATTCGAGTATTGTTTTGTAAATGTTCTTCTTGAAATTGACTGTTGATAGACGCAGTATCCAAATTAATATCAAGAATATAGCGGCTACAGACTAAATCACTATGATCAACAATTGTAAGATTTATTTCTTTGCAACCCTCACGTGAAATTCAAATTTCATGAAATAGCACCAGTTGTTTCAAAGTTGCAGACACAACGAGAGAAAATATTTCATTAATTCGAATAAATCGGCACATTAAAATTATTTTCATTGAATCAACTAAATATTTATTCGATTCAATTAAAATAATTACTTGATTTCAATGATGTGGTGCATTTGAATCACGATGAGGACATTTCATTGTCTTCGAGTAAACATTTATTTGATAATACTTACTAAAGAATCGATTTATTTTATCTAAATGAATAATATATTTGAAATCACCGTTTCAAAGAGATATTTATTTGACGGCGTTATGCGCGCCGCCGATTGCGAAACGCAGATTGTTAGGTCGTTACCCGAATGGAGAACTTTTTGAAGAAAGCTGGTATCCACGAGTACGTTACTACATTCGAAGGTATGGAATAAAAAATGAACATTAAACGGATCCTAGAACCTTTCCTAGGCTAGTACGGCAAGCATGCAAAAATAAATAAAAACAACCTATAATGTAATCATAGATAAGCATCACAACCTAGTTATACTAGTAGATATATATAAAAAAAGTGCCGCGATATGCGAAACGCATTGTTTGTGTGTCTGTGTCGCACGCATCATGCGCGCGATTTCCAAGCCAAAATCGTAATGAAACACCGTTTTTTGCAATTATAATTGATTCATTGTAATGATTCTGTTACTACACCTTAACTTTAACTCCTTTAATATAAAATAAAGTGAGAGCAAGTATCCAAAGTGAACGGGCCCAATATGGCACGCCTGGTACTACAGAATTCGGTGAGATTCCCTCGAGTGATTTAAAATGCAGGATTTGAACGACATGCATCCTTATATCATTATGAGACTGAGTAATAAGTGAAAATTTCATTGAAGTAAATAAAAGTGATTGGTAGGCTTCGATACAATTTTTATTGATTCAATGCCACCGCTTTTAATACAATTCGCGATCAATTAAATAAAAGATAGTATTAACTTAAATATATTTTTTCATTGATGGCACATAAAAATTTAATAGATAAAGATTTCAATGACATCTTTTTGATTCAATGAAACATTTTCTCTTGGTGTACTTATACATTATTATCAAATAAAGAATTAATGATAATAATTTTCCTTTCTATCTATAGCTTTAAAGGTTTGTGTGTTCTATTCCTGGAAGCCATTTTTCCTTTTCTTCCGGAATTTTCTTTTCCTAACGCCCTCTAATCTCGGCGTTCTTTTATTGCAAGCTATAGGTAATTCTATTGCAGAAAAACGAAATTTCTATGTGGAGAGTGCCCCTAATCGGCGTCCTTCCCGCACTGAAAAGATTTTCTGAAGAATCTAGTCTCTAAGACTTTCTGAAGAATCTTCTAACAAGACTTGTGACCTTGCCGGTCCACTTTGAAAAGAACTTAGGGTCCACCCTAATGGCGTCAGCTGTGGTCTGTTGGAAGAAATAGTATATTGTGTGGCTAGGGATGAAACAAGACGATTTCAGACGACTGCGAAGTCGGCTTCCCGGGCCAAAGGCGAGGGCTGACATTACACGAAATCTGAAATCGTGTTTGATCCCGTGCCACACGCTATATTTTTCATATTACCTGTATTGAAACTGGGAGTTTGAATATCTGTAGACAGTCGAACACAACAATTGACAGATTGGTTGATAGAAGGACTTAAATATTCAGAGGCTTACAATAAACAAATGCAATTCTGACAGAGATGAAATGAAGCTAGAAAGTAATGTAGCGAACACACAAACATCGACATTCTGCTCACTGAATAATCGCATTGGTCTGAAATTGGTTAGTTCTGATTGGCTAAACAGGCATTGAAACTTGCTGTTTCAATGCAGGTAATATGAAAACATAATTTCCTTCGATTGATTTCGTGGATCTTGTGAATCTTGTAAATCTTGTAAATCTTTCGATTTACAGTTATCAAGAAATATTCAGTAAAATTCGTTTCACGTGACAACCGAAATCAGAGGTGGTACAAGATCATGGAAATAGACATTGGACTCACCATTTTGCTACAGAAAATAGCTGTGACAGCGGATTCCGAATTGGCGACATTGCTTTTACATAGCCGTTTCTCTCATTTTGTTGATTTTGGGAAGCACTTCGTTGACCTTATTGAAGCTCTCGATGTATCCAACTACAATTTGTAGTGAGTTGATGGTGATGCATAAGCTCATGTTTGAGAAGGCAGCTCGTCCTAATTCGGATAGACGGGCGAACAATCCGATAAATTCGGAGATAATTTGCTTTACTTATCGGTGACTGTAAAGTCGAGATACCCATAACCCAATCGGAGTCTGACAAATATTCAATTGTTCATTAATTTATTGTCTAAATATTGTTAGATGTTATACGTTGTCCGTGACTTTCCTCAACACTTCGAAACCGCTCACAAATGTAAATATACAAATATATTTTTGTATTTTATTCTTTTGTTAAGAATACTTCTTATAGTCCTTACAAATCTGCGATCTGTACGATAATATTTACTATTGAAAACACAGATTTCTTTTACTTTCTTTACAACATTGTAAAAACCATTTGATTTATGAAGCAGTATTTTCATACCGACCTATGATTTTTTTGCGAGGATGCTTTATGTAAAAAACTGTCAGAAAAATCAAACGTCAAATGAAAAACTTCTAATAAAATATTTTCATTTTTCAAGATAACTTCAATCAGTGGTGTACCGGTAATATTTTTTACGGTTTCCAGACTCTGCAGTACAGTTTATCAAGTGTAAAGTTTCATTATGTCTGATGAACATTGACATACAATGCATTATATAAAATATAAATTTAGCCGTTTATAAAATTCCAAAATCGACGAAGCACAACTAAATATTCGTGTTAATGAATAAATAACTGGTAGAGCACTTAAGTCTCCAAAAGAAAAATTTGGACTATAGCGAAACTTTAAAAAAATTATTCATCCAATTCTAAATATCGTAAAATTTTCAGTCTCCTTCGAGAATTATTATTATTTTAAAAAGTTTTTTTAATACAAATGAGCAGCTCAACTAAGCTTAATTTTTTTAAATCATTCTATTGAGAATACGTTTTTATTTAACAATCTTTATTTTTATTAATTTGATTACGGTATTCTAGGGATAAATTATATTAATTTCCATTTTAAGCCATAATGCGCTGGCTAGGGATGGAGCACGGTCTGGTGATGGGGAGGTTAAATAAATAAATAAATTGTTCGCGCAGAGAACTTTCAACACATAATTAACATCACTATATGCGTTAAAACAGTCAAGTTATCTTAAAACAGTCAGGTTACAATAAATGATGACTAAAACGGTGAAAACTCGCCAACATCAATGAATTAAAACTCGTAAGAAAGATAAGGCGCAATGTATTGCATCTTTAACTCAAATAACGTGCGATTAGCTATGAGTTACACAACGTTGACTCGTCACTATTTTTGAGTCAATCGAAGATCACGGAGCACATACTAAAGAAGTGAATGAGCCCTAAAAACGAAATAATTAATCTTTGTTGTAATCGGCCGTTGTGGACGACCCCCGGAGATGAACTGACTAAACAATGAATGAAGCAGTATTGAATTCACGGTGCAACAATATCGTGGAAAGATAGCGAGTGATTAGCGGAGCGCACCGCGTCTCGAAGATGTTCTGCGTCCAGCTGGTCAGCGTGGGACTGCTCACCGCAAAAAGTACATACTCAGCAGTGATGAGCACTACTGGGTCGTACAAGAACAGTATGCACGTATGCGCGGTCGAAGCGAAAGTTTTACAATTAATTTACACTAATTAAATGCACAAAAAAATATCATTAGTCCGGACGTAACAAACTGCTCCACCGTCGGAATAAATTTCAACTAAATACTTTAAGCTGTGTTCTCTGCTCATAAGAAAAATGTCAGAAGTTATAAGGCGGCATCTGTGATTATTAGTTTACAAGATGAAATCATAAAATGAGTGTATATTGGAGATTTAGACATTATGAAGTCGCTCGAAGAAGCAGAATAAGTTTAACCGTCTATAAATGTAAATATTCCAAATCAAAATAAGCCTTTTTAATATAACTATTAATCGATCATCGGTCGTGTATATGTTATTATTAAATTCTGAATTTCTTCAAGAATTCCCAAACACTTGTCTTCTTCTAAGATGGAAATTTGGTAAATCGCAACTCGGGGTCTGAGTCAGCGTTACCCAGATTCCTGCGTTATCGATCTTTTTTTGGTCGAAAGATCTCAAACAGTCGAATCCCTTTTTTTTTATAGTTCTTTTATGGTGGACGTTGGGTAACAAAAGCTGCTTCTACTAATTATACGCTTTAAAATAGAAGATCAACAAAAAAAAGAATGATTTCAAGTGATAGCTTAATCTCAAGTGAATCGTTAAAAAAGAAAAAAGAATATATTACCGCAAAAAATACATTAAAAAATGTCATTTTAATGAATAAAAACAAGCGTTTTTCGGCCGTTTTGATAACAGAAGCAAGCAACGTGGCAACACGGCACACTCCGAGTGGAGAATCGCGGGACGGTAGAGCAAACATAACCTTTCCATAAATGAATTTGTCCAGGGCGGAAATATGAAGACTGTTTAAAATAATTTTTAAGTTATTTTAAGCTCATAGTATTTTGTGTTTATTGGAAAGAATAAACCGCTAGTTTTATTGCTGTGTGAGCCGAGCTACGTTAGTCCTCGAAAATGATGTTGGCACAATAGCTAAACGAGTGACTTATCAGCACTTCGTAATCCGTAAAAAAAATAAAATAAATATCATCTTTTGTCGACTCTTTGCACAGTATCAAGAGAAATAATATAAAGCGATGTGCAATATACATTTTATTTTTTCTTATCTATAAGAAATTGTCCACAATAATGCGTCAATTAACTAACATTATCCGCAGATACCTTCTTAACGTCATTGTCGATTTTTCTGGCCAACTGCAATACAAACCAACCTTGGTAATAAATATGCTTCAAGTAAAAAATTTTTGAATAAATAAATAATTAAACTCATAAAATAATAATATGCACAGAAACAACTTTAATTATATTCACCACGATGAGAAAGTAGCGATTATTTTTCTGGCGCTCGAAATTTTCAGTCCGTTAGTTCATCGTTCTGAAATCCGTTCTTTAGTATTAAGCGATTTAGCATATTGCACCATATGTGTGTGAAACATATGTGTGATAAAATATCTGATCGAGTCTGAAAAAAAAAGTGGTTCAACTAGCGGAGAATATCTCATATATGGCGTTTTGTGCATTTTACAAACTCTCCTGTGTGTTGTCATTGCTTTATAACTCAATTTTTCATATATTAACGGCTTTGTAAAAACTTTTGTATAATAAATGGGTTTAACGTTTTATGGTCACTTGGGGGTAAATTCAACCCTAACTATAACATAGAATCAATACAGTCAAAATTATCCGAAATAATCATGGTGGTTGAATAATACATTTTAACTGTTTTATATATACAGATGCTTTTTCCTTAATCTTATCGTAACACTATCTTATCGTAACGTAATACATTTACCTTAACTCTCACATTATTCCTTAATGACTATATTTTTCAAATAAAAATCTTTATTTACCTCTGTTTTACCTTCTTACCTTTCCCCGTTCACTATCCGCTGCTCTCGGCCCTTTTTCATTGTCATTTCTTCGAATTTCTATTCATAGTCATATACTTTGGTATACTTTGGCCCTTGGTTCTCCCTTCGAGTATCGCCTGACTTCCATCAGCCTTTCTTCTTTCAGCCGGTCCCCTCTCCAATCACCGACACAATCCGCCCATACTTTCCTTATTTTATTTCTTGCCTCCTTATACCTCAACACATATCCCACTCTTCTATCTTCCCGGTATTATCTACCCACTACTACGTCCCATTCGTTATACCCCATCCTTTCCCATCTCTCTACATTAGGTACCACATCTGATTGATGCCCATACCTCCCTAAGTTTAGCACTTATCTTCTCTTCATCCCATTACTTATCTCTCGTTACATCCGTTTTTACTTCATGATACTACGGAGAGAAACGTTGCTTCGTTCATTTCGTAACAGTCCTTTTGGATAATCTGTTCTGCTTTTATTGTTAATTTTTTAAACCATTGTTCCACACATGCTACATTTTACCTGTTTGACACATACCGAACAATATCCAATGAATTTTTAAATATTCATAGGACCTTGTATGTAGATCCTATCAACACAGATATATGTTTCTATAGATTATTGATAATCCTGTTTAAGACAAATGTACGATGCCTTGTCCCATTTTTTTTTACCTGAATCCTTTCCCTTTGTACTCACATCATTATCCTATCCGTCATGATACGTAATAGCAACTTGTACCCTATAGTGCCTAAGGACCTCCATCCTCCCTTTGTTCCATATTTTATTTTATGTATGCCTTACTTTTTCCCTCTTTACTGAGTTTAGGGTGTTCAGTCATTCTTTTATGTCCAACCTCTCCCGCTGCTTTTATTTTTTTCCATAGTTTATGTAATTCTTCTTTACTTATTTCTCTGTCCACTGCCAGGTCATCTGACAGGTTCTCCTTCCCTCGATCCTATTTCATTATCCCCATTCCCTTATTTCCCTTTCCCTCACCTGTTCCTTTACTCTCGGCAGACATGAGAAGCGAGGTTCTACCCACTTATCTTTAATAATATTTTCCAGCTTCCGTTTTTTCATTTGTCTAAAATTTTCGTTAGTTTCCCGTTACTCTGTCCTGTTTGTACTTTCATTTACTCATTTTTTCATCTGCTCGCACATTTTTCTTAATTTATTCCTCTCGACGTTCTTTAAAATTTTTTTTCTCCTATCTTCTAGAATCCCGCTTAAGGCAAAATGACATATCGCGATCGGTATTAAATCCTGTAATACTTATTTTTCAAAGGCCCTTAACATTAATTTAAATGAAAGTGACTATAGGAATAATCCTGAACCCCAAGAGACCCACGACTTGGAACAACATCTCGAGATTTCTGGCGGTGTTTGCTGGAAGTGGGCAACGCGTTCCAATGGTTAATCAATCATCTCAATCGTGTCCTTCATTTTATTACTAGCTTACTGACGTATCCTGCGCTAGTTATTCTGAGGAATATTCAAATTAATAATTATTAACTTAAATAAAAACATCTTAATTGCGGGACATCGATAGAACTAGATATTATCGTGTCATTAGAATGTCATATATCGTCGAAATTATATGACCAGTCCTCACGGATTTTTCTAAATTGATTATTGTTAACCGATATATATAAATTTATGATTAACTAGGGGAGCGACACCCCTCTCCGCCCTTCGCTCGCCAAACTCCCTATGAGAACCTTTTCTGATCCCTCCTGTACCCCTCCCCCTGACTTACTTTTTGACTCCCCTGACCCACTTTCTGACCTCTCCCTCTCTATTCTTTGCAACGGCGTCGGCGGCGGCGAGGTATTTTTGTATTATAATAAATATTAACCGCTCTTTACAATGATAACTTGAGCGTACGTAAATTTCAGTCAATAAGGCAATCCTAACAATGCTCTCAATTGCACAATTAAATAACGTCCTGATGTGTAAACTAATTGAATTATTGATTATTTTTTAAAGTCAACAACTTAAACTCTAAAATTAATAGTTTCCTGATTAATACACGAAGAGAAGATTAAGGTAACGGTTCCTTCATTCTTGCGGTAATTGAGATGCATTTCGGCAATCTGTGGTTTTTTTTGTCCATACAAAATTATCTATGTTGTTAATCTGCTTGTGGAAAGCTACGATTGGCTGTCGATTTTCATTGAATTTAGAAGAACCGTTGCAATTTTTTTCTCTCAATTTTGATTGTTCAATTAATAATAACCTGTTTTTTAAATTAATGCGACCAATGTTTTTAATCTAATAATTCCAATTACGCAAATAAGATTAATATAATTTATCAATTAATACGGCGGATGTCTTGAAATGAATAATTCTAATGTGACAAATAATAATAATCTAATTTCAAATCTGAATTCTTAATAATAAAGAATAATAGTTAGTGCCCTCGAATTTAACGCTGATCGATTTATAATTGAAATTGCTAATATTTTTAGCATATTTTCCTTATTTGCATCTTCATTCGTCAACGATTTTATTTTAATTCTTGCTAAAAACCATTGGAATAAAGGAAGAATAACGGTAGACGGCCTGACGGTAACGCATCATGCCCCGATTATAGTGCAGTCTCTCTTCTTCCTCATCCTCTTCTCTCTTAAGCGCTGTGGGTCTTTTATTCTTTCCGGGCGTCATGCCTCGACTATAGTGCGCTCTCTTTCCTTCTTCGTATTCTTCTCTTTTCTGCGCTGGATCTTCTATTCTGTTCAGACATTGAGCCCTGACTATAGTGCCCTCTCTGCTTCTCCTCATCATCTTCTTTATTCCGCGCTGAAGCTTCTATTATTTTCAGGCGTTACGCACTGACTATAATGCGGATTCTCCCTCTTTCGTCATCCTCTTCTCTCTTATGCACTTGAACTACTATTCTTGTGAGGCGTTACGTTCCGACTATATTGTGGTCCTTCTCCTTCCTTATCTTTTTCTGTCTCACCCGCTAAAACTTCTATTCTTCCCAGGTGTTACGCTCGTTCTGTAGTATCTAAGTGTATCATCAATATAAT
The DNA here is from genome assembly GCA_963942595.1 of Cylloceria caligata. Taxonomy (NCBI): domain Eukaryota; kingdom Metazoa; phylum Arthropoda; class Insecta; order Hymenoptera; family Ichneumonidae; genus Cylloceria; species Cylloceria caligata. The sequence continues at coordinate 71,210,201 of OZ012705.1, forward strand.
CTTAGCCTACTATAAAAAATCTTTGATTCCTATATCTTTAATCATTCTGAGTTTAACTTAGTCATGGGTAAGCTGACCCGGTTTTCCCTATAGTTACGCTAGATATTCTCATTAAGCATTCTCTCTAAATGCATTCAGCGGTTGGTCGGAGAGTAGAGAGATCGGTTGGTACAGCGTTTAAATACCATAAATATCGGTAATTACACTGTCATTCGAATGTATTATGCGGTCGACCCCCTCTCATCCTCCTCCGGAGACGGCGGAGTTGGGTTTCGTACACTCGATACTCGTGGTTATTCCGTAGTCAAGTCATCTATGAATGTTCATACAATGTTTATGTGATAAGAAATTCCCGGTGGTCGAGCTCCACGGGTATCATTTGCACCAAGAGTCTACCGCAACTGCGGTTGTCTACTGAACCACACGCTAACGTATACCAAACCGTCTTTACTCAACGCTTGAGGGCACGTGTCGCTGAACATACCCTTTCGTCTCAATCGATCGCTTTGCGCTTGCTTCTTAAGGAGGTTTGACTGTCCCAATTTTAAGTTTTTCTTTGAGTGCGTAAACCCGAAAGTTGCGAACCGACCGACCGGACCCGAGGACGTTGAAAAGGAGCACTTCATCGTAAGCATTCAAACTTTGTTTCTCTTCTTCTCTGCATCCCTTTTTCAACCCATTTTATCATTTGTTTACTGTTTTTGTTTATTTAAAATTCCCGTCTCTCTGACACTTTCCATAATGCCTCCTTCGAGTACTTTCACTCTCCTCGGATTATAGTAAAAGAGAGTCGAATACGTACGCGAAAAGAAAATTATTACTGAGATAAAAGCCGAGTAAGCGCGGCTAATTTAAATTCGGCTTTGCCGAGTACCACTTTTCTGAGTGCGAGAACAGCGTTTCCGCTGTAGTGAGAATTCGAAATTCAAAATACAATGTAGTACTGCTGTTATTCTTACTCAGAGAAACCTAAGTAGGGTTTGACGATTGGTGGGACGTTGAACCCACTTGGGGTCTTGGCCCGATGCTCTTTGCCAGAGGTGATCCAGTCTTTTACCAGTATCGGCAAGTAAACCTTTTATAAGTCACAAGAATATCCCTACTCCTCGGCTCTATCATGACAATGCATTGCTCCCAATCTGCTCTTCCTAGTCCCATTCCGGGTCGGTTAGAATCGACAATGTAAGGATGTAAATCGATTGAGAAGGCCCAACATCTAGACGATATTCTGCCTTTTTCTGAGCCGATTCTGCTGCCGACTGCTCAGAACATATTCGCATTCAGTTTTTTAAAAAGCTATGCTTCTTTAACTCGAAATTTGATTAAATGCGCACTAGATATTTTTTAACATTGCAACGTAAACATAACTACACAGGCATATGATATCCATCGTATACGATAACGGTTGCTGTATTTCAACGAAGACCGACGCAGCCCTGGGCCAACGTCGTCAAGACAGTATTTGCCCAATGCATTGTTATAGCGTTCGCCCAACGCTGTCATGATGCATCAGTCAGCTACAGCCCGAGGCTACAAACCAAAGTCAGCTCCCATATACGATAAGTTGTCACGTACATTTATATAAAAAATTGCTGTACTGCTCTACTACTGTTTATCTTTCTTTGCACATTTCGTCGTCAACTCTGCAAATTTTGCCTTCATAGAGAAAAAATCTTTCGAATATTTGAAACGAACAGTAGGGGTCGCGATTCTTATTATTGTTGTTGATGTTGTTGTTATTGTTACAGACAATTTGTATTCGTTATTAATTCAAACGAGTCAGTGATTTGCGTTTCAATCGGATTAAAACGATATTATTTTTAATGAGAATTAATTAATAATTAATAATAATTGAATTCTATAATCCAAAATATTTTTTTCATAAAAATCCCTTAATTTTATAATTAGCTCATGCTATGGTTGAAAAAAAAAAACAGATAAACAATAAAATTAACTTAACATGGAGAAATAAGTTGTTAAATAAGCATAAAATAATAATTCAAATAGTAAACTCCAAATATTGCATACGCGAATATTATGCAAAAGTCATGATTATTATACAAATTACAAATTCAAATGGAAGGGTTTCGACGGTTAAAGAATTTTAAGTTAAAATTGATGAAAAAAAAAAACTTATCAATTTAAATAACAACGTATAATTAAACATCCATTTGGCTTCTGCATCATAAAAACATAGTAACGGAAGAAAAAAAAATAATAAAAATTGCAAACGCAATTTTGTTTGCTCTTCAAATCGCAGCTGGTAGGTGGTGTGGTTTTGAGCTCAAAACGTCGATGTCATCAATAGAAGTGCGGGTAAGAGCGTACTAGCTGTTGTGCTCGTGTGTCTTATGCCCTCTCGGACCGATCCGAGTCGGTGCGGAGCGGTAGCGCAAAGCATCGTGGCGCCAGTGGTGGTGGCAGTGGTAGTGGCTGAGGCGGCTAGGCGCCTGTCGTTTAGCACGCAGGATCGGCGCGGTAGCGAGCGAGAGAGACGAAAAACGCAAGGTCTCCGGTGCCGCCTCGGTCGGTAGTAGGTCCGCCGCTCTTGACGGAGAAGAACGTGGCTAACACGTACAAAACAGTCGTCACATACTTGAGCAAAATAATAATAATAATAATTCATACGCTGGAATAAATTGCTAATGAACGCGCATACCTTTGTTCATTATATTAATTCCATAAAAATACGTATCGCGCCTGATTCATAAAAAAAAAACGTAAATGTCGCAGTGAAAATTCGATTTGTATAAATTATGAAAATCGCAATAGGCGAATTTGCGGTGAAGTTTTGTGAAAGCAATTGATAGTGTGAGAGAAAAAAAAAAAGGATTTTTTCCGTTCGATCGAGGATCGAGGCAACGACGAGCGCTGGGCTAAAAGTTGCATGATTGAGCCAAGGGTAGAAACCACGGAGACAAGTGGTAGGTGAGACCAGGGGGAGGCGAATACGGGTGACGAGATACCGAGAGATATAACGTACGGTATAAAGAGAAGGGGAGGAAAGTGGAAAGAGAAAGGGCAGGCGGTCGTACTGAGTGGTAGGGTAAAAAAATTTATACAGAGATAGAAAGAGAGAGTGAGAGAACGAAGCAGTGGGAAAGGTGGAAGAGGCGGCATAGCAGCGGAAGGTTGATGTCCCTGATGCGAAGAACCAGTGTGGATTTTCGTCGTTGTCGTTCTCGTTCTATGACCGTTTGGCTCGGCGTCACGCGCGCTCTATTGTCAATTTCTTGTGCTTCTGTCACCTGAATTGAACCTTCTCGTGTACACAGTGTTGTCTTGGAATAATAATAATAATAATATTATTATTAATAATAACAACAACAATAATTGTGTGTAATTAATGTCATTCTTAATATTGTGAGTGTTAATTGGTGTTCGAGGAATGAAATAGTGATTGTAAAAGAATAAGTGTGAAATTGTCGGCTTCATTGCAGTACGTTTTTGTTCCAAGTGCTACCTCGAGAGACATGTTCGACTGTTTTTGAAGCAATCAACGAGACATCCCTCTATACAGATATTTTCTCTCTCTCTCTCGCTCTCTCTCTTTTCCAAACGACGGTAGCTCGTGATTGGATAACCGTTCAACCCCAAATATAATATAACCGAGGACTCGTTCTCTCTTTCTCTCTCTCTCTCTCTCTCTCTCTCTCTCTCTCTCTCTCTCTCACTCCCCCTTTTGTGTTTTTGTGCTGTGATTATTTTGCTTCGTTCCTCAAAGGACAAGGGTCCCGCGAAATCATAATCAACGCACAGGTAAGCTTGGGGATGAAAGTTTCTTTGGGCGTTTTCTACTTTTATTTGAGATTTACTTCCATACACAATTGAATGATAACATTAATGACGACCACGTATTTGTTCATGGATATAAGACTTTTATAATTTGGTACGAATATCGTTGAATGATTTTTGTTATTTGACTGGAAAGTTATTAATTGAGCTTTTTCAGAATTTCTTTTATTTTTATTTAGTTTCATTTAACGTGATTATATGGTCGAAAGTAAAATTTTAAATTTTTTTATAGACATTTCGTCATTTCTGCGACTAATTAAGCTTCTTCGGAATCTACTTTATTTATATTTACTTTGAATTATGTAATTTAATAAATGAAACTTTTTAAAAAAATATTTTTTATACGTAAATTTGTCATTTCTGCCGCTAGGCAAACTCGAACACCTTGATTACATTCACGGAAATGATTTTTATTTGTACGAATTTTATTGAGTATCTTATATTTTCGACGTGAAACCTTCAATTTAGTTTTCCAAAATCTTATTGTTTCAAGTGAAATTTCTGTATTTTTATAGACAATTCGTAATTTCTGCTACATTTTTGACAGAAATAGTTTCAAATTATAAAATCATCTCTCGCTATATCTTGATATTATTTTTTCTCTAACCAAAACTTCTTACGTAGCTCGTTCTAACCAGCAACGCAGCTTTAAATAATCCCTAATCCCGCTCCAAAACAGTTTACATTTTAATTTACTTTTACTTTTACTTTAATTTAATTTACTTTGTAAAAACATTACAAAAAAATAGAAAAGAATGTCTTGACAAGGACATGCGAAGCTTATGTCGTAGCTTTTATATTTTTCACGAAGTTTACCTTCGAGACTATACGATTTTTATATATCTGACAAAATGGTTCCTCAATTATCTATTATTAGTGTAATTAATGTAGCTTTATTATCATGTTTAAAAAATGAAGCGAGTCAGGGTTATTAAAATCTGTTATATTCGGCGTTTTTTTTCGACGAAATAAAAAACGATAGACGTGCCCGTAAAACAATATGTGTACAAAGCAATAAAGCAATACTTATATATCGATATGCACATACGATATAGTTCTGTAGCCTCCACAGCAGAATTTATATGAGCTAGTGTGCAGTATATTCCAATTGCGGCAAAGGTAAACGATAAATCAATTTTCCCGAAAGTTGTTCGTAGCGTCGGAGGAAGGTTGAAGTGAACGGAGAAAAGGGAGAGAGGAAGACATGCATAGCGAAGAAAAAAAGAGAAGAGAGGAGCGATGCGATCGAATTACACGTCTGCAATCCGCTACCGCAACATTTGAATCCGATTTACGAATTCGTGGAAAATCGGTAGTAGCACTCGTTGCATAATTCATAAGTTTGCATCGGTACGTACAGCTCATGAGAGTGAAAGAAGAGAGATGGGGGAGGGGAAGGTTCGAATACAACGGAATATCTTTTTCTCGCTCTTTCGTCCTCTCAGCATTCGTATCTCGTTCGATCTTTCTGCCCTAGAAGCTCGACTTTTGCGTCACTATGACCACAACGGAGGTCATGGTGAATATATTCTTTTGTAGCCAGAAATGTATTATTTTATCCGAACGACTTCGGGTCCATTCCACTTTTTCGACGAATCATATCCGTAGTTGCATTCAGTCGGCGATCAAAAAATTGTTGCCAATGTGTCAAAACAAAGTTGTCGCTCGAGGACGAAGACCTATACTTAGGGCAATTTCCAATAATCTTTTTTTATGATGGATATAGGGATTTTACGAGTCTGTCATAGTAATGATAATCATACTCCAAAAACTCCCAGTGGTTTTCGATACAATCGAATCATGGATTTCATTTGAAGTCAACATAATCACAGTTATAAAAATTCTTTTCGAAGAATTTTTAGAAAATTTACGTCTTTAGCAAATTAAACTTTCGCAAATTTACAAAGATTTTGTAGAAACGAAATTCAAAATGTAATTTTGATGCAGACAGATCGTAAAGACATTTTTTATAAATAAATCTGTTATACAGGGTAATACAAAAAAAAATGCAGGTGCAAAAACGGTCGATGGTGCAATAGGCCACGTAAAAAAAGGCCGATGGAAAGAAAAACTGCGGAACAAAGGTATAAATGAAACTCCGGTTGGTGGCAGTATCTACAAAATAATGTGTCGACAAGTCTGCTATTTATGTGTATGTCGCAAAAGGTTCTCGTTCAAGGCGCGAAACTGCGGTGGAACGGCTGTGAAACACGTAGCCCTCCCCCCCTTTCGCCCTTTTCTTAGATGCGTTATCCGACTATAGGTACATCACTGAAGAGAGTCAAGTCTCGTTCGAAATACGTAGTCTATTTATAGCTACACAATATGCATATATCATGTGTTGGAGACATAACAATAAAATGAATTCCAGTGTTGTTGGCGTGATTCGGTGATACGGGTATCGTAAAAGAGTGACTTCATAAAATCTCCATACGAATGTCATACGAATGGAGAATTCGTGAGAACAGAGCCACATAGCCTCGAATTCACGTGGCTCATGCCTTTCCTTTTCTCTCCTTCGTTAGCAGACGATATATTGATCGCGCGGGGGAATGCACGTTACTAGTACACACGTCGTCGTGTCTCCGTGTAGATATTTATCGGAGATTCGCCAATATATAGAAACCAAGCTGTAAAACAGTTTGACACGAGGTTGACGCTATAGATATCTTTACACTATTTCCTCCAAAGTCTGCGCGTCGTCCTCTCTTTCATTATGTATTGACCGTCTCGGTTCTATTTCTATATCGATTACAATCGAGATTTTGTTTTAGCTATTGATTTTTAATTAAACCAGCTTTTTATTTTATTAACTCGAGAGTACCCGCCGGGCGCAAGAACAGAAGTTGTATGTTTCCCGGCAATCGGCTGCTCTGAACGATTTGTTTGTTCTGTATATTGACGAAAAGGGCAAAAAATGAATTGAATACAATTTGGTATATCGATTCTATGACTGACGACAGTGTATTTTTTCATAAATAATTATGATGTGCTCGCTCGTAAAGATAAAAGCATTTTACAAAATAAACAACGTTCCGTATATAATGATACAGCTGCCATAACTATATTCAAGTCATCGTGTCTGCTATGTACTTCACATTGAACATTTCACCGTATTGTTTATTTTATGCGGATATTATGTTGTGTTTCATATTATTGGAAATTTCCGAGTGATTGTGACTTGGTTCAAGAGTTACATAGAAATGGGATGCAACCGTCCCATAGAAATAGTGATAAAAAATGTAATGAGAATAAGATGAAAATGCGGGTTTCGACTCCACCGCGCTTCGTCTATTACAATCCTTCGGATTTATGGGGTTTTTTTAGTGTGCTGCGAAGAAAATAATTTATTCAGTGTGTTGCAAAGAAAATAATTCTTTTAATACGCTTCGAAGAAGCTTATTTTTTCTGCGTAGCATATTAAAAAAAACATAAACGTCATAAACGTCAATACTGATAGCATTTACGTTTAGTTTTATCGATGAACTATAAATAATGTTTCGCGTTTCGTCGATATGATAATGTATTGTATATCATTTGTGTCGTTTTCACGATCTTTAACTTTAGTGTGATTCATTTTTTAAAGTAGATATAATTTATTTTACAGCAAATAGCATTGCCATTCTCTATTTCACTGTTTTTAAAAGATTGGTAAAAGTTATAAATATATTTCAAGTATGATTTCTGGAGGATGTTGTTCAGTTAGAATTTGCTTAATAATTATCTAAACTCCTTGAATGAAAATTGGAAGCATAGCTGATGTGTTCCAAGCATTTTAAGAAAAATTCGAGCAAGTTGTATTAAAGTAGGTTTAAAAAATATATTAAAAAATTCTGTTTAACTTTCAACTGCAAAAAACTGTAATAAACAGTACTTCAACTTTAAAAAGTTTTCATATGAAAATAAATCTAAAAAGAATGAAATAAATTCCGACGTCATTTCAGTTGACTTCACATTTAAATTACAATAATTCATTTACCGCTGTCACTACAATCGGAAGACGTCTTCTTCTTCGTTACAAAACGTCTATATATCACATATAATTTTCCTTAAATCAGAATCCAGAAGCCAGCACGTTTTTTGATATGTAAAAACGATTGCAATGTGTAGTAGGAGACGCCTTCCGACTGTAATGACAGCGGTAAATTAAATATTGTAATTTAAATATAAAGTTAATTAAAATGATATCGGAAGTTATTTCAACCTTTTTATATTTATTTTCATATGAAAACTTTTTAAAATAAAAATCCCGTTTATTATAATTTTTTGCAATCGGATATTTTTTAATTAAAAAAAAATGTTTATCTAATTCTTTTAAAAGCTAGTACAATGTGACTTTATACAGCATTTTTATAATTCCTATATATTTCTATAGTTAATATACATTTTTTAAATTAAAACAGCTAAATAATGTTTAATGACTCTATTCTTTTTAATTACTCAATCATCTTTGCACTCGTGTATTTAGAATGAAATCGACAAACCCAATTAAAAAATTGTGTTGCGTTTTCATTCATTTCTAGTTCTTTACAACATCTCTGACGTACAACAACCTTATCAAAATGTACATGCTGTTGATTAAAATACATATACAAACATTGACTGACTACCACGTGCTCTTTCTCTCACTCCACCGTGAGCGCTCTGAATTTAGATACAGATGAATCAGTACAATAGGAATGGTGGCCATCTTGTGGCATTTCGATATATAAAACGGTGCTCCTCATAGATCTTTTTGAAATGCTTTTATCTTTCTGAAATCTCACCTATTATATACAATCTAGGAGAAAAAAGAAGGTTACGATGCACACAATTTGTGTACCAAGTTCTGTTAAGATATCTTTAGATGATTCGCAGAACATTGGATACGAAAAACTGTCATTAGCGTCATGCCAGTAAAACGACCTCTGTGTTGCCTTACGGGTAGTCAGGAGTAAAGATAAAAAATTATTTAAACTTTCAGCTGCAAAAAATTATAATAAAAAGGACAATAATTTCAAAGAGTTTTCATTTAAAAAATTAATCTAAAAAGAATGGATTAATTACAGAAACCACTAATCAATTATTTGAATGATAATCATTCATTTTTTTAGGTTGCAAGAAACACGCTGTAGTCTAGGTACTAATTAACAATAAAATATATGTGATAGGACCTTTGCAAATGTAGAAGAAGTAATTTCACGATTGTAGTGAGAGCAATAAATAAATCGTTGTAATTCAAATAATTTCTTTTAGTTTCTTTTAGATTAATTTTTTCTAATGAAAACTTTTATAAATCAATGTCCATTTTATAATATTTTTTTGCAGTCGAGAGTTTTTAAAAGAAAAATGTAGTTTATTTGATATTCATAAACCTTTCTATCAATAAATATAATTTATTTATGATTTAATAATAATCTATTCATTAACCAGAAAAAGAAATCTCGATGAAAAATTAACAAAAAAAATCTGGAGCTTGTACGACGAGAACTCTAGCCGTAAAACTATTTTAACCCCTTCAGTGTCGATATATCGACAGATATTTATCAATATATGCGTTAGTGACTCTCAAGGGGTTAAATGTGCCTGACTATTTGGCTGCATACATCCTTACGACCATTGAATAATTATTTTGTTACGTTAGTTTCTACTTTTCAGAGATTGAAAATAAATAACAAAAATGTTAATCTACCGGAAATATGGTAGAAGCTTGCGTTATCAAAATTCATAAAGATTTCTCCCTTAAACCAAGTTGACGCTAGGTATCCTTATGCTATTTTCTATTAAACCCGCTCGTTATCCTCTCTATATCCCTCTCTTTAATTTCATTGGCCCGCTGCTGAGCTGATCTCACTACCATTTCACTGTGACGTGCTTATCGAGCACGAGTTTAAATTGTTGCCAAGGAAATCGATACTCCAACGAGGGGTCTACGTGCACCCTGAAAACGATACGATGGGACTCGTTCGTAACCGCCTCGCGAGTCGAGGTCATGCTCTGAAAAACGGAAAGAAGAGGAAGAGAAGATGGTAAAAGGGAAGCGGTGGAATCGAGCGTCGATACCGAATGCGGAATTGTGGAAGCCTTCGAGGCTGAAAGTCGAGCGCATCATCGACGATCATTCGTCACCTTTCTCATGGTTCTCTTCTTCTCATTCTTTCATTCCACGATTTTCGCTATCAAACAGAAACCCGAAGAAGTCCGAGACTATTTTAAAATCACATCATCAGGGTTTTATTTATTTTTAATTTCACGTTTTCAACGCTAGCAACCGCAATTACATAAACCAGGAATTTTATTCTTACCTGTAATAATAACAATAATAACAATAATTATAATAGCGACAATGATGATAGATTTGGAATGTAAGGACGTGTTGTAAGGAACGCTGGCGGTGCTTGACATGCGTGATGTATATACAAAAATGTAGCACGTGAGTAGATGACAAACTCGTTTACTTCCTAGAAGCTCTTTGGGCGTTAGCAGACTCACTCTTGTCTGACCGGTTCGCACAGTTTTCACTTGTTACTTCTCCGGCCTCGGCTAGACGCGTTTCTTTCATTCTTTGATTTTTGATACGGGTCTCATGCTACTTATACTCAGTTAAGATATCGTTAAATCGAAAATGTTTCTTAGAATTATTTTATTTATCTATTGTAACCGGCAATACTTTTATTGCTTTTGGTATTATTATTAAATGAAATGAAAATGTCGAGAAGAGGGAATCCGACCGCTCAATAATCTCTTAATTATTACTTTTGTTAATTAACAACGATGGGTTCCGTGAGTTGATGGTTGCATCCAGGTCAGGACTCCATTTTGTAACCCAGAAAAATGCGGAACTTTTAGGCTACGATGTAAACCCAAGGCCTTCTGGTTACTGGTCAACTGATCTAGCCACTGAGTACGCCAGTGCGTTTATCGCACTTAATCCATATTGTTCCGATATATTGAATATTGCACCACGTTAAATTACATAAATTATGAAAATTATGCGTTGATATCGTTCATTATAGTTGTGAGGTCTTAAGATTTTAAACCAAATTCATTGTACGATGTTGACAAACTGATTACATTGTTAAAATTATTTGAATTTTTCTTAAAAATCGAAAACCCTTATAAATTATTTTTAACTATCTTATCAAGATGTTTAGAGAAAATGGTCAAGTATCATTTTTAAACGTTACATTCAGGCAGAAGTACCGGAGTTATGACTGAGATTCAAGGTAATTCGATGCATTCAACTAATTACAGAATACGTAATACGAACGGAAATGAACCTGCCATTGTCGTATGTTTTCGCGACGACGTTATATCGTTTCCTCGGTCGATATCACGGCCTGCAAAGTTCTTATTATATCACCGAGGTCCTTGTATATCTGTCTCATCCTAAACTAGGTGAGGCTAAGTTAATTACAATGCAGACATCGCGATTTTTTTAACGAGCAGAACAAAAGGTAATATTGCTTTCTCGAAAGCAATTATCGTCTTAGCTATCTCTGCTTTGCTGTTGCATCACGAATCGTACAGTTGTAGAATGTAACCGCTTCTTTGAATCTATAAGTGCGTTAGTGTGTGCGCGCGTGTGTGCGTACGATTTTCAGTGTACGTTGATAGAAGGCGATGCGACAATACCTATTCGCATCGAGTACGACCCTCGATAGAATACAAACGACCTCGTCTGGCACGTTAACTCTAACAGTCGATCAACCTCGTCAATGCAATCCAGATGTGTGCCTTTCATTTATCGTGAAAAATTCACGAGAACGTAGTATGCATAATTTGCATCGAAAATTCAGCAACAATTACACTCCTCTCGCGTCGATTTTTCGGCAAATTGACGTCTCTACCAGTTGTAACTCTACTAAATCACAATTCTACCAGAATACAAGTTTCTGCTCAAACACTACTACTACAATACAACTCTTCTTGATTTAACAGCAGTTCGTAACTTTAGCAGTTAAAAAACCTCTAACAGATCTTACAACAACTTACAACTCTACCGTCTTACAACTGTATAAGAATACATGCCTCAGAGAACATCTCTACCGTATTAAAACTCTACCGGATCGATCAGAAGTATATAATCTATCGCGTTACAACTCTACCGGAAAATAGGCCTCCGAGAACATCTCTACCGTATTTAAATTCTACACAAGTAAAACTCTAGCAGATCGAATAGCAGCATATAAACGAACAGAAGTATATAACTCTACTGCGTTACAACTCTACCGAAAAATAGGCCTTCGAGAACATCTCTACCCTATTAAAACTCTACCGGATCGAACAGAAGTATATAACTCTACCGGAATACAGGCCTCCGAGAACATCTGTACCGTATTCAAACTCTATACAAGTAAAACTCTACCGGATCGAACAGCCGCATATAACTCTACCGCGTTGCTACGCTACCAGAATAAAGGCCTCCGAAAACATCTCTACAATTTATTATAACTCTACCGTATTACATTTCTACCAGAATACAGACCTCTGAAAACATCTCTACTATATATTATAACTCTACTGTATTACAAGACTACCAGATTACAACTCTTCGGCGGTGAACATTCTCCCTGTTATAATATGGTAGAGATGTTCTCGGAGGTCTGTATTCTGGTTCAGATTGAATGCGGCAGAGTTAAACCCTGTTGTTCGGTCTCGTAGAGTTTGTTACAACAACTACCTGTTATGCCTGTCACAAGTTGTAAGTTGCTGTTAAATCGGGGTGAATTGTATTATGGTAGAGTTTATGCAGAGGCTTATATTTCGGCAGAGTTGTAATTTAGTACACTTATAACTGTTAGATATGTCAATGTGCCGACTTTTCAATAATAAAAAAATTTTTAAAAAATTGTTTAATGCAAGTACGAAGATTGCTAACAAAGTTTTATGAAAAAAAATAAAAAAAAAAAAAAAAAAACCGGAACGAGGAACGTATAAATAAACTCCACAATAATTCTTCGACTTCTTCATTCTCGTTTGTTCTCTTCATCTCTTCACTTCGCGCCAGTCTGGCTTTGACTCTCGGGGGAGCAAAGAAGAGAATAGGTAATTGGGCGCATCACAAGACCCAGTAAAGCGGTTGCATTATACAACCTATTCTGGAGACGTTTGCGCGGGTGTGCGCCTCGCGAACAGGATTCCCTGGAAGAAGTGAACGTTGAGATGAAGGTAGATAAGGACGATCATTCGACGAATAAAACCTCGAGAGGCTCTCATTCTATCTTGAAGCTAGTATATAGTTGCTGTCTGGGATAAAGTGTGGGATTCTTCACACTTGAACAAGTTATCTTTAAATTAATAAATTTACTTAAAAAAATTTGAAAATATTAAGAAGAAAAAAGGATTTTTTAAACACATATCACATTAACACAGCACTCTTACTAGTTTCTGTATAAAGAAGCGAAATTAATTCATTCGTACTATTATTATATCAATGATTTTTAAAAAATCAAAAAATTCATTTTATCAAAATTTAAAAAATTGAAGAAAAAAAAACCGAAAGTTACTGAAAAATGTAAAGTAAAAAAAAAATTCTCCGTCATTTAGTCAGTATAAAGAGGTGATTTTTAAAAAGATACTTTTATTATCTTTGTCATCATATTTTTACATAACTCAGTACAAAAGAAGCAAAATTGTTGAATAAATAAATTAAACATCGTCTTATAGACTACGTCACTGTCGAAAGATATTTAATCTGTTTATTTCGAGCTGGTGAGAGGTATCCGACTCTGCTTACGAATGTATGAGCTGAATGCAAGATACGAGTAGATAAACTTAAAAAGTACGTGTAGAGCAGTGAAGCATGCGCGAAGATTCGCCACTTTGTATTCCACGGTGTAGTTGGGTGATCGCTGCTAGTCGGAAGTTCCTTGCCGAGTTGATATACTTTGCCTAATCGAATGATTCTGTCGCAGGAACAATATAGAATACGCTTGGCAATGGTCCTCATTCCCACAATTTGTCTACTGTGGAAACCCGAGACACTCCGCAGTATTACACCGCAACGGAGTGAAATATATTTGTTACAATATTTTCTACATTTTTCATAGAGGAAACTATGTTTTCGTGAAAAAATTGTTCTCGAGATTTTTATGTCAGAGTACTTAAAAGTCCCAAGACGTCGTGAAATCATATTTAGAAAAAAATGTACGTGCGCATTTGTTTGTGAATGCGATGAGATTGCAAAATTGCAAGGGATACATGGAAAAAAAAAGTAGTTGCGGTAACCATTTCCAGCATATGCTGTGTCGCGAATTAGTTACAGAAACCAAATCGAAATAGTATTCCCAATTATCTTCGATTGGTTAGCGAAAAATAGTAACGTAGACCAACAAACTGATTCCTGTAACCAATCACAGTGCTGACACGACCACGAGCTGTTAAATGATGCAACTAACGTCGGCGGTAGTTGCGACAAGTATTTGGATAGTACCGGCAATCTACGAGTTGGTTCCCATTACCAATCGCTTTTCTTCTATAACCAACCGGTTAGCACGTGCTGCGAGTAAAATTTTCACAAAGGCGAATGACGGCATTGCTTGAATTGACAGGTGGTTGTGGATGGACGAGGACTTGTAAAAAATAAAAGTAAAATGTATTGACTATATCGTAAATATACATCTAAATATTGTGAATAGATGACCTTCGTCGATCGAAGCCTCGCGCGTAGTACGTGCCGATTTTCGCCGCTGCAAATAAATCAATAGAAGTATCCGTGTTAACCTGATTTTTTTTCATATTACGCTGAACCGATGGATTTCACCAACCAACTGGTAACATGAGATTGCCATCTTGGTTGGTTACCGTTACTACCGATATTTTATCAACGACATTATAGTTTCTTGAACCAACTGAGTAGTTGGCGCTATATGTTAACTATTCCGTTTGGTTGTTGAAACCAACCTGTCAGCTTCCTCAACGACTTTTTTCTTTCCGTGTATATCTTGGGTACGGTTTACTCGATCGTACCGAAACTTTGTATACGGATTGGGTCGCAACCCCCGCCAGTTTGCTGCAATTTTCGTCCTAATCGTTAACGGGTGTCTCATTTTATGGTTGTTTGAATTTTTCGAAAAAAAGAGATACGCTCCCTAGCTTTCGTAAAGTTTTAGCTATAAAGTTGAACCTATTTACCAGAATAGGTCAGCGGACAAGGTTGTTCAGCATTGAGTTTGGCACAAAGCGATCGAGACGTTCACATTTTATAGAATAATTAATTTCTATAATTTTTCAAAACAAATTTATGTTTGCTCTAACTTTTGTAAATTTTTATCCGTCAAACTGACACTTGACGTACAAATCGGTTAGAGTTGAAGGATAATTGGTCTTGAATCGGGTGAGAATCGATTAAGGGGTTTAAACTTTATGAAATTTTCAGTTTTATTGAAATTTTTAATACCACTTTCTCAATGAGGAAACCAAAATTGAGATAACCATTCCCCGTCGAAAACAATCTATGGATTGTCGAGAATCACGAGGAAAATGCGAAAATGCGCAATGCGAAAATTTCTAATTTACACGGCTTTTTCTCTAACTTTTCCTACCTCAATATTCATTTTATTAGAAAAATATAAATTGCATAAGTGGATATTGCTATTGCTGTGTTTAAAATGGTAAAAAAAATTCCAATAGTACTTTGGTGCGTCCAGTCACAAGTGACTTTAATCGCTTTTGGTTGTTCCCTATATCTTGGGGGGGGGGGCTCAAAGTTCTGAACGCTGAAAGATACGACGGTCTAAAATTTCTAACTGTAATATCATACCCGAAAGATTTTACGATGAATATATTAACAAACGTTTATAGAAACGATGAACACATACAGAGAGTGGTGTTAATTCCAAAAGGATAATGACACGAACGTTAATTTATATAGTGCACAGTTAGCGATTGTGCACGTAAACGACATGTTTATTACCTGAACAGCTAGGATTACTATATTCAAAGCTCAGAAAATTGAAAGTTCAGAAAGTTGTATGGATTAGAAATTTATTTAGAGAAAAACGAACATTTCGAAAGCCTCAATGTCTGAAGTTCTACTTAACAGCAATGTCATATTTGCGAAGATTGAGGATTCCGAAAATCACAGTTCGCAACGTTCACAGTTCCGAAAATAGATTCCACGACAGGAAAAATATCCGAATATCGCACTTTGGATGGCTTGAATTCCCAAAGATTAATTCTCTTAAAGGGCAAAGCTCTGAACATCACAGTTTGGAAGATTCAAAGTTCCGAAAAAATCTTTTCCGACGTGTCATAATTCCGAAAATGAAAGTGTACTCAGATCGCGTAGTTTGTTCTTCTGCGGTAAGATGGTACCATGAGATTTTGACCCTTCGAAATGTTTACCTTTCGGAATTTTGACCCTTCGAAATGTTTACCATTCGGAAAATTGGTCCTTCGAAATTTTGTCTTCTCGCTTTTTAAACTGTCGGGACTTGAAAATAGCGGTTATCGACCTGTTCATTTCCTAACCATCGGAACTTGGAACTATCGACTTTTGATTTGTTTGCATTTTGACTTGCCGATGTTTTGACCATTCGTACCATTCAATTTCGATATATTTAGCTCTCAATGTTTTTGTTTTCTAAGTTTTCTCTGTAGAAAGCGCAATCCTTAAAGAACTTGTTTTTCTGATACTAAAATTTTGAAGCTATAACCTTTATTAATAATGGCAATAGAATCCCTGTTATGTACATTAAATTCATTGTTGGTACATTTACCGGTCTGACTAGATTTTCTTGAGAATTGATCTTTTCTAAATTTTACGATTCTGGATCATGAATGATTATTTTTTTTTAATTTCGAGACTTACCATTCGTATCAACTTTAGTTAGACTAAAAAAAAAACGATATTTCAACCTGTCAAAGTTTTTATTATTCGGAACTTCAAGCCCCCCCCATCTTGGGCCTACGTCACAATTATTGAACTTTGTATATTGGCTGTGCAATTTCTAATAAAAAAAAAATTGTTCTCTAGACAAATTGGTAGAAATACATTTTTGCAAAAAAAAAAAAGCTTTTGAATTTTTACATAGATTATCCGCTATTTTTCTACTTCTTCTTCCTCTTCTGTTTTTTTCTTTTCTTCTTCTTCCTCTTCTTCTTCTTCGTGGATTCACTTCTAAACCCTTGTCCTCTTGCGTCTTCCTACTCGTAGCGTTTCTCTCAACTTTTCCGTTTTCTGGGTTAATGATTACCGCTCGGTCCTCCTCAAGTGAAAGTCGAGTGTGGATTCTTCGGGAGAATGATCGAGCCATGAGATGAAAAGCTTTTTCGCTAGGCTTCGAAGAGAACCTCGGAATTCGCCAACCACTGAGAAACTGTGGCGATCTTTCGACAAATGAAACCCAGCCTCTCAGAATTCGATTGTAAGAGTACTTTCAACAGCCCTCAAAACTGGAAACTCAACATTCAAATTCTTCCACGTAATAAAAATTCTGTAAATACAGACACCAAATTACTCGATCACAACGTTCAATAACAATTTATATTCCATTCTCGATATTATACGATTACATCGCTAAAACCAAAATCCTGTTTGAAATGAAATTATTTTAGGGTTTTTATTTTTTACTTGAACTCGATTTGTTAAGTCAACTTGCTGGAACTTGATTCCAAAAAAAGTGTGACGAAGAAACTTTTAACTTCAAATTAAAGTATTTTTCGATTCATATATTTAAAAAAAATTTCTTTGTTTTGCGATAAAAATTTCAATATTTTTCTCGAAAATTTTAATCTATTTATTTTTATTGGGTCTGTTTAGGACAGATATTTAGAGAATTTTCAAAATGAGTAGAATTCGTTTGGTTGATTAGCTCAGCAATTAATAAATAATTTCAAATGTTCTTAAAAAAAATGCTGTTCATTTCAGTTTAATCAAGGACTGAGCTTCCAATACATCGCTTGGTCAGGTACATTCTATCAATTCCGTAAGTACAGTCAGTGGTATTGACTGGAACTGAATTCCTATAATAAAATCGACGAACGCAAGCATACCGTCGAGAAAGGGCGATTACAGATATAGAGAATAGAGCGCGCACGTTCTGATGGGATGTAGCGAGACACGAGGATAATCCGAGCGCGTAACGAGACCCAGAACTTTAATGCCCGAGGCGGATCCAGATTGCTCGATTATTCCCAAGTAATTTTCTATGTACTATATATATAGCTATATAGTAGGAAGGGACTGTAGGGAAAAGACGCGCTGAGGCAACGCATTCTCTGTGGCACACCCGAGTCACAGTAGGTTACTTCTGTAGATAATAGTACTTCGACGTCGCGAAGATAAGAAAACAGGGAGGCGTTGAGACTCCCGTAAGATCTCAAGCGAGTATCCCCTCTCAGATCGAATTATAAAAGTAAAGCAATTTTATAAAGATGCGTTTTCCCGACTATGTAGCTCAAGGAACTCAGCAACTCCGCAGACTTTATTTTTCGATACGACTAAACGATAACTTTGGTAGAGCTTTTAATTATCCGTTAAAATAGTACCCTGCGGTGTCGTGTATAATTTTAAAAAGTTGTCAATTTTATTACAATGACGAGTCAGATGACTCGTGGGATCTTCCTCTTCGTTCAGTTATTTTTATTAATTAACCATTTTCGTCGATGGGTCATTTTACGAACGGTCCAAATCCGCACTTGTGATTATTTTCAAGTTTCATTAAGAGTGCAGCTCATAGAAATGGAGAAAAAAAACTTAAACTATTGTTAACTAACATAGTTCAAGTTCTTGTAACTTGTCGTTACTCTTTTAACTTAATTAACAGGAAATATAACGTCAGTTACATAAAATTTACGACATTGTGTTAACGAGAAATTATGATATTTATTGTTATTATTGGTATTAAATATTTTTCTCATCAATTTATTTTATCAAATTAAACACAAGTACATTGTACATCGCTTTCTCATTATTTTTCAACATTTACGAAGCTATCTCTACATGAAAGTATTGTGATTAATGTTGGCTCTCTCATGGAGGTAATTTTGTCGGAAAGGTAGAAAATAATTAGAAAGCGCATGAGCTATCACATTTTACTAGAAATTATATAAACTAAAGTTTGACAAAATTTGACAGATGAAGAAATTAAAAAATTCATAATTCTCTAAAATCTCATTGCTTTAATATATTTTTACAAAAAATTGTAGTCAATAACGATAATCTATTGCGTAACCAGTGCCACAAGTTTTCGATAGATTGCTTAAGTGATTCTTAAATTTAAGGCCTTAAGTCATTTGAGTCTACAAGTTATGGCAATCTAGAATTGCAAAAATGTAATGTTGTATAAAATTTGAACGCCTCGATCAATTTTGACCAAATTTAACATCACCGCCCTTACATATGTGTACGATGCACAATTTAGTTGGCTCGGTTTCTTAAACTTTTTCCAAATTTAGTGCCAGCGACTAAATTAAAAATTGACAATTACACAAAATCTGAACCCTTCTACCGATCCTGTGTCAATTAATTCGGAAGAGCGCTGAATGTTTCTTCAATTTTTCAAAGAAAATTCACTTAGATCGATCAAAGTTTATGGAAATTAGGTTAATCACAATTGTTTGTCGAAAATTAAAAATCTCATAAAATTTTTATCTTTTCACAGATTTGGCTTCAATACCATCCGTTCTTGAGCATAATTTTATTTGTAAAAAACTATTTAGCCGGATATTTTAAAATGTACGCCAGCTAAAGCGTTCATAGACGTTTTTCAAAAAATTCGAAATCTTATTAAATTTAAATCGTTGTATGCATTATTACAAAAAGTACAGCAAATAAAAATGTCGTGTTGCTTTACGTGTTTGTAAAATTTGACCGTTGTAATTCAAGCCGTTCTCGAGTTATACATGTTTGATTTTTGCGGTAAAATTATATTCAAACAGACACATACATCCCGAAAAAAATGTCATCATCGCATACCTTTCTCGATGAGAAAGTAAAATTAAGTTTGAAAATGATTATTCTCGGCTTTTAGCTATTAGAGTAATTTGTGATCATTCGTTCGTGTAATAAAGGCACCAATGGCTCGGGTCAAAACCAACACGTTCATCTCTGCACTGTCCGGTCGAGTGCTTAGCCACGCATGAAAGCGGTCAATTCGATTTATGTCGAGGAAAACACGTCGTCATTCAGAATCAATAGGGATCTCACGGGGTGACACTCATTGTCAGTCGTTTGCTCGTCCGCACGCGAGGGCTCGCTTTCGTTTTAATCGTGGACGATAATGGACCCGTGTGTATCATCGCATAAACTGATGAGATGACCGGTGCCCAGTCTCTCCGTCCAGATCGACTCTAGGAGAGTGAGATTTACGCTGATGCCGGAATTTTATGATGCTGCTTTATAAACCGACTGTACCTACAAATTTTTATTATAATAATGACAATAACAATAATTACAATCATTTACTATATTGTTAATATTTCTTTTTTTTTTATTATTGAGGAAAATGTTTTTTGTAAAAAAAGAACTATCATTACTATAATTTTTGTTTTCCAAATTACTATAATTTAGAAACTATACTCAGTGTTTAAAAAATTTAGTAACGTATCACATTTTATTATTACATTCCACGTAATTATCATTTATCAGTCTTCCATTAATTGTTCTGCCAAAAAACATCTCTGCGACGATTTAATTCCGCAAAACATCTCTACCATATTACAACTCTACTTCAAGCGAAAAAGTAATATTTCTACCACGAAATAACTCTACCATAATTAAGTCTTCCCCGGGAAGACCTCTGTCGTAATTTCAGGAGGACGACCAGCTTCATCATGGTCGAATGATCTTTCGTTCACTCCTAATGCGTTTCAGCGAATTAATATAAAAACTTGTAGACATTGTAATAATCATTCTACCAATAAAGTTCGAAGAGCAGATTTATAAATTTAATCAATTTCGGTTATTTATTATCAATCAGATATTTAAGTTTACTGATTTGATTCGGTTTTTATAAGCTAGATTTGTCAATCTAAATTTGACGAGCCACTCGTGACTATCACTGAGGCTCTTTGCTTGCAATGATCAGGATCAGGAATGAACAGGACTTTAGCTTTATATGAAAATAAATCTACAAAGGATTAAATAAGTCCCGATGTCATTTTAGTTAACTTTATAGTTAACACTAGAACTACCGGGCCAGTAAAAATGGCTGGTTTTACAATGGTAAAAGTCATGTTTATTATAGTTTTTTGCAGTCGGGAGCTTTAAAAATTTTTAAAAAATTTAATTTCGTACTTTTTAAAGCACAATATAGGTAAATGACTTTAATGAAAGTGATAAAAATGCTTTGTCGTAAATATCGAATAATTTAACCAACCCTGTGTACGTTGTTACCATTATCTCACAGCAAAGAGCTACATAACCGATTGTGTGATCTCATTCATAGAAATAGGGAAAAAAAAGAAATATTACTCGCATATTATAGTTCGGAGATTTGTTCGTTATTGATTGTGGAAATTTTCCCACTCCGAATAATTATTTATTATAATATTTCACTTATTTTTTTTTGTTAACCAGTTTTTTTTACAAATTCAGTATATTAATTTTCTTTTTATCAGTCGGTGGCTTTTAATTTTTGTAAAATTACGTTTCTTCAAAGAATTTTCCATCTCTTTTCCATTGATTCAACGGTATATCGATAATTGTATTCCAGGTGGTACTTTATCCGTTAACTTAGGTTCTGCGGCACATTAGATCATATGTAGAACCTCCGTAGAGCCACAGAATGTCGCATGTGCCGTGTGACATGTGGCTCATTTATATAATTTATATACATTACGTACGGCGTGAACATTTACAGTCGTTACAGTCTTATTGTGTTGCTCTCAAGACATTAATATATAAGTCGACGCGTACATTACCGTCCTAGTTATCCGTACTAGTATGATGACATTAGCTTCTATGGTGAAGCAGATCTCATATGCGACGTGTGGAATTTGTGCACAGAAGCTTCAATGTAAAGGCATAGGGGGCGAAGTTGGCGGATGATGGATTGGCGCGCATTAGATCATTGGCGCAGCAAGTACGCCTTGCAGTAAGTGACCGATGGAAGGGATGGATGGAATGGAGAGAGGTAATAGGAGGTGAACTAATTATACTTGTATACATGTATACACATAACGTTGTTGCAAGAGTACTAGTAGCAGGAGGACGGATCGAGTCGCGCTACAACTACCAACTAGCCCTAGACCCCGTTGCGACACCTCCGAATCAGGCGCTCTGTACTATCGTGCGTTACAATTAGCCCCAAGGTGATTAATTAACGCTCTAGCACGCTTTACGATTACCATTGTCGACCGAACAGTCGCACGTGGTGCGGGTTAATTCAATTTGGTTCTGGGTCATCCAATCCACGCAGAGCTTGCTACACTCCGAGTTCCCGAACCGCCGGTTATCTGGAACAACAACAACAATTTTCTTTTTTTTTTTTTTACTCTGACACGCTAATGTCTGTATGCATATACCACTAATATTGTCACTATGAGACTCACTGCCAGAATTATCGGTGGCAATTGTTTTTCTACGGTATGCGCGAAATGTGCTGGCACACGATATGCGACTGTGCTAAAATTATCGAATTTTTTTGGTTCTTAATAATCCGTGGTAAATTACCTTTATCACGGGATTTATAGGCTCGAAGAGGTACCAGCCAATATTGCAGTTAGTCACAAAATAACGATTATTTGAATCTTTCATACGCTGACCGGTAATTGGGGTCTGTTGTATCTCCAACCAGTATTTGGGGTAGTTTATACCGCAATTAGTATTGGGTGTCCGTCATAGCCCAATCGATATTGGGTGTCTACTATACCCAACTCGATATTCCGGATAAATACAGTTGTGCAATTCATATCTCGTTATTATCAATTTCTCAATGCAATCTGCAAATGTTGTCATTTTAATTCATCATTGAGTGCATTTTTAAGAGTATTCCATGCCCAAATAAGCACTTGGCTAGTATATTAGCGCTCATCGAACATCGCCTCGACGACTCTCTCTCTCTCTCTCTCTCTCTCTCTCTCTCTCTCTCTCTCGTTATTCATGCCACGTATCGATTCTACTCATTAGGATATTATTTTCACCGACTTGCTTGTCTCTTTGCCCCTCGCCCTCCTGATTTTTACCTCGTTATGCCGTTCACGTACCCGCTTCGCGCGGCTTCCTGTCGATGTCATTGCGGCATCCAATCGATCCGACAAACAGAACGCTTTCTCGCTTTGTAATACGTATGTACAGCACTGTTACCAATCGTTCGCTATCCAATCCCCGATGAATCGAACCTTTACTTCGCTCCAACTTTACCGCCGTTCGATTGGCAACACATGTCTCTGTGATATATCTCGAGGCTCCTTTTGTCCACAGAGCCATCAACGCACTTTCTTTACTTCTACGCCATGAATTGGACACGTAATTGGCCTGACGCAAAACGTTCACGAGGGCCGCACATTTATCTTTCGTTAAACTTCTTACGACACGTTTAGATCCCCGCACGAAATAGACAATAAAGTTTATCGCCCGCATCCAGTCACACTAATCACGCGATAAATTTCACCATCGGATAAACACCACTTGTGCTTTTATCAGAAAATTCCCTTAATTGCATTCTCCATATTATCGGCCTGTGTCATCTTTAGGGCATTAGTGGCATTTTGCCACTGTTTTGTGTCGAAATTTCATTGCCTCCTTAAATTCTAATAGTCCATATCTGCCTTCCCTGTGAACGACAATCATACGAAATAATAAATAGTAATGATAATAGATATTTGCACTAACTAGCACAATAATAGATTATGAGTTAACTACTTTTATTATCAAATATTCTTTTTTATAATGATAATTACTTTAATGAGTGTTATTTGCGAATATAGATTATGTGATTACGATCATGGATAGGCGATATCCCTTAGACCAATCGATAATAAGTATTTTAACATATTAATTATATTAAATTAATTAGATTAATTTAACCAAAAAATAAAATATAATTTTATCGTTATTGAGAATCATACACTTTTCAACCCAAAAGTATTAGAAATACGTTTATATTTGAATATTGAGCATCTATGGGTTGAATATGGGAATTTCGAACGATTTGTTTAATTTCAAAACGAGGAATATAAAAACAATAAAGTTTTCTAAAATTACGTTTTTGAGAAGATTTTATCTCTATTTTTGGTTCACCGTTTCGAAAGTAAGCGGACCCCTACATTTTTCTCTGCCAAACAGCAGCCGAGTTAATGTAGAATATATATTGGCATCAATTTCCATATTATTTTATGGTAAATGTCGGTTTTCACGATCGTAGCTGACAGAGGACCTAATGCTATTTTTTTATCAGTTTTCATTGTCCTTTGTCCTCAAAATAATTTAGCCGATGTCATTGTGTTGGGAATTTACCGGTAAATTATGTTATTCACTATTTTTTCGGTAAAGTTATCGGTTATGTTACAGTCTATTTTCGTATATAACGTGCTCGCAATCTTTGAAACATTAAATAAAAAATTTGAACGTCATTCCTGATTACCTAAACATCACAAAAATACTACGAGAAATTTTGAATTCGTATATTTGAATAAAATTCGAGTGAATCAGTATATCTTGAATGAATAGTATATTGTGTGATAATGATTGGCCCTTATTACACAATATATTCGACCCGCGTCATACACGATACTTTTTGTAACTGGTGCACGCAAAGCATCGTTGCTGTTTCCTGAATAAAAAAATGACTCGCCAAACAGAAAAATAGATTATTTAATGAAACGCACTGAGTTTAGGGTGCTCGGGGTCCATGGGCATAGTCCCGATGGGGGCTTGGGAGAGGAGTAAAGCTCCCTAATTGATTAAAAAAGGAAATTTGTATTCAATAAAAAAACATAGCATATAAACATCAATGCGTTTTGAATTCTTTATTTAATAAAATTTAACCATTTTTATGTATCTCATTTATTTATTTTCTTTCACTTTTCAAAGCCCTAACAAAATCTGACAATCAGTGTAAACATAAATAGCTGTTGCTTCAACTGCACTGAACATAACTGCTTGTCGCGATATAGTGAACGGAATATCTCTTAAGGGACGAAAGTGAAATAATTGTGGACTGCCAATGCGCGAGTTTATATTTCCAATACTGTCATGAAATTGGCCACTTCAGTACCGCAAAACTGTTGTACAAAACGCGACTTTTCATGCACGTGTTACAAAAAATATATTATTCGTACGTTGAAGCAATGTATGGTCAATACATTACTTCCGCGGCTACCTTTCTTATCTATTATTCGTATCAATTATTTAATAATTCATGTTTAACCTAAATTGCCATCGGTAAAATATTGTAAATAGAAGTGGTTATTTAACTTAATAAATATTCAGCTATTGAACCTGTTATTTACCGTCTCGCATCACTGCATTCGATCATTCGAAAAATGAATCTAATCTTAAGATACGAACAAATGTTTATAAAAATAATTTCACAGCATGAATATGGCTTTTTCATTAGTAGACAAATCAAATGTTCTCCTGGCGTTTGTCACATGTGGCTTTCTGGAAATAATTAAAAGAAGGAGAAACGAGGCACGAATCTAACTATACCAGGGTCGACTGTGCGTGCTTCAGGCTTTTTATTTCGTTGACCCCGTCGCTTTTCGTCGTTCCTTCACGCAGCACGAGTGAAAGTTATCCAAGCCGCACGAAACTGCTACCACCTCGTTACTCTCTCGTAAGGTTCACGTGGTATCAGGAACACAGACGATCATACGCATACAGGAGTGCTCCAGTGAAAGAATTATAAGTGTACACTGGTCGAGAACTATTGTAAGAGAGTAGGTGTTACTCGCGTCTGTCTAGAAAAATCGCCCAGGCCATTACTTAGCCAATAAACCGGTAGTTTGTCAACGTCACTCCGTATTTTATTTCATACTTTTCCCGAGTCCTCAATTCTGGGATTTTATTTTATACGTCTGCCAATCTTATTGGCTGTTTCCTGCATTTATTGTTCTCGTCGAATTATTATTTACTGAAAGATATTTCTCAATTTTTCTCGGATATTTGTATCATTCAGTTTCTAGTGAAATCAGACGTCGATATGGATTATACAGTTATAGAGATTTCACTGAAATTCTACAGTATTTCATCGGTTATTTCCGCAGCAGACGTCCCTCTCAATGATTTGATTCCGACGTACATTCGCCTAGCTGCACATATATAGTTATATGCACGTGTTATCTATATATTAATGTCGTCAACGAGACATACGTATTCTGCACGCGAATGGACTGGTTTGTCGGGCAGACGTTGTTGCAGACTGCGCTTGGAATTACGAGTCAAAGGCACGTGACCCGGCATATAGATTTACTGGAATGTCCAGTTTGATCGGTCATTTCCGTTCTCACTACGGATATCTGATTTCAACAACGACACATGCTGTACTCTGCGATATTGGCAGGTTAAGATTCAAAGGGTGCAGAAGCTTATAAAGGGTTTTTCAATAAGAGCGCTTCAACTTTTTTTTTGAATAAAACACAAACTGTTCGACTTTTGAACTAACTTTTTTTTTTATTAACGAATTTGAACATATACATTTAAGTATGAAACTCGATTTCTTTTGCATGACCACCGCGTGCACGTTTTACGAAGTCCAATCTTTGAACCCAATTTTCGACCACTCTTTCGCATAAATCGGCCGAAATTCCAGCAATTTCACGTTCAATATTGGCTCTGAGCTCTTGCAACGTCGCCGGCTTATTGGCATAGACCAATGACTTCACATAACCCCAAAGAAAATAATCTAGAGGTGTCAAATCACACGAGCGCGGCGGCCACTGGACGGGCCCATTTCGCGAAATAACACGCTCATCGAACTTAGTCTTCAATAACGCGATTGTATCGTGTGCTGTGTGGCATGTGGCCCCGTCCTGTTGAAACCACATGTCGTCCAAGTCCATTCCATTCAATTGCGGCCAAAAAAAATCGTTTATCATATCGCGGTATCGATTTCCATTAACAGTAACGTGGCGATCGTTATCGTCGATGAAAAAATATGGCCCAATGACGCCGCCGGCATGTAATCCGCACCAAACAGTGACTTTTTCGGGATGCAACGGTGCCTCATGAATCACGTGTGGGTTGCTTCCTGCCCAGTAACGCATATTTTGCTTGTTGACAAATCCATTTAGCCAAAAGTGAGCCTCATCGCTGAAGATGATTTTTCGGTGAAAATCTGCATCATTTTCGATTTGCTCTTGAGCCCAATTCACATTATTTTGATAAAAAATTTGCACGATTTGCAATCGCTGTTCACGTGTGTAGCGTTCCATGATGAAATGTATACTAATGAAGTTTCCAAATGACAAAAGAACAATAAAAAATATGGCGTCGTTCGCCGTCCCTATCGGAAAAAAGTTGAAGCGCACCTGTTGAAACACCCTTTATAAAGTGTCAATTAAAATATAAAGAAAAATGATTATTCGAAACCTATTTAATCATAAACATTAAAAAAAAATGTCATAAAAAAGTCGACAAAACTCGTTGTTGCTGCCACATACAAGAGGGTCAGCATGAACATTGTTTTGCCGGTGATTTTAATATAAAAATATTTTTAATCTTCTGAAACGTCCAGAAAGGAGGTTTAGAAAAAATATCTGTAACGCGCTCGCATGTTTGCGCGTATGATTAAATAATTCCACTCACAAATATCTTTTAACTTGAGAATCGCTTGAATTACTGGACTGGAATTTGGCAGGCAATCGAAACAGTTATTCTCTTTTATTAGTGATAATTAGTATTAAAAAACGTCAAACGACTTAAACAAGCCAACTTGAGTAAATTTCAAGCTATCGAATTAAAACTTACTACACAAGTGTAGTTACGAACATGGTTGTTTGGTAATAAGTTTAGCCCGGATCGACAATGGGGTTCAAAAGTTATGAAACTCGTTATTTAATTAAAATAAAGGTGAAAAAACGAACTTTGCACATTGCTTTCTTAGCATTTTTCACATTTCCTTCTAAACCTTCTATGTGCAAGTTAACAATCATCATTATACTTCATCATAAAGGTAGCATTGCGAAAGGTTTTTTTGACTCATATAGCCCCCTTAATTATATTTTTCCGGCAAAAAGTTATATATTTTATTATGCACATTTTTTTTATGCATGGAGTAGAAAAGTAAATGAATTTCACTGAAATGTATTCAAACTAAAATAAAATGCGAACGCAGATACACTCGGCAAGTGACTGTTCTCTCGAGTGAATCCGTGGTGCACATAAACTCCTCGTAAGTTGAAACTCGTCCTGCTAATTGGCCGAGAAAGTTTATTGTGGACACATCAACGGATCCCAAGCTACTCTTCCACCTATTATTACAGCGAAGCTCAGGCGTGGCACATTCTACAGCGATACATGCTCGCCACTCTTTGCTAACCGCTAAATGTATTCTTACACGCCCCTTGCGTTGACCGTAAACAACTTATTCAACGTTAGCCATCGTCGTTTATGCACAACTTTCCACTGAGTCGATTTTACTAAAAGAAAATAAAAGAAAAATGTGATAAAGCACTAAAATTTAAAAAAAAGTTGTCCTAATTAAACGGAGCGATACGCCAAGCCCCTGGAAAAAAATTCACGCCCTACCCTTTTTCCTCCACACAAGTCTACATAATAAACTACACATAGATTAGTGTCTTACGCACACAAACATCCGTAAATTTACTGTAGCTGGGATGCATAACGAGGTCCACGTTAACCAAACGACTCTTCCGTGGCAACGTGGCAGTTTGCGTTTTTTCCCCTCTTGCCCTCCACTTTTTTTTCGCCCACCGAGTGCGGGGGAGTCACCGTACATGGCGAGCATGATATATCACTCGGCTCTGTGACCCCAAAGGATAAACCATTCAGTGATGGGCCACCTAAGCAGAAAATACAGTTATTTACCTTTTTTACTTTACATTCCGTACTATCATTTGCACATCCTTAAAAATATATTTATAAAACTGCGATAAAAATTTAGTTAGCAAAGATGGTGGAATAGTTTTTAATAATTAATTGTTATTTATATTTTTTCCAGTAAATCGCAGTTAAAAACAAAAACAAGTTGATCCGTACGAATTGCTTGCCGCAAATATCACGCAATGCATAAAACCCTTCTACGTGGAACCATTTTTATCAATTTTGGTTTCCTCGTATAGAAAGCTTTTGTATATTAAGTAAAATTTTGAAGATGCAAGTTCCAATTTACAACTTGTAGCTTCCTTCCCATTCATTTTATCTTTAATCATATTCTACTTATTTGCGTAATTGTTGACGTGACGATACAAAATCTGCGGAAGTGAAAGCAAACGTTATGACTTTTCGAAAAATTGAAAAAGTTCATAAATCCAAAATCTGTTTATTCGATTATCGTGATATTCAACATTAATCATCCTTCAATGATGTTCTATTTACGTACAAATGATTATCCTGATAACGCAAAATTTGATAAAGTAGAGCGACTACAGTCTTTTTTAAAAAATCCATTTACCGATTTTCAACAAATCCAGTATCTGTCCATTGAAAATAATCTTATCATGTAAAAAGAAATGAACCTAACATTTCTAAATTTGCGGAAACTAGAGCGTGTTTATGGTTATTTTTTTTAAAATGCTATGCTACAGAGTCCGAGCCGTGGAATGAACTTTTACAAAAATTACAGTAAAGAAAGATGTACTTGTCCTTGACTTGTTTGCAGAATTTCAGCGCTGTAGTTCAAGTCGTTCTCGGTTTATAGAAGCTCACATTTTGCGGACCATTAAACGAACGCGCGTCCGAACATTTATTGTAAATGTAAATTCTGAACGTTTTGACATATTTTCAACACATAGACATTATAAAATAAAAAATAAAATTTCGCCGTTACAAAGTTTCCTCTATGCGGAAGCAATTTAGATAAAATTCATACGAGTTCCGAGTTGGCCAGTAACTGTACCGTTTATTCCATATGTGTAGCTTACTCCCTGTATAACCAAGCTGCTTCGTTTCATCGATTACGATGGTAGCATCCGTTGCACTTTACTTTTACGAGGAAATCCGTGAGTTCCGGAGGTATTCGTGAGTAGTCTGGATCGTTCTGGGATCAGTTTAGATAGGAAATTGGTTGCAGTGGAGGTATGCTTGCGCGTAGGGGCCAAACGTTGAGCAAGGGTTGAGGAGGGGGGGGGTTGGATAGGAGTGAGAGGAAATCGTCCGCGCTATACAGAAATATCGGTAGGGGCTTACCTACCAGCTCTGAGTTTTCGAGAAGCTAAAGAACGAAATATGGCTTATAAAGTGCTCAAGGTCTGGCTTTGCCTTCGATTTCGAAGAATGGTGTACTTCGATAGTACGTGTAGTACAAGGATTCTTGGGACTATCCGATCGAGACTCGTATTAGTATAGGATTTATAACGAATTTCCAACTATTGAACGGATATACAAGTTTCTGGGATATCCCTCAGGATTTATCATTTATGGAAACTTTCGTGGATTAGACTACGATATATCGTACTTGGTAATAAAATGTGAACTGGAATATGTAAGGATTAATATGGTGATTTAATGGTAAGCGATTTCACTACTTTCGTAAAGTTAACATTTTCATAGGAACAAATTCTTCTTAGTAGCGTTATTATTAACTGTAAATATCGTCAGCTGCAATTTTTGTTGAAATATATTAAAGCTATAAAATTTTAGAGGACTTTGAATTTTTTCATTTCATCATCATTAAAATTTCATTAATCTTAAGTTTCTACAAATTTGTTAAATCAAGAATATAAAATAGAACTTTGCACGTTGCTTCATAATTATTTTCCATTTTTACACATACTCCATGCAAAATCACGTATTTAGTGTAATTTGCCACAAGTACGTGAAATAATTACGCAGTGAGCTTTATGCAATCAAGTTTATGGAACTCAACATGGAGTTCTAGGAGAACGATATGTAAAATGGGAGCAAACATATCAAGTGTACTTCGTTGTTTTGTATAAAGTGTTTCCACTTTTGACATTGAATAAACCTTACATCGCGACGTTAAAAATGTATTAAGCTTCATTTCAGTATTCATATTGCAAAAAACGTTTTTATATGATCGCAAACAACGTTTATATTTTCTTTTAGCTTTTTTTGATCCTCGTGCATTAACACATCTGTTGGGATTCTAACCAAAAAATGCAACCGTTTGCCACCATGAACGCTGCCAGTCCGGCAGGCACGCTATAGAATATTATCGCATATCGCACGGTGATATCTATGTATATAATGTAAGATATGTGTAAGATATATATTATATAAGAAGTGCTCCTGTGCGCTGCCGAGGAGGGTGAAATAACACGTAAGGTATTGGAAAAAGTGGCGGCGTGATGGAAGTGCGGGGATAGGTCGAATGAAGTTTAGGACGAAATTGAAACATCCGTGTCGGGCGAGCGGGTTCGCTTAGAAAAGACATAGCGGGAAGGGTGTCCTACAGCGTTCGCATCTGCCACGACATACGCTCTCACTTTCCTCTCACCAAGGCCCTTTGAATCCTTCATCCATCTATTCAGCTCTTACAGGATGCTATACACTGCATATATGTACACGTCGTATACATGATAAACATAATATAGAGTTAGGTGTACTATATCTCCTTCAAGTATATAACTAAATCCCTTCGTTTTGCTTATTTGACTGTTTCAGTTGTCAATATGGGCTGTTTCGGAAGCAAAGACAAGCTGAGCAAGGAGGATATGGACTTCCTCAAGTCTCACACGCGCTACGACGAGGCGACCATCAAGGAATGGTATAAAGGCTTCAAAGTGAGTTAACGTGTACCACATTTAAGATTCAATTATACACAGATCCGCTCGTCTATCAATGTCGTCGATATTCATTTTATTGTTTTATTATTTCAATATCGTTTTGAAGCTTGTTCAAGCAATATCTATATCATTGTTCTTTATGTTCTTTAGCTTCTTTAATGCTACTTTTGTGTATTGCACCGCAATTGCTATTGCATTAAAATGAAAGATTATGACTATTGCTTTAACTTTTGTATTAAAAAAAGCACAGAAAAAATCTAACACGTACTTCCATCGATGGTATGAAAGGTGGATATAAAAAATGTATCTATATCCGTAGATGTGAAAATTTGTGATTGCAAGTTATACTTGCAATCACAAATACTTGTCTAGTATATAGACGTAGTGCGGTACAGAAATGAAGAATACTGATTTAAAAGAGTGAGGTGGGTGGGATGGAAACATAATTAAAAAATTGATTGCGAGAGTAACGGAGTAATTTTGTAGTTTCGGATTACGTTACCGAGTGGTTTCTCGCGCACCCTTTTGCAGAATCTTACATTTTTGGTCTTTTCTTCATTCTCTTGTTTCGCTCGTTGAGGAATGGGGAAGGGAAAGCCACGCTATTGCATATTTTTCCAGGAAATTATCTATCGTGCAAGCTGAAACTCTGATGTAGCCCTTTGTCGCTATGTAAAGTCAAGCCGCACTGCTGTTGTGTGTGCGAGGGTGTAACGGTACCCGGATGATGTAACAAGAGCTAAATGGGTTCTCGCGGCGAAACGCGAGGCTAATATATTGTTAAGCCAATGAAAATTTAAAGGTATTCCGCCTCCCAACTTGCGTTGGTGCCCGCGCATGTCGAAAATAAGATTGCACGAAGATGCGGTTGATAACAGAGCGTAACCCGAAAATCTCGTTCAGTAACAGAGGTCGTTATTATATCAAAGTCTGGGGCACCAATTTAATGGACATATAATCCGATGGTACAAATTGTCAAGGGGATATAAACGTGACTGCATATCTCTCGCGTATATCACGTTTGATTTATGGTGAAATATGAATTTTTAATCGAATTCACGTAGAGAGCGATTTTACACGGTTGATGGAGCAAAAACAAGGGCTACGAGGCAATGTCGAGCTGTTGTCAGATACCGGTGATTTCAGAGCTGTCAGACTGGTCCCATTTTATCGCTTGCGATGCAAGAAATATCAGAGAATGACATCCGCCCGCTGTCGTAACACTCATTCAACAATTATCCCAGTGGTACGTTTTGCCCTTCGATTGTAAATTCGCCAACAGGTTGGACCATTTATTCCCATGGTGAAAGCATCCAATGTCAATTGTGGTTTTCCGTATTGCAGCAGCGGTGATATATTATAATTATACCAAATTTCTCGCGATTTTGAAGTGCATAGTGCTACATCAGGTGCCGTTAAACCACAATCACACATGTAGTTAACCTGCGACATTTTAACTTTATAAGATCATTGATTATTCTCCATTTTTCGCACTAGTATATACAACAGTCCAACGATTTATCTCTATTCTTGCTTTCTTGATGACTTAACTAGTTATATTATGTTCAAGTAGTGCAATAATTATTTAAAAAAATTTTGTTATGTGGATAATATGTATAAAAGCCACATTTGACGTTGCGACACTGCTACATAAGTCTTCACTTTATATACTTTCATAGCTACCGTCTCGTTTACGCGAAAAGCTTTGCCGATTAACTACCTAGCGATAGCTATCGGTACTATCGCAAACCCAGGCTACCCTAGTGATGAGATCAGGCAGCTGTGCAGATAGAAAAGACAGTAGTTACGATTAACCGAATTAGTCGGTTAACCTTGTCGTGTACCTTAAAGCGTGTATAGAAGCTACAGCTGTTAGAGCCCTTGATTTGACTGCTGTCACGCTTGTTCCATCAAGCATCTCCTACCTCGTACAATACCTTTTGAGTCACTGCACCCTTGCCGAGAGTACCAAAATAGTTTGTAGCACCGTCCATTTCCACCTCGAAACACGAACAAACCTGAACTCATTTTGGCACGCGATTGCGCGGAAATTAGTACCATCCAGCGAACTGGCCGCACAGAGTTCTCCCCAGTCAGCCTTCCTGTAGAAAGATATCGATTGTACGTATTTTAATCCAAAGCGTTCGTCGGTTATTTATAGTCAGCGTTGAGTATCCCCCGAGCAGCGGTAGAAGCAGAAGCGACGGTTCAGCCAGTGGGCGTTGTATGTACTTCGATGGTGTACCATCTCTCTTCGCCCCTTTCTTTAGTTCTTTCCTACACTCCGTCGAACCCCGGGCGAACCCCGGGCGATCCCTAGACTGGGGTTGCGTTTTCTCCCAATAAGATACCCAGAACACCGCTCTCTTTCTCCAAATGACCTCAGGTTCTCCGAGTATTTGACCCACCCTGTCTCTCTTTATCCGCAACTTCCACTGTACTCGTGCTTTTCTACCACACTACACAATGTCGTCGTCATCACCTTCAGCATTCTCATTTGTTTTCTTTTTCTCTTTCGCGTATCGTCCTTGCTCCCATCTCTCTGTAGATCAACCTCCCTCTCATTTTCTTAAAACCTTCAGCGATAACAATCCTTGCACACGTTGTATTCAGAAACCTCTCTTCAGCTCTTCCGTGTACGGTGCTCGTGACAGACCTACCGTTTGCATTAAATACTCATTATA
This sequence comes from Cylloceria caligata, assembly GCA_963942595.1. Taxonomy (NCBI): domain Eukaryota; kingdom Metazoa; phylum Arthropoda; class Insecta; order Hymenoptera; family Ichneumonidae; genus Cylloceria; species Cylloceria caligata. The sequence continues at coordinate 71,244,475 of OZ012705.1, forward strand.
TATTCATCAACCGTGACCGGATGAACCATTCTACCTAACCTATTCTTGAATAGCGCAGGATATTTCCAATTTTTACGAAGGGCTAGGAAATTGCTAATTCCCAGTAGTTTAAAAACAACTTGACGTTTTTATAGTATTCTTTGCCGTAGAATATGCACAGCCCGAGGTGAAGTTTAAAATTCAATGAGCTGAAGAGTCGAAACTAACAAGCACTGTTTTCATTTGTCTTTTGTATCTTCTTCCAATGCAGAACTATAAAAATAAATTACAATTGTTCACTTACGCGACATATAATTTTCTTATTACAAGAGCAAGTCACTTCTCAAATCAGTCTTAGTGTTCATTGTCTGATGGTAGAAAATAAAACTGAAGCCCGGAATTTTTCTCCACTTACAATTAGTATCAAATTCGTATAATCCTGAAACGCCTATTGGTGCTTGTCATATTGGTATTCGAGGTCCTCGTCTTTGTTACATAATAGATGCATCAGTGTACCTTCAATCGACTTATTTACCAAATCGGGACTGACTATCTAAGAAATGAATTATTATAGAGTTTAATGGGGCCCTTGCCCCTTAACTATATCTAATCCTTCTATCGATATTGACATACGCAGGACGCAGATAGAGCGCCACACTAGTTTCACTGAATTAGCATCTATACAACGCAGATAAACAGTTTTGAAAACGATAACCTTCGCAGATAATAATGGACATCGCCTTTTCTCATTTACATGCGGAAATGAAGAGTTAAGATGAGATAATACAATACGAGAATAGCGCAATATCCAAGGCGTATAGCATAACTCGATATAAATTGTTCTCGCTTCGCACTATGTATTCTGCTCAACAATTCTCTGTGTCACTTACGGATAATGCTAGATTACGTGTGCAACACAAAGCACAAAATGTATTAAAACGGAAATGGCTCCCATTTACTGACTATTTTTCCGTAACTCTGCGTAACCTTTGCTGAGTTTGTTGCCGTACGAACCTACAGTTATGCGTTCTGGAGATTAAATAACTCCCGTTCCTCCACTTCTCTTGATCAACACTTTCATCTCTTTCGATGCTTTATCACGGGCTTGCCACAAGTGTAGTAAATAACTCGAAATGTTTATCCTCCTCTGAGAAACGAGAACGATATGGGATCGAATATAAGCAAGTAAATGCTAATCCCAAAGGTCATATTGATCATCTTCTCAACCTTCATAAATCAAACAAAAAAGGAAGACAGGAAATTGGCAGGGAAAAGCTCGTTACCGACTGAGTAGGATTCGGTTCCCTTTAAGATTACGTGACATATCACAGTTGATATCAAAATTTGTTTACCAATTTTTTCAAGGATACCAGGAGTTTTGGAACAAAAGGAACTAAGGTATCTCTCCATCAATTCGTTATGCACATTAACCGAATTTGCTTTCTACTTCCAAAACGTCTTGCATCCTTGAAAAAATAGGTCAACAGTTCTTGATACCGACTGAGCCTGGGTTGGGCGAGGGGGAGGGTGTATTGTATCGCCTTGAGAACATTACCTGCTGGTTACAAAGTCTCTGGCACTGATGGTAGGGCGTAGATCCGTGTGTACAGCATAATACTTGCAGGGACATTAAAACCTGTGCTGTGATTGGCTTTGCGTTCAATAATGTCGGAAGTGTATTCAGATCCTACTATGCAGCCATTGGTTATGGATTAATGGATGCCTGCTGAAGATAATTCAGGCCCAGTTGTATATGTATTGGCAGTGACGTGCCTATATGGCGTATTCAAGTCAGTGACTAAACCTTTCAACACACACTCTAGTGTTCTAACACTGCACTAAATACTACACTGGATTCTACACTGTAGTGTAACAATGAAACTTTTCAGTTCACAATTCTTGACCCTAACTATTGCAGTCATTGTCTACTTTTTTGGAATTTTTCCATCCCTTTGAGCACGGAACATCGATGACATTGTAACCAAAGGGAATAATACGACAACGAAGATGTCAACTACAACGGAGGTTTTCATTGCGATATCCTCGCTTTCATAGTTTTGACTAGACACACATCTGTCAATATAAGTACAACGGTAATCGCGGAAATACCAGACGCGGAAGGTGACTAAGGAGAAAGGTGCCCAGACCGCAGCACAGTTAATGTTACCGCAGCCTCTACGGGTTTCCGGTCAAGAGAACACTTTTCTATTTACGCCAAGGGAATATCCTCTCCAACTAGTATCGTTCCTCGGAAACCTACACATTAACGCTTCGGTACATCGCATACACACGTTTCATAAACCTCCACCGCTCTTTTCCACAGAAATGGAGTGTACCGACTACTGTCCGCTGTGTCATTATTGTGGAAAACTGGGGCAAAACTTGCTGGCTGAAGAGAATGGTGAGGAGAAAGGGAGTAAAGAGGAGAAGGGAAAACCAGGGAGAGTAGTGTAATGCTTGGATACTGTTATTCAACAGCAAACTGCAGGGACAGCACACGAGGGAACAAGGGTTGACGAAAAAAAAATTGACGGTATAGGCAAGGGAGATAGATGGCTGTAACGGTGCCTATAAAACATCGACGTAAATCCTCTGCACACTGACAAGAAGACTGTTACTCCTCGAATTGGATAATTTATTCTTCTAGCAATGGAATTTATAGTAGAGGAAAAAATGTGGTGGGATCGGGAGGAGAAGTTAAGGAGGAAAGTGAAGGAAAAAGAATGTAGAAAATGTGAAGAAAAGTATAAGGGAATAGAGGAAAAAAGAAAAGGAAGGGGGATGTACATGCTTGATTGCCTCTTTCCGAATCGATTCACCGTATCCTAATCTGCGGAGTCAGCTTAACGTGGGCAAAGTGGCACGAACACGAAATTTCCTTCGGTTGGAAGTGGGGGGGGGGGGTGATGATACCTACCTGTCCCTTTATTACCGCCACTCAACTCTACCTCCGCTTTCTCCTTCTTCTCTTTTCTTTTTTTCACTTACACGGTCCCTGGCATCTTAACACTTCTCTTCTTCATGTATTTTTGTACCTTTCACTCTCTCTGGAGTCTCATCTCTCATCTTTTGGATATCGAACGATCGGCCACTTATATCAGTGAGGTCTTGGGCCAGAGCAGGGGTCTCCAAACTTTCCAGCCTTAGGGCCATACTGATTACTCCAGTAAGTTTCGAGGGCCAAAACCATATTATCATTGTTGCCGGTGGTAAAAAGTGAAATAGTCCAAAATCTGTCCGCGGGCCGAATGTGGCCCTCGGGCCGTAGTTTGGAGAACCCTGGGCCAGAGGAACGCGTACCTACAATGTCGATCAATATATACCCTCCGGCATACCTTCAATCCCCTCCGGTACACAGGGGAGGCGACTGTTATTTTATCGGTCCTTCTCTCTATATTTCTTCTTTCGAGTAGGTTACAGCTCACCCCGGGTATCAAGTGAAGGAAAATATTTTCTTCTGTTAGCTGATCAGCTTTGTATTTTTATCCCAAGGTTTATAGGACGAAAGTAACAATATAACCAGTCCCCTTATTTAGATCTTATTCATTAATCTTATTTTTTATTCATTTATCCATATATATTCTTTAGAAAGTGGTGTGTTTGTCTGTGGATCCAAAAAACTATCCAAAGAAGATCTAAAGAGAAATCCGTCGGATAAAGGCGAGGGTGAATCACGAAACTTCGCTAATTTATTCTGTAAATGAGATTTTTCACGAATTTTATTTAACAAATAATTGGAATGTTAATATAAATTTAGTTGTATTGCTTCCCCATAGGAAGTTTAGAAGGAAGCTTTATTGCCACGAAACAGTTTGTTTCGAGATTTTCATTACAGATTACTCAAAATAGTCCAAAAGCTCGAAAAAAATGGTTTAGAACAAATTTTTAGGTACGCGTATGTGTGTGTGTGTGCATGTGTGTGCGCGCGTACTAAGGTTTCAAACAAATCAATCATCTTTATATCAAGAATTACTCGAGCAGTCACTGCTCGAACTTAAAATTGTCATATAAGTAATGCAGTGGCACCCCTTTGTTTGTTATAATATTCATAAATATTGATGCGTGTTGAAATTTTATATCAGGGGTACAAATTGAAAATGCGGGTTTGATAACAGATGGCGTTACTAACGCTATACGCATCAGGCAGTACTGTGACTATGTTCATGTCAAAGCTACGTCTTATAGCTTTAATTTTCAGTATGTGTCAATTTGTCGCAGTGTCAAATTCATAGTTTTTTTGAGCTCTCAATATGTCGAGTTTCGTGCCAACAAAACAGCATTTGCGGGAAGTTTTAATTTACTTCTTTGATTTGAAGAAAAGTGCTGCTGAAGCACATCGATTGGTCTCCGAGGCTTATCCGAGTCATGTTCCATCGGTTTCAACGTGCGAGAGATGGTTTGTGCGGTTTAGAAGTGGTGATTTTGACGTTGAGGACAAAGAGCGGCCGGGCCAAGTGAAAAAGTTTGAGAATGCTGAATTGGAGGCAATACTCAATGAAGACTCGTGTCAAACTCAACAAGAGCTCGCAGATTCATTGGGAGTGACACAACAAGCCATTTCCCATCGTATAAAAGCCCTCGGAATGATCCAAAAGCAAGGACATTGGGTGCCGTATGTTTTTTTGCATGCGAACTGCTGCTCGAACGGCAAAAACGGAAGGGTTTTTTGCATCGCATTGTCACTGGTGATGAAAAGTGGATCCATTACGATAACCCGAAGCGCAAAAAATCATATGGTTACCCCGGCCATGCATCATCATCGACGGCCAAACCAAATATTCACGGCGCCAAGCTCATGCTCTGTATTTGGTGGGACCAGCTGGGTGTGGTGTATTATGAGCTATTGAAATCGAACGAAACCATCACAGGAGCACTATACCGAACTCAATTGATGCGTTTGAGCCGCGCACTCGAGGAAAAACGGCCACAATACGAGCAAAGACACGACAAAGTAATTTTGCAACATGACAACGCTCGGCCACATGTTGCAGCGCCGGTCAAAACATACCTACAAACGCTGAAATGGGAAGTCTTACCCCACCCGCCGTATAGCCCAGATATTGCTCCTTCCGATTACCACCTTTTCCGATCGATGACACATGGCCTAGCTGACCAGCGCTTCCATTCTTACGAAGAAGCCCAAAAATGGGTCGATGACTGGATAGCAGCCAAGCCGGCCGAATTTTTTCGCGACGGTATCCGTAAATTGCCAGAAAGATGGGAAAAAGTTGTGGCTAGCGATGGACAATACTTTGAATAATTCATTTGTTACCGATTTTTCAGAATAAACGTTCAAAAATAGAAAAAAATCCCGCATTTTCAATTTGTACTCCTGATATAATTTTCAATTTTCCAAAGAATGTTTGTGAAGACTCTCAAAGGCGTCAATTTTTGGCTATCGAACTTGAGTGTCGATATATCACTGATACTCAAGCTCGATAACCATAAATTGCATCAGTGATACTCAAGGGGTTAGAATATTTCGTATTGAATTTATGCATAGACTATAACTATATCAATTCTAACCGACTAAAATCGATTTTTTGTACAGGAACGAACTCAGTGGTGCTAGATATATTATTTGGTGAAAATCGGTCGAAGAGTTTGATTTGAGTTTAAGAGATTTTATAGAAAATTGTATTTTTCAAGTTTTAAAACCGCTTCCACGTTCGAAACATTTTATGAAACGAGCTAAAACATTTATACTCCTGTGTAATAACGTATAGGGATATTTGGTATGAAATTTGGTAAAAATGGAGAAAGAAAATTCCAATTTTATAGAACGAGGCATTTCTATAATCACCATTGTCGAGGCTTGCAAAAATAATAAATTTATAATTCGAAAATGACTTGATCGATTCATCTAAAAAGGTTCGCGTCACTTACGCAATTTGTTCTCATTATTTGCTACAATTTCCGTTATTATATAACAGGTGGGCTGAAAAGTTCGTAGGCTAACATAGAAAAAATCTTTTTTTTTTTATAAAATTTGATTTTATTATTCAACACGTTCCTTTGATATCTTTAGGTTCTCAGCTATCTCGAATAACTTCACTTTACGGTTATCTAAAATTATTTTGTGGACTTTTTTGATGTTTTCATCGGTAACAGCCTCTTTGGGGCGTCCACTGCGTGCATCGTCCTCGGTGCTCATTTCGCCTCGTTTAAATTTAGCAAACCACTTCTCAACGGTTGATTTTCCTGGTACATAGTCCAAATAATATTTATCAAGCCAAGCCTTGGCTTCAACAGTATTTTTCTTCGCCAAAAAGCAATGCTTTATTAACACACGAAATTCCTTTTTATCCATTTTTTCAAACTAACAAAAGTTGCTTCACTCAAAATGCTATATCTCACAAACTAATAGTGCGACAGCTGTCAAATTTAAACATGTGTCTTTTGAAGGTTAGGGCTAACTAAAAATCATATGGATTTAATACTAGTAGCGTCATCTATGTGTCAGCCTACGAACTTTTCAGCCCACCTGGTATTGAAGCAATCATATTTTGAGTAATGTGAATTTCAATCTCCAACATCTTTTCAATCAAGGATGCAAGATAGAACCTTGCGCGTTGCGTCCTCATTTTTATAAACTTCCTGTCTTTTATAAAGTTTCCCAAAATTGATGAATAAACTTCCTCATAGAGATGACATTGGGAAAAGTGAAAAATAATGAAGAAGCAATGTGCGAGGTTCTAATTTGCATCCTTATTTTCATTGTTTATTCGTTTGGTAAATAAATGTTATTTTTTCGTCGAGGAAATTTCTGAGCGCTGAGAATAAATTAGCCGTAAAATTGGATTTATAGTTGAAAGTTAAGTTAGTTCGAGCGAAAACCATAGTTCTTTCAACGTTGAATTCGGAAATCTGACCGACCCATGAATCATCCCTTATGCACCAGCTATATTTTTCTTTATCGCGAACCGCTCTCCGAACAAACTCCACTCGCTTGGTTGTTATTTCGCTCCCTTGCACTAGCGGAATGATGGCATTCGTGCTAGCACATAGATAGAAATACATACAGCATAGAAGAACTCATACTCTTATACAATCCGGCGAAGTACTGAGCCAAAGCGTTGCGTTGCGGTTGTACCTACTATAGTACACGTTCTCGCTTTTTCACTTCAACTCCCACGCACACTACGTTTATTAATCGCCAGCCTCATCGGCGAAAGTCGATTCTATGCGGGACGTCGAAAGCACATGAAAAAGGCAGATAGGTATAGATAAGATAGACGGATACGTAAAGCAAAGTCAAGAAGTGTAAGAGCGGATCCTGCAGCGAACAATACGAACAACACGCCCGCGCAAACTCAGCTAACACCCCACCTCTGCTCGCACCATTGCAATGAAACTCTTTCACGATATTCATTTTTCATCGGAAATTTTATTAACGACCTAGCCAGCTCGTCCTTAGGGAATATAACGGGAGGTTTGAGTCCGAGAAGCGAAAAAAACAGGCTAAAAAATTGAAAAGTTTCCCCTTTATACTCAGCGCCCTCGACATATTGTTCGATTGCTTTAAGGAGTGTACAAAATCCTTAAGCCCCTTGTATATAAACTTTGCCACGAGAAGGCTTATGATAAAAGTTCTTTTCATACACACAATAGATACTTTAAGAGAAAATCTTTGTTTAAAAACGGTTCACACAGTTTTATTTTAAATAAAAAAAAGCAATGTCCTTCTTGAAGAAACAGTGTATCGAAAATTGTACTATTTTTTTTTAACTAAAAATATTATTTTCATTACATTTCTATTATTTTCAATAAGACAATAGAATTGTTATTCATTTGAAATAGAAATATTAAAACGAAAATTGTAATATTTATTTCTAAGGAATAATTGAAAATAATTATTAAATATAATATTTTGAATATTTAACTTTTTTTCAAAATCGTTTTCCTTTTAAATACTACTTTCGGAGATTCAAGATTTACGTCAAACCGACAGTCAATGTTCCGGAAGACCTGGAATTAGGATTGATTCCGAAAAACTAATTTCTCTGCCTGATCAGAGACAGAACAAGCGGTTGGCCTTTGTCACAGAATGTTAAAGGGCAGGGTAAGGCGAGTACGAGCTCAAGAGAAAGAACGCAAGATCACAAAGGGGTTGAGAAGGGAAAGAGGGTTTAATTTAATTGACTCAGCGCCCTCCCACGGGGTCATTAGAGGCGTCAGACGCTTCAGAGTTTGTCGCAGTGAAACGATACAAACTCGTGTCCTGCTGGACTACCTCTTTCCGAATCCCCTGCATGTAGGAAGCATCGCTATATATAATTATACACTGTATAGCGCGAGAGAGACCGAGAAAGAGAGAGAGAGAGAGAGAGAGAGAGAGAGAGAGAGAGAGAGAGAAGATATACTGCCCGTGAACCATTGGGGCACGTACTGGCTTTCCAGGAAGCGGACGGGAATGTGCTGTTCTCAACGAGAATATGCAATATGGAACTAGAGGATCTCAAACGAGCAAGAGCGCGATACAACATCGCGAACATGTACGAAACTCGACTGAAAATCGAGCAAGAACACTGTTAAGCATGAAACAGTGAGAATTCACTAATAGTGTTTATGTATTAGTGATTTCTAGTTGCAATTGAAAAATAAATTTACCGTCAGAATCTCCGCAAGACAACCAGACGTTATTACGAACGTCGAGTGGCTAGTAAAAGACGCTACCGCTAGGGTACTCTGTCTAGGTTCGTACATATTCAATCAGGAGACGCGAGTGTCCTCGCCTCAAATCGACCTCAGGAGTAACTCTCGGGCACGTTTACACACAGACTTACAGACATGATCATTTCGTTCTCGTATTTTATTTAATTGTGTTTGACGTTCCAGTCCAGCTAAACTTTGTGATGCGATAAGCGAGTCGAGCGACCGGACATTATCCATGTATTTATTATTAACGTAATACAAGCTCTCTTTCGTTCATTCACACTCTACGGCCTTGGTCGTGGGTCGGAATTATGAGGAATCAGGTACATGGAACTATTTTATTTATGTTTCGCGTTTCCGCAGTTGAGCGGTGCTGTTTCATTTAAAATTTGGGAGGCTAATTCAATTTCTCTGGATTGAATTTGCTTTTATTTTCAATTACTTCATAAAATTATTAATCTTGTATAAAATTATTGTATAAAATTTAGCAAAAAAAAATTAACTAACAATAATAATATTAATAACAATACTGGTTTTTAGAAATTAAGAGATAACACTATTCAAAGGGTCTCGGTTGAAAGCGCGGAGTGTGCGTTGATGTCTGCAGATTGTAAGCGCGATAAAAACGAGCGTATAATACAGTAAAAGTAGTGAATAGAAGTTGATTAATAGACATAGAGCGGACGGGAGGGATAGAAAAGAAAAGAAATTAATTGAAAGATCTCTTTAGACAGAAATATCCTTTAATGTATCAAAAAAACGTGTCAATTAGAAATTTCCACATTGCTTCCTCGAGATTCTTACCGACCCATAGATTTTCCTCTACGGGTGATGGTTATCTTAACTCTGGCTTCCTTAAATGGAAGCCATGGTCGATAGCTCAGCTGTATGAAGATGAGGCGAAAGATTCACAAGTCCGAAAGAACTAGAACTAGTATAGTTTCGCCACATCTGAATTCCGCGAGAGGCGCTAGTAGTAATTCATCAAGCTGTCTCTCTCAGACACCAGTAAAGTTAAATGCTATTGTTTACAGGTTTAGTTACCTACTGCGTAGGTTTCACCTCCTCGTAACTCCATTAATAGATTCTCACTAAATTCAAGACCAAGTATTTTTGTCCCCTAGCCAATTTTTATGATAAATTTCAGTTTGATATGAAAACTTACGAAAGTCAGAGCAAAAATAGATTTTTTTTTTCGTATAATTAAAAAAATGTCATGGTTCAATAAAATCTCAACGCCTTGATCGATTCGTGCTAAACTCAATATCAAACAAACTTGTTCCGTGGTCTATTCTTGTAGAAAGTTTTAACTTGAGAGCTAAAAAATTTATGAAAACCGGAGAACGTACATTCTTTTTCCGAAAAATTCAAATAACCATAAAATGAGACACCCGTTAGCGATATGAACGAAAATTGCGGCAAAGTAACGGGAGTTGCTACCCGATCCGTGTGCAAAATTACAGGACGATCGAGTAACCCATTAACACGCACGCGCGTACATTTTTTCTAAATCTTATTTCTCGAAGTTTTGGGATTTTTTAAGTATCATGACAACAAAACTTGTTTTCACTAAAACGTAGTTTCCTCTATGAGAAAGCAAAAATGAAACAAGAAAATATATTTCCCAATCAAATTAAATAGAATAAGACTTAAAATTGGGATAAGAATTTTTAAGGTCGTTGATTCCAAATTTCATGTAAAAAGATGAACAATTTAAAAAATGACGGACTTAAATAGATAGTTAGTTGAATTTGTATATAAATTCATTGTGAATTTGAATCTTTTACTGACAAATTCATAATCGTCGACATCAGAAGATGCACACAAATCAGTTGTAAAAAAAAATGTTACTTTCAAAAGATTAAACTACGTGCTCGCTTATAATTTCATTGTAAATAATTTGTATAATTGATTACGCTATTGTAATATCTGTTTACCACAGTATTCATGTAATTTCTTCTTCCTAACGTTGTTTTATTACATTTTTTATGAGATATTCTGTAAAAATGAAAACCTTTAAATAACGAATCTGGAGCTCAGATAGAAAAACACGTTAATTTCCATTTATGGAGATAGGAAAGTCAAGAACCAACTCTGCGGCAAACTTCTTTCTTGCGCCACTCAACGTGTTTCGTTCCTTGAAAACTCGTAATGATAGAATTAAAGCAATATACGTGGCGTGGAGCCTTGTCGACGTTGCCCTACTCCGTTTTATCGCTTTCACGCAATCCTCCTCACTCCCCCTCTCGCTGTATCGGTTAGGAATCTCTCAAGAGTCCCGAAGCCTTATAAACTCGACTCCTGGGAGGTTGAACGTCGTGTACTCCTGCCAGTTCACCTCCTGTGCTTTCGCCATTCCCCATTCCCTCTCTTTCGCATGTCCTCGAATGCACCACTTGATACATTTATAATTCGTAACGTCTACGCGAGGCTAAACCGCCTAGAATTATACGAGAGTCTCCAACCATATCTATACATTATGTTACATATATATAGAGTGTGTGTGTGTGTGTGTGTGTGTGTGTACGTACGTGCGAACGTGCGTGCGTGTGTCGTATAAAACTTCCGTAGTTTGAAAACGACGTTCTGGGCCTTGCTCCACGACCGTAGGGACACGCGATAATCTGTCTTTCTCTATAGAGAAGAAGAGAGAGAGCGCGCGCCATTATACTATGTATGTAGCGTGTAGCCTATAGAGTTCTATAGAATACGCTATGCGCTTCGAGTTGAGCGCCTCGAGCCAAAGAAAATTTGATTCATGCACTATTCATACGTCCATCGCGTATGTGAGGTATCGGATAAAAGTCCTTGGTCCTGTTATTGACAGACACCGATAAATAACTGTATTACCCTAAGCTATACGCGTCAAATCTAAATTTCATTCAAACTCCTTCCCTTCGTTTATAAATCGACGAAACGTGAAGTTAGCGCCTCTTTAAGGAGGAAAATGTGGAAATTATTTGAGATCGTTATTGAACTATTTCGCGTTTCTACCAATATTGCACAAGATTTCAAACGTTTTCATATTTTATTTATAGATGTGTGAAAGAAAATAAAATTCATAAATCTCTGGTGTTTCCAGCTTTTGATGAATTTTGCCAAAATTTCGTGGAGATAATCACAAACTCATTATTTAATCAATTGGTATACTTAAATATCTCAAGTTAAAAACGGTTCAGAAGATATTTGTATTTTACATTGGATTATTTAACAATAGTTTTTGTTACTTTACGTATAGGTGAGAAAAAATTATTGCAATGACTCGACACATGTAAAATGTTCAAACATCTCCACCTTAACGTCACTTTATTATTAATGTTCTTACGCACGACTTCAAATTGCTTTTACATTACATGATTTTCTAGATTTCGTAAGTTAAATATAAAAAAAAAATTTCCTTAATTTTTTCTCTTTAATTTACTACGAGGAAGAAAAATTGTGAACAAATGTGGTCACGCCACACTTGTTTAAGCGCAAAAAAGAGTGTCGCGCTTAATTCTACTTTGTTATGTTGAAGACAATTTAATCTGTGTAGATATAGAACATTTTCTTCTTTTAAATATAAATGAAGAAAAAAAACTGATCAACAAATGTAAAAGGAGTGAACTTTTACTTAGAGGTTCTGCTGACGTTTCTTAGGGCACAAATATCTCGAGGTTAGTCGAGTCGAATTGCACGTGGTGTTCCTCTGAACGAGAAGGTTAAGGGGAGTGGGGGGCTATGCAACTGGAACGAGCAAATAGCAGTCTCGTCGTATTCGTCTGTACTGCCTTTGTGGAAGAGCACTGCCCGACGTTGCCTGGTTGTCGTCATCGTCACCGTCTTCGTCGCTTTCAATGCGAGGAAAACGCTTTACCTTTGTACACTCGCGAGCTCTACGCCTCTTGCACGACAGAATATCCGTCGTATACTCGAACGCGTGTATATTACCTGTTCACACGACGTTTCAAGCAAGAGTTTCACACTAGGAGGCAGAGCTCCGGGTGTTCATACTCCAATCAAACGCGAAAACATACAGCCTCGAACTAATAACATCGATACACAGACTCGTTACCAACATTTTCAAATAACAATTTATGAGATTCTTTTGTTGGTTGAAATGCACTTTTAAAAATTGCAGTTTGAGACTTAACAAGAATGGAATAAAAATTTTATTCACATGAATTGCTAAAAATGTGTAGTTGTTATTCAAAAAGCTGAACTAAATAGTTAATTTTCATTCAATTTTCATGAATTCTTACTGAACAATTTCACAAAACAGTTTATTATGTTTCAAACACGGAATTTTTATTTTATTCACAATAATGACGGAAAAACGTATAAACGTTGACCGAAATGTTGAAAAAAAGTTGTCAATATTCAGTCAACATTTAAGATTATTGGTTGATAAGTTGCAAAAATTAATTTAAAGAAGTTAAAAAATGCGTCGGACAATGAATTTTTCCTGAAATTTCACAATTTTCAATCCACAAGTGAATACGATAATAAAAAATCTACATTTTTCTGAATATAAAATTTATTAAATAGTAGAATTATTGGGTGATAAGTTTCATCAATTGATTTAAGGAAGTTTAAGAATACGTCGAACAGTTTATTTTTCCTAAAATTTCATGACATGGGGTTCACAGGTAAAAACAATAATTAAAAACCTGCATTTTTCTGAATACATCATTTAGTTGATCATGATTGAATGTAGAGTAAGTAGATAGATTCGCGTGAAGACTTGTGCCTCAAAGTATCTAAAAAAATATTATCATTGATGAGCTATCGTTCTCCTTAAAATTCCGTTTGAAATTGAAACCAAAAATAGAAGCAAATGTATGATTCCGGGAGGGTAGGAAAGTGCTGAATCCAAGCATAACGAGTAAAGGTAAAACTGCACGATAGACGCTCTTTCGAAGACCCTCTATATTATTTAGAATGGTTAAACGAATGTAGGTCGTGCTAGAGAACAAGTAGCGAGTTTGTCCTGATGACTCTCGAGGCGGACGTCACTTCTCCTTCTCCTTCGCCTCGCTTTCGCTATTATCAGACCGACGCGTCCGTTGCACGTTAAAGGAAGAAAGAAGGTATGCCGAGAAATGAACAAAAATAAAGATTTGCCTTGCCAGCTAAAAAATTTCTCCATTGCTCCAGTTGTATTATTTAACATTCATTCGAAAAATAGCGTAGATACGACAAAATAACAATCAATGTACCTAATCAATGTACTAATTCGGTTCTTCGTTTTTATCTCATTTCAGCAAGACTGTCCGAATGGCCGGTTAACGCCAGCTAAGTTCGTCGACATGTACAAAATGTTCTTCCCGTCCGGAAACGCGGAGGAATTCTGCGATCATGTTTTCCGCACATTTGACATGGACAAAAATGGCTATATCGACTTTAAGGTAAGCCCTAAATTAATCTATTATGACTTTGTGCTTCCTCATATAAAAAGCTGTGGTTTCGTGAAAAAAAATTGTTGTGGAGAAAAAATATCCGCGCGCGCGCGTGTGTGATTGGTTTGTAAAATTGCAAGGATCCTGAAACTTTGCGCATGGGTCGGGTGGCAACCCCTGTAAGTTTGCTGCAATTATTGCCCACATCGCTAATTGGTGTCCCATTTAATAGCTTTACGCTCTCTAGATTTCGTACATTTTTAGCTATTAAACTGAAACTTGGTACACAAATTGGCTAAGAGACGAGGATACTTGCTCTTGAATTTGATGAGAATCGATTCATGGGTTTAAACTTTATGAAATTTGCAATTTTACTTAATTTTCAATATTATTGAAAATTTTTATACCATTTCCTATATGAGGATCCCAGAATTGAGATAACCATTACCGGTAGAGGAGATTCTGTGGGGTGGTGACAATCACGAGGAAGCAATATGCAAATTAAAAATTTGTACGCCTGGTTTATTTTCAACAAGCAAGACATGCAGAAATAAAATTAACTTTTTTTTAGAAAGTATGATTATTTCTAGTGTAATCAATGTTACGTGTTAAAAACCTACAAAGCGCTTACAAATGTTTACATAATGTGTGATGAGAGAAGAACATATGAAACCGTAACTAAAACATGGCAAGTTTTTATTTAATTAAACTTTTTCAAAATTATATATTTTAATTCTCTTTGATAATTTTAAGATTGTTGATTTATTACATTTAAAAGACAAATTATTTCATAAAAATTCGGCATTAGCAATGTCGACTGAGCTTTAAAATTGCTACAACAAAATAATGTTTTATTCGACATTCGTTGAACAAAATGTAAAAGACTCCTTCTGAGAATAAAAAAAAAAGTAAAATTTGGTTCCGCATAAAAAAAGCGTTATTTTCATGAAACAATATCGCAATTTTCATTTCAGGATATTCAAAATGATCTAAATCGTTGAGAAAAATGTTTTAGAAGAAATTGTCTGTAATTGGCTGTGCGTGTGTGCTTTTTATTGTTGAAACTCTAATTTTAGGTTTGGGATTAAATTTGGCGTAAGTCGGTCAAGCGATTTATATTTTGTGACTTTTTACATTTTTTGAGAAAAGCCTTTTCGCGCTCTATATCATGCAAATTTCAAAATATAGAGCTGGAATTCACTACACAAATGGATTAACATAGGCAAATGATTCATATAGAATTTGTTAAAATTCAATCGATTGATTCAAATTATATGAAAAATTTTCAAATTTCAGTAACCTTAAATTTTTTGTAATTTTTGGGCTATCCGGTCCCAATTTTCTACGCAAATCGACAATCACAGATGGAATTTGGCGCGAATCGGTCAAGAGGTTCAAGTTCTACGGTATTTTAAATTAAAAATAAATATCGTTCGGGCTTTCTTCGCCCAAATTTCATGATTTCGCGCTAAATTTTTTAAATACAAATAGACAATGAACAATGACATTGAAGACATTGAGACATCGAACAATGTTTGGTACAGAATTTTGCGGGAATTTGGTGAAGAATGTGGACGTTGAATCGGGGCAATCCACAAGACATGAATCTGATACAAGTTGAAATTAATGTATCAACGAAAGTTTTATGGAGCCTTGAGTTATTTTTAACGTCTGATTGTTCTTTTTTTTTGCAAGTTTGGGAGTTGACAAGCATAAGTAATGTAAACAGTACCTATATAAACAAGCTTGCAAAGTAGGTTCCTTATTTTTTTGCACCTTTCATAAAGCTTCCTCTATGAGAAAGCAAAAATTGATCAACATGTTTCCTCATAGAGGTGGTTTTATGCAAAGAATAAGGAATCAATTTGCGAGATCCTACTTTGCCAGCTTATTTCTTTATCATTTTAACATACACAATTTCTACAGAGAATATGTACAGTAATCGCCAATAAGAATCGCAATTAAATGGTTTTACATTATCAATCGAGCCCCAACTTAATTACCAACAGATCGAGTGCATCATGGGGTTAATCTAATAGACGATAAAAGCCGTTTGATCCCGATAATTGATACAACGCGATCCACTCGGGGGTGCTCAACAGGAGGAGAATTCCATGGAGCGTGTGAAATACCTGAAATTCTCTGTTACGTCAATCGTTGAGAATTTAAGTATGAAGCCGAGTGATTCGGATTACGCCTTGAAACAACATGACAGTAACAATGCGGCGGGATTTCGTTTAAGCACGCCAACGCCAACGTTTTAAAATTCTATTTTCAAGAGGTGAATCCGTCGCTGATATCAATGGGTGCTTTGTTGGCACGACCCCGAAGTGTCCTCAGACTCTTTCGTCATCTTTGCAAATAGAATCGATAATATGCGCCTTGTTCGATAGCGCGTGATGTTTTATGAACACTCGACGGAGACACAACAGTCGAGAAAAAAACATTGAAAGATACGAGACAAGGGCGCTGATGAGATATTACACCGGTGATACTCTATGCGGTCCCAAAATAAACTCTAAAACATTTTTGTGCGAAAATAATGTACTGGTACGTAAAGTTCAGATGCATATATCGTTTATATTAATTTTTATATACAAAACTTTTTTAACATTTTAATGAATGACGTACTAACAAAAAATAGCTAGAGAATTTTGACATAAAGTTAGTGATTGAAATGTTTGAATTTCACAATAACTTTGCCAATTACTGTTAACTGCGTGATGGACGATGTAATAAAAAAATAGGGAGAGAACCTTGACGTAAATCTACTGTTTGGAGTGTTTAGATTTTAGAATAATGTTGCCAATTACTGCTAACTGCGTGTAATAAGAAAAAAATGTTTACTTACAAATTTCCGACTGCAAAAAACTATAATAAACAGGACTTTAACTCCAAAAAGTTTTCATATGTAAATAAGGCTAAAAATGATGAAATAATTTTCAATGTCATTTTAGTTAACTTCATATTTCAATTACAATAATTAATTTACTGCTTTCACAACTGTCAGGAGACGTCCCCTGAACATTGTAACTGTCTTTAACATATCAAGAAACATGCTGGCTCCTGGATTCTAATTTAAAAGAGAAATTAAACTAGAATGTCACTACAGTCTCCTGTAGTGACAATCCTGTAGTAACTTTTTGGAGTTAAAGTCCTGTTTATTAAAGTTTTTTGCAGTCGGGAGGTTTTAAAATCAATATTTTTTTTGTTTCATACTTTTTAAAGCTAGTTCAATATGACCTACATCATTTTAATAATTGCTATATATTTTTATACTTTTTATATTTTTTAAAACTAGAACAACTAAATATTTTTTAATAACTCTAATTTATTTAATCGCTCAATCATTTTTGCACTGTTATATTTAGAATTAAATCAATCAACGCAATTAGAAAATTTCGTTGGGTTTTTATTCATTCCTAGTTGTTACCAACATCTCTGATGCATAACAAACTTATTAAAATTGATATGCCGATCCCGCGTGCTCTTTCTCTCACTCCACTGTGAGCGCTTTGAAGTTAGATACAGATGAACGATTAGAGTAGGAATGACGGTCATCTTGTGGCATTTCGATATATACAACCGTGCTTCTCATACATTAAAAAAAAATGCTTTTATCTTTCTGAAAACTCACCTAATATATGCAATCTAGGACAAAAATGGAGGTTACGTTGTACAGAATCTGTATACCTAGCTCTGTTAAGACCTCTTTAACCAAGTCAGAGAACATCGGACACATATAAACCGGCATATTTGCGCCATACCAGTGAAATGCATACTCCCGTCGGGAGTAAAAACTCATATTCGTCTGAGTACATTCAACATACAGACTGTAATGCACATTATTACAATGAGTCGAGTTACTGAATTTTTGATATTGGTAGATAAATATTGTATGCATATATAGTTTACATTCATTTTTATATCTTCTTTAACATTTTAATGAATGATGTACTAAAAAAAAAATAACTAGAGAATCTTGACATGAAACTAGTGTTTGGAGTGTTCGGTTATTACAATAATTTTATCAAAGACTGTTAATTCCGTGTAATAAAACTCATATACGTCTGAATATTTTTTACCTAGAGAATGTATTACACGTTATTATAAGTCGTTATTATTTTGTTTAAATAATTTTATAAAAATAAATTGTTCATTAATTTGAATTTCGTATATCAAATGCGGAATTTCAATACACTGATATTTCCTTCCATTTTTACAGTGTATGCGCCCAAGATTGGTATTGCTGTAGTTATTATTATTATTATTATTATTATTATTATTATTATTATTATTATTATTATTATTAATGGAAACCCTTTATAGTACTTTATATAGTTACAGTAAGAAAAACACATTTCGAAGGAGCTTAAATTTCAAATTAAGTATCACTCTTGTGGTTACTGAAACGTGGAAAATTCGTAACCAATTCCCGCGACGACAAAATCATTTAAGAGAATTATCAGGCCGGCGCACCATCGCATTTGCTCTCTCATGAGGAACAAGCCGAGAGAGCTTCTCAGACCTCCTCATCCAGGAAAATATAATCGGGCGATGCGCAAAGCTGTTGTAAAACTATGCATACAAAATAGGCAAACGGTATGAAAAAAAAAGTGAACGACGAGAGAAACGAGAATCGAGAAAAATGGGGGAAAAGTGAAAGAGAATAACGACCGCAAAGTGCTGTGATGTGGTTTCTCGACGTAGTATTCTCTATTTTTCGTGAGGTATTTACACGGTGGTCGTCGATAAAACGAGAGGGAGGCAGAAGAAGTATGGAGCTGCGGATGTATATGGAGAAGCCGCAAGAAAGCGATGACGTACACTTCCAGGTGAAATGGGTGAGGTATACGAAGAAAAAGAACAAGTCGCGAACATGTGGTGCGAGCCGATCCCTCGGCACACCCCGTAGACGACGTTGAGATATGCAGGGGCCGTATACCATCTTCCTACGGAGCTTTCTCCGCGTGGAAACCAAGAGAGGGTCGTGGTAGTTTATATACGTGGTTAGTCGGTGTCTTCGCGCACCTGTGCACAACTCTCGTTTTAACGACCGACCTCTCCAACGTTCTGTTCCTCTTGCCTACAAGCCGACAACCCCCGAAGGCTTGGAGAGAGCTGTAGGGCTCTCTGATGCACGTGTACCCGCGCCCATCGGTCGCACAAACACCCATACATATCGATCGCTTCTTCGGCTTGGGCACCGGAGACCGGAGAGACCCTGAGGCTCACGTATATTGCATGGTACTCGCGTATAGGTAACCTGTGCACACACAACTCGACCTACTCGCACGGTCGAAAGACGAGCCTTTGCGAAGGAACCTTTGAAATCCGATTTACGAATCTCGTTAACGTTATTACAGCATTTATCAGTTGATGGCTCAGTGATGATCAGTACGGACACTACTGCTACTGTGGAACCTGTGTATTTATTTCTACTCTGATAAATTGAATTTATAGATCTTTTTACGATTCCGGAAATTTTTTATTGAGCTGTAATTGCGAATGGATATCCTGACTTTACGTGTCTTCCGGAACTAGTAGATTGAATTATAGGCAAAAAGCTATTTTACTATTGCACCTGAGTCCTTCCTGATTCACTCAGTTACCACCGTACGAGTTTCATTTCATAGAATTACCGCTCGAACCAATAAATTCATTTCTGCATGTTTAATTATTATGTCACGTTATAGAAGAGTTAATTTACTGATGCATCAAATTAGTTCCTGAATCATTCAGTTACCACCTAAAAGTTGCCTACTTCATACATTTACCACTGAAACCACATTGAAGTTATGTATATCCATATTTGGAAACGTGGTACCTTTGCGTACTTCTGAAAGTTGGTTGTGTAATGTTACAAAAACTTTGCTACCATTATACACTTCTGCTGGCGTCTACATTACGTGTCTTTCCTGGTTTAAATTTCTCGAACTTGAAATTGGTCTGTAGACTTGTCTGCTCTATTAGAAATTTTCCTGACTCTTTATTGAGTTGTATATATAATAGTTTTCATCCGATTCAAGCGGAAGACCAATATTTGGATTTCAAAGTTTCTAAACATCTTCCCAGGACGTCACTTTCAACAGATTGTAACATTGTAGAACCATAACGATTGTCGAAATACTGAACGGACAACCTTTGTCCGTGAAAGTTAAGGAGTCATTCAAGCTAGGTCAAAACACGAGTTTAGTGTAATTAGAGTTAACTGTCTAAGCGTCCTCGTTTCAGCAATCTTGATTGTCGTCAACGAACAGACACAGGATGGGACACTAGTTGCAGGGTAGTCGAAAATGGGTTACTCTAGACGATGCAGGACAATTTAGGAGATTGTGCATAGAGACTCTATTGCTTCGCTGGCATCATCCACGTTGGAAACTCTAGAGTGTCCTTAGGTAGTGAGCCCAAGATGTGAGAAGAGAGTCCAGCCATTCTGCGATGAATAACCTCGGGTCACATTGAATTGCGAAGGTGAGTGGGCCATTGGAGAACGACAGATAGTCAGAAATCCTGGAAATTCGCGTCCTGCAGTGAAACATCACCAGCAAAGAATTCAGACCGCACGCCAGGAGAACTTCACCAATCCCGAGTATGACCATGCGAAAGTGAAGACCATATCGTTTCTCACTGACTTCCATTACTTTACCTTTCACCTCGTGTGCCTTTCTGACGACGGCAATTATTGGTCGTCCATCTTTCTTCCCAGAGTTTTGTTCACTTTTTTTTTCACTATCTCGCTTTCCCACTCGTGCTTCATCTACTGCTGGGAAATCCAAAGCCAGCTTTGGACCTCTGCTGAATTCACACGTCGAGCGATCCCGCGAGTATTCTCGACATCCCTCGTGACCAATTCCATTTCTCTAATGCTTCTTTTACGGCTCTCTGTCTTCTTCACTCACTTCAAACAGACAACGAATGAGTTCTTTTATCTTTTACTCTTTCGCGTTTCGACGAACTTGTCAGCTTCTCTATCGTTACCGACCCGCGCGGTGATGAGAAACCTCGATTCGTCTTTCGACTTCTCTTGCACGTAGCTCGGATTACGTGTTATATGAAACGAGGAGTTAACCACAATTCAATTAAAAAGTTTGAGAGAGCTTTGGAGAAGGAAACATGATCAGTGATTCACCTTGATGTACATTTTAAGCACCTGGATTACAAGAGATTATTGAGTATCTCTTGAAGTAAAGTTTCTCGTAATTTAGACTATCACTTTTTCTATACATAAAATGTACAGAAAATAATATAACATTGATGCCCTCATTCGCAACATTTTGAGCGTTATAGCAGTCTAAACTACTGGAAATATCGAAATATTGAAATATCTCGAATCACCATCTTTAGAAATCCTGATTGGTCTCTTGTTAAAATGTCCATTGGAATACGATAGAACTATTAGTATTAAAAACACGATAGCCTATCGTATATTTCAATCGTATTCTATCGATTTTAATCATTTTCTATCGGATTTTTTAAGCAAGGAATCGTTAACTCTTTCTTCGCAGATTATTAAGGAGACGCTTATGTCCACAGTTAACGGAGCTGAGTAACCTGAAAATCATCAAAATGGAATTGTGTTGCATTGTCACGTATGAATTCTTGCAACTTGATAAAAAAATACCACTTATTCAAAAGCATAAAACGAAAAAAATGTTTGCACCAGTTCACTGATATTTCAGTTCACAAATTTGTTTTTTCCCCCATTTCCAATTGATCATAAGATTCAGACTACACAGATGGATCAAATTGACTTTGCAGGTCTCTTATTCTTTGTAAGAATACTTTGTATGGTTCGAGTGTAGAAATTTCTGTTTTAAGCTCTTACACAGAAGTTACAAATAAAATGTAATAAAAAATAACTGCTTAAAGACAAATTGACTACAAAAGCAAGTCATTCGCGCAATACCTTCTCAAATGGACGTTTCTATACTCCAACTGGGCAGAGTCTTATGGCAAAGAGTATGGGACTTTGCAAAGTCGATTTCATCCATCGGCGCACCCTAAACTTTAGAACAAGTTGACAGTGGAATAAACACTATTTGCACAGATGAACTAAGCTACAAGAAAAATATTTCACTTATGAAAACATTTCATTTTTTGACCTTCCCACTTGCCGGTTTTTTAAAAATCAAATTACAAGTTTTCATGTGTGCGACATAGTTTCATTTTTATGATTTTATTCAATCGGATGCCTGAACTAGATGACTATGAACCAGAGCCCTGTCATGAAAATGGCATTCCGATAATATTCATGAATTTTATTCCGATAGCATCCCTCTGCGTCTGACTTGGATGAGACCATCAATAACCTCCTTTTCCATTCATCCCTTATACTCTGAAATAGATATCCCAGAAATGTGATATTCCCGATACTCTCCAATCGTGGTAATACCAGCGAGTAGAATTCGCCCTTTGGTAAAGTCGTACTATCGATAAAATGATGCAACTGGGTAGTCCATGACTGGGTGAAAAAATGTACATAGTTCTTTGCCGGATCTTTCGTATGTACATGATCTACTTTCAAAGAACGCATATCCAAAGTATTCTCAAACGAACCCATCGAAAGCTTAAAAGCATTTCAAAGAAAGAAAATGAAAAAAAAAGATTAAATAGCAAAAGGCTATGAAGAAAACAAAACCCGAGCTATATCCGGTTGTATTCTCTACTTTCTATTTTTGTGCGCGATTTATAAACACAGTGACTTGGCTATTAAATGCAAAATCGAAGATCCGGAGAGCGGGGTCGAGAGGATCCGCGTCACCTCCACGAGCGTTCAGTTCCGTCGAGGGCTTTCCTAAGGGTCGCCTCGTAGCTTCATCCCTCCTCAGCCTTTAACATTACCTTTTTTTCTCTCCTCTCCAACGTCTCATCCGTTATTACCCACCCGGAGATGCAGTGTTCGAGCGTTAAGTCTGAAACCTCGTTCGATCTGGGTCACTCGCGATACGAGTGTCGTATAAAATATGTTCCGCTGTAAAATCCAATCAACTGAAAATCCTAATTAACATTTGACCAACGTAAAAAGTCGAAAAAATAATTACCACACACTGCATCTATGTCACAAAACATTCCAAATTAAGATATTTGAATCACAAATTTCGTTTCTACTCCCAAATAAATATTTTATAACTTTTTCCACGTTGCTTAATTATTTTTTGAATATTCATTCTGTCCATTGTGACACAAAATTCGCGTTGAAATATTTATAGCAAGAAACGTCAATAAAACTTGTAAAATATATGTTGTGGAAAAAAGCCAACAAAATAACTTTGTTTCGCTGCATTTACGTCATAGATAAATGCTAAATAATTTTTTTGAAGTCTCACGTTTCGGTCTTAATCCCAAAAATTGATTTGAAACCGTTTTGAAAGCGTCCGAGCTCGTGATTTATTACGTTTAGAACTGTGTTGTAGTGAAATAAGAAATTTTTATTTGCGTAAAAAGATTTAATAGAGACATTAACCCCTTGCACTCCGCTGAAATTTGGAACAAGCCGTGCCTAACTTCAGACGTTCTTGTGTAGCCTGAGATTAAGACCACGAGTACGGCTCGTGATACTCATGTTTGCACCAAAATATCAATTACGAGCCATACTCGTGATATTCACGTTTGATATGAAATTAAACAACGAGCCTGAAACGTGATATTCAAGTTTGGCCTAAAATTTTCATCACGAGTCAGACTCGTGAAAATAGTGCAAGGGGTTAAGGGCTTATCAATGTCCCACCATACCGTTTTATTTGCGTCGCTACAGTATTACATTGAACAGCAGGACGTTATGCGTCATACAGATGCTCACGATGGCTTGCTTATCGCCTATTGTCGCGTATTAATACAAGCCAAGTGCTTAGGACTACTATAATTCTCTTTCTTGCGCAGCATTGTCGACGACAGCTATCGCAATTTAATTTCGGAAATGATGCACGCCTCACGCGCGAGCAGTGTTGTAAGGAGCAGAGTCCTTATCATTATTCTCGATTTACTTTTTCTTCAGTCAATCTCTCCCGGGCAACCTGAATGATCCCATTGTAATATCCAATCAAATTGAATTCCGCGACTCGACACAGACTGTCGAGTCCACGCAATTAGGAATAACATTTTTTACTCCGCCGGCTGACTACAATAATCGGACCCTCGTAATTAATTTTAAAAAAGTATATCTCGTGGACGAAGAGAGCTATCCTACGTGCACATTAAATTGTTCAACTGCAACTACGAGTTTAAAGTCTTTTAAATCGATGATGAACGCTCCGCCTTCTGCAACTTTTGGATGTAGCAGCCAAATCAACTCGAATCAAGACCGAAATCTTTGCCAGTACATTCTTAAGAGAATGTTGGAGTAGATTTTGTTACCGATTTCAGTCGGTAAAGATAGGCTATTTCGTAGTATATTGTGCGCATCGTCAATATGTTGCGGATATACTTGAAATTGTACAGGACTCTAATGTAAACAAAAACGCTTCGACGTTGCGTCGAATTTCAGTTAAAAAAGTGCAAAAAATTATAATAATTCTATATTACTGACCCTTTAAAAGTCCAATATGGTCGCTCGAAATGTCAACAACATCAGTTTTGTAGGATATAAACCTTTGTGGAACTTACATACGTCAAACAGAACCGGACGTCGATTCTTTGAGGTTTTCCAAACATTTAAATATCGTCAAAAAGTCGATAACACAAAAAAAATTAAGGTAGAGTGTGTACCGCGTTCGCGTAGTTTGGTTGCTTCCTGCGCAAAAATATAAATAGGGGTTTTCTATGAACCCTTCTAGTCTTTCCCAACTCTACGAGGCCTAGGAGAAAACAAATGCCTTTCTAGACTTGTCACACTTGACAGTATGGAGCCTTTATAGATTTTTTTGTTACGGCCTAAAAGACTGCCCCATTAAGCTCCTACTAAACCAACCAACAAAACTAATTTAAAAAGATTTATTTGCGATCATTTAATGATACATATTAATCACTGAAAAAATACATGTCAATATTTTATCATTGATGGGATTTGAGCCTGTGACCCTTCTGATTGCTGATTTTGCATTGCGCCTTAACCCACGTGGCTAAATGTTACGAACATATTAATCGCATTCTTTGAGGAGTCAGCATTCTACGGGTGAATTAAATGAATTAACGACGAAAATGATTTAACGTTTCTAACAGTTTAATTAACAATTAGATAATTCTTAATGAATGCTAATTTTTTTCCGATGGAATATTGATAATTGATTAATAGTTGCTATTAGACAATAAATGATCGACATCAGCACGTTTATACCTCGCAAAATATATCATCAAGTTCCTGAATACGTCAGGTTTGATTACATTTTTCAGCCTGAGATTTTTCGGGAAGCCCCTGTGAGTTGCAGTAAGGTCCTAGAATAGAATCCCCGACGAATTCTAAACAGAATCCCATTGAGGAATCCCTACGGCGGCCACTGTGGATGACACTATTTCAATCTAGAATGTTATTCGGGAAACCTTTATGGATTGGTACATTGCCCTATTATGGAACCCCTATTGTAGAAACCCTGCCAAAGCTTAACAAGGCCCTATTTTTAATCGTGGCTGCCTGACAAAATTTCTGTACGTATTACGGCAAGGTGAATGGAGAAAGACTATGTGAACGCGGTATATACTTTACGTGGATTTCTTTTCTCTAATCGACTTTCTGACGATACTGAAATGTTCAGAGATCCTTAAAAAATCGACGTCCGGTCGGGTTTGACGTATGTGAGTTCCAGAAACGTTTATATCGTACAAAACAGATGCTGTTGACATTTCGAGCGGCCATCTTCATTTTCTGAATAGTCAGTGATATATATTTATTTTCATTTTTTGCATTTTTTCATCCGAAATTCGACCGGACGTCGAAACGTTTACGTTCATATTACAGTTCTGTCCAATTTCAAGCATATCCGTAGACTACGAAACAGTCCATTTTTACCGATTAAAAAATCTACTCTAGCATCCCCTTAAATATATATCTTCCAGAAATGACAAAAAAATTGTCGTTTAATTTCGAGGATTTCACAGTGGGTTGATCCCTTAACGTATTTTTTAAAGTTTTATTGTAATCTTAATGATTAACCATTTTTCACTATACAAATTGTTATTGTTTTATTATCAACTAGTGGGGTACCCGGCGTTGCTCGGGTTAAATGGCTAAAGCTCAGAGCTGAGGGTTTACAGTTTTCCTTCTGTCCCCACAGTTTGAATATTTAAGATTTTTATATCCCGGAGACAGTGATTGCTGATAATCTGCTCAATTATCAATCCATCTTCTGAAATTTTAGTCAAGGTCAATAAGTGACCTTTGACCTTGGATCTGAGGTCATTGATTTTCTTAAACCATATACCCCGATCACTTTTTTTTAATTACACTTTTTGAAATTATGCCTCCTTCGGGTACCTTGTGTAGTGCCAGAAACACCTTTTTGCCCCCCGAGCCGCCCCCGGGATCCCGATCGGGGTCATGACCCCCCTATGTTGTGGCCAGGGTCAATACACACCCAACCAACGACTTTGGGCAGAGCCAGCCTCGAAACTCTGGGAGCTATGGCTGGACATACAGACATACAGACCTACAGAAATATAAAGGGTGGTTAAATTTTAAGGGCCAATGTTGATTTTGAATAAAACACAAATTATTTAGGAAATTATTGTCAATTCTTTTTATTATGATAATATGGTATGGTTCAATTATGTATGGAACAAAATATCGGCCAAATGGCCGCCGCGACCTCGGCGGCACACCTCCATCCGATGGTCCAAATTTTCGATGACGCTTAGGCATAATTGAGGTTCTATGCCGTTAATGTGCCGAATTATCTCATCCTTTAGCTCTTGAATTGTTGCTGGCTTATCGACGTACACCTTTTCTTTCAAATAACCCCAAAGAAAGAAGTCCAACGGTGTCAAATCACATGATCTTGGAGGCCAATTGACATCGCCACCACGTGAGATAACACGGCCATTGAATTTGTCGCGCAAAAGAGCCATTGTTTCGTTACCTGTGTGGCAAGTGGCACCGTCCTGTTGAAACCACATATCGCCCACATCCATATCTTCCAATTCGGGCCATAAAAAGTTCGTTATCATCTCACGATAGCGAACACCATTCACAGTAACTGCCTGACTGGCATCATTTTGGAAAAAATACGGCCCGATGATGCCGCCAGCCCATAAACCGCACCAAACAGTCACTCTTTGTGGGTGCATTGGTTTTTCGACAATCACTCTTGGATTATGATTCTGCTTATTGACGAATCCACTGAGGTGAAAATGTACCTCATCACTGAAGATGATTTTCTTCGAAAATTGATCATCCACTGTTGCCATTTCTTGCCACCATTCTGACCATTGACGACGTTTGGAATGGTCAAGAGGCTTTAGTTCTTGAGTCAATTGCACCTTATAAGCGTGTAAATGCAAGTCTTTATGCATAATGTTCATCAACGACGAGCGTGAGAGGTGCAATTGTTGGGCACGACAACGAGTTGAGGTGGACGGCTCTTCAGCCACACTATCGCGAACAGCAGCAATATTTTCTGCAGTACGAGCTGTACGAGCATGCACTGGTGTTTCAATATCTCCTACAGACCCGGTTTCCTCAAACTTTTGCACGATTTTTCCGATTGTACGCACATTTGGACGATTAAATTGACCGAAAAAATCACGAAGTGTACGATATGCATTTTGATTTGAACGCCCATTTTCATAATAAGCCTGAATAACTTTAACGCGTTGCTCGATTGTGTATCTTTCCATGGTTCAAATTGAATTAGTCTGAAATTGAGAAACGTCAAATGAAATGCAGAAAAAAACTTGACGTTTAGGTGTGGTTCACATTCAACATCGGCCCTTACAGTTTAACCACCCTTTATATTAGATGAAACCACGTCTTTAATTTTTCAAAACGAAATAATTAATTCTCCGATCCCAGATACGGTCTACTCCCGATCCGGCGTATTCCGGTCCAAAATAAAATAATAATAAACACAATACTTTCGTTGCGTTCGCCAGCCAGAACAAAATTCCGGATGTGAGATTCAAGTTGATATATTTATAGCAAGAGATATGATTGTTTTAAAAATGTGAAAATCCGGAGCACGCGCGAATAAAAAAACGAGAAAATAATGTCTTTTTACTACATCTACGTCATAGAGAAAACCATTAAAAATCCGTCAATCAACTTTTTTTTTTCTGACTACCAAAGATACATTTTTTAAATGTTACCCGTACAGCTTAATTATTTATTAAACATTTATTCTGTCAAAAAAGACACAAAATAAACGTTGAAATATTCATAGAAATGTTAGATTAAAACCTGTAATATTTGATAGAACTCTACTGAAAACTCAGAATTACTTTTAGTGAGAAAATATTTTTCCTTGCTCTGTTGAATCGCAAACCTCCTTGTGTATCGAAATAAGTGAAAGAGCTCCCTAAGCACTGCTTTTAAACTCTGAATGAAAAGCAGCAAGAAAAGTCGTGGAAGCATTTATAGAAGTACTTGAAAACGGGTAACCAGTATGGCACAATTACCGTTAATTAAAGTTACGACGTTAAGTAGTGGCTGGTTCGTGGATTCTCAGAATTCTCCCCGGCACGAAATATCCGCACTCTGCCCCTATTTACACTTTCGTCAAAGTTTCCGCTGTGTTGCGAATACCTTTGAAAACGACACAGCGCCAGGATGAAAGGGCGCAATGGGACTATGACGACGTCGACGACGTTAACCGCAGAATCCCCAAAATATTTCGAAATGAAATATGTTTCTCTCCATAATCGAGTAGTACACTGTTTACTACATATTCTCGTTGGAGTTTCAATATTTCCAGTCTCCTCTGTACATAGAAGATGTAGCGTGTATGCAGTTCATGTATCAAACACGCTAATGCTTCGAGCTTTCGCAGATTTCGCGAGTTGGGATTGTACATGGTGAGATGAATCTGATGAAAATTTTATCATGTAACTAAGCCGTACAGTAAAAATTGATAAGCCAACCTGGTACATCAGTGCCACTGCTGACGATATGGGTAACTTATGCAAGAGCCAACGAAATTTTTGCCTGACCAACATAATTTTTTCCAGAACGCAAGTTGACGAATTTTCTTCTTTGTTAATTACTGATATTGATATCATTGTTTTACCTACAAAATAACCTAAAAATAATAACCCACGACAGAATAACCTCGACAATATACTAATACTAGTAATCTGGATAAAAATGACCTGTGAAAAGATAACCGTGATATGAATAACCAGCAAAAGCGAAGAAAATGATAAATCAGATACTGCAATAAGTATTAGTAACAACCTTAGACACTAACGATGTAGTCCCAGCGACAATTTTATTCGATGTATTCTGAGATCGAAGAGCAGCTTTCTTAATTTTATTCGCAACTTGTTTCGCAGTATTTTCAGCAGCATTCGCAGAATGATTGTGCTCGGTATGCTGCATAATAACACCTAAAATGTAGAGAAATGAGCGTAAAATCTTGTTATATAATTATGACAGTATCTCATTACCATTTTTTGTTGCACTACTTGTGTGACATCGGGCACTAGGCTTTGTTATATGATAACTCGTACATCGTCAAATAATTTTTTCATCATTCACACTGTGCTGAACAAATGTATAATTACCGTACGGTAACTTTTTTTTTTCTTTTTGGCTCATTACAAATTCTAAAGGCATGTTTCGGAGTTCCTGTATATCATGAATGAAAGCTACAGACTTACTAATGTCGGGCTGACAGACAAAAGTTGACACACTATTAACAGAAATATAGATCCGTACATATCGATCACAACAAAGTGAAATCATTATAAGCATTGGATATCATTACTCACAAACATATACTCGACACGCTCATTATATTCTCCGCTCATTGATGTTCCTATAAATGCGGTTATTTCAACCCAGGTCATTTTAATTTAGGTTATTTTTATTCGGGTTATTCTGTCGTTTCCACGATATTTCCTCGCAGGTTATTATTTTCAGGTTATTCTGTCCGGGTACGGATATCATTTAATATGTTATAAAAATATCTCGACGCCGCTGTATAGAGAGTGATGTGTGTGTGTGTGTGTGTGTGTGTGTGTGTGTGTGTGTGTGTGTGTGTGTTTGTGTGTTTGTGTTTGTGTTTGTGCATGCGCGCGTCTTTATGTGTCTGTCAAACACTTAGAAAGTGAAGCTTATATATTCTGCACTCAAATAAAATACGTAATTTACGTTTAATTCGTTAAGGCGGTAAAAATTTTAGAAAATGTTTTATTTCTAAAAAAATGTCGGTGAACGTGATAACTGAAGCACCTTTTATGCAATCGGATTGAAACTTACAGTGTAAAACTGAAGGTTCGACCAAGGATGATTTTTATTGAATTTGAATAATATCGAAAAAGTGGTTCAAAAGTTACGAATTTTTTCATTTAGCTTCCTCATAGAAAAATTAATCTCTTAAAACTCCAAAACAGCTTGAAGTATCGAGCTAAAATTTGGTTAACAAGTGGAGCAGTTAATACCTATTTATCGACATCAGTTTAATTGAAATTGAACGAATTACTAAAACTTTAAGGAAATTTTTTATTCATATTAAAAATGCCGAACGACTGGAATACAACTAACATGGTGCACATTTCAAACTATCGAATCTAAACTTTCTACAGAAGTGTCGTTATGATTAAGGTTGAGTGATATTGAATTTGCCTGTGATTGACAATGGCTATCGAATGTTATAAAAATAGTCGTTTTTGAAAAATTGTTGATTCGTTAACTTTTACAGTTTTCAGGCCGATGAGAGCTACAGTGGTTACAGTATTTAAATAAACTTGTAAAGTACAACCCTGACACTTTGCTTATTCATTATTGTATATTTTTCACAAAGTTTTCTCTATGAGAAACCCGAAATCGATCAACATACTTTCTCATGGACAGCGTAGCTTTGTGAATATTAAACAATAATGAAAAAGTAATCCGCAAGGTTCTACTTTGCTGCCTTTTTGTTTTTAATATTATAATATCATTGTTAATATTCACGTTTATAGATTTGTTCTACTAACAAAACAGTACAATCGCAACAAAACTGCACGGTTCAAAAACCGAAATCCTCACATGTCAACTGAAGATGGCAGAGAGATGTATGTCGATTTGCATTCTGTTACATTTTCTAATAGAAAATATTGATCTTCTAGCAATAATGATTAAAGATCATCATAACATTTGTAACAGAGAAAATTACAATATCGTCTAGTAGGATTTGTTTAATTTTATAAAAATATATTCAAGAATGTTGCTGTAGTTTCCATATATCAGAAATTTGCGGTAGTTTTTACTAGATTTATGGTAATTTACATTAGATCTTTCTCTTTATTTACTAAATCCCTCTCACCTGCCTTACAAGCCTTACGCGCTGTTCAAAGCTTGTAAGGTCGTATGAATAATTTTACTATTAAAATAAAAATAATACTATTTTAAATCAATGTTCTTCGTATGTCCAATGTACAATTGATTTATCTTATAGATTTTATTCTTATCTCGACGTACTCAAATTCAGATTGAATAAAAAATTGTATGCCAATGTATACGTAAAGTATCCTTAAGAGGAAGCAAAATTTACTCCGTCGTTAACAAATCTTCCTGTACAAATTTATTTTATGAGCTTCACCTGACAACATGTTTTGCTGTGCATCAACTAAAGAGCTTTGCTCTTATCAGTAAAGTCTTGACCCCCCTAGAAAAATATTGGACAGTAAGGTGAGGGGTTTAGTCTCCCATTAAGATGATGCGGTAGCCCTGGATCGGTAACGAAAAACTGTAATGCAAATTTCGCTGTCACGATTGATCTTTCGAATAAAAGAAGAGAACGGTGAATTAGGTCTTATAATTCAACAGTTTAACGTTCTCATTTTTTATCCGAGAGATCAATCGTAGCAAAGACATTCGCGATAGGAAAATTTTGTTATTTCTCTCGTACGCATTACGATCTGAGAGAGAAAGACGACATGTAGGACATCGTGTTAAAACGAGGCCAAAGCCCTCTCTCTTTCGCACCTTCGCGATCCTGTGAACTTTAGCTCGGTCAGTAACAAATCTGAATGTCAGAACTTTACAGATAAAAGTTTTAAATAGTGCTAAGTACATGCACTCTAAAAAATTTGGTTCGCTAGGGTTTGTTACCAACGAAATAGGTTTCGCGTTGTCATAATATCGGCAAACCTACCTTTTACAACCTTGCGAACATTGCTGATGCATAATATACAATTAATCAACAGCAGAATATCGCAAACACTTGACGTAACCTATTGATGTACGCTCGGTGCATGTGGTATTACGCTGTTTACGTTTGTATTTGTAAAAACAGACAACCTACAGAACCATCGGCGTATGTCTTGTAAAACCCCATTTCTCTCGTGGCAATCGTCGTGTTCCTCGTCGCTTGCTTCTACAACGTTATATACTTGTGCCACACAGTATTAAGGCGTGAGAATCTCACCGGCATAAGCAAAGCAGTTGAAGCAGCTGGTTAAATATTCCAGGCACGAAACCAAAACACTTTGGACCATGCTCAAATCCCGCTTTCAACGCCCCGTAGAACGCGCTCTTGGAGTAAGAGGTCTAGAGCGAACTAAGGAAACTCAGACGAGCGAACGAAGGAACGTGAGGGTGAGAGACAGAGAGACCATTTACCCCTTCGTGAGCTGCCAACCAGTAGTTTTGCTTCGGGCTCCGTTCAACCGTATAAAACGAACGTTGCGTACTCGAGAGATTTCCTCTAAAACTTAAAATACCAAGCTCGTGTAGCCGTAAATACAATAGTCGTAAATACGAGCATAGTCTGATGAACATTTGGGGTATTCGAGTAACACGACAATTTCACTGAAATATTGGGATCATTTGTACTATACGTTAAGTCGACAAGAAAAATTAATTGTTAAGATTTTACAATATTCAAATATTCTTAAAATACTCAAAATCTATGAGATTCTTGAAGTTATTTCTAAAAAAATGTATTTCCTTATATTCATTAAATGTGTGTTAGGGAATATAAATTAATATTGTTATTATAGGTATGATACACATTAAACTGCAGCCAGATTCGATTTAGTATTGAAGCCCTAATTGCAAATGTTCACGGCAGAGTAGACAAAACTACAAAGCCAAGTGGTACATCGTAATTGCCATACAATTCGTAGTGTCTCAATCGTCGTTAGTGTAGTATTTGTCTCCGTTGTATAGGAACATTCGGCTTCGTTTGCGTGCGGTGTGTATTTGCACGCAAGGGCTTTCGAGATATATCTGCGTATAGGCTGTGCCAAGGGAGTGAATACACAGAGAGAAAGAGATAGAGGGATAATAGTACTAAAGCAGAGTGACATACAGAGGCGGAGTTACCATAGTGCCTACAGTGGCAACTACGTAATGACATGTCCTCGTTGATGCTCGCACGTGGAGAACACCGAGCACGTAAGCGTGTATGAATTTAGAGTTGACCGGGACTGCAGCAACATCGGTAGCAACAGTAGGAGTCGAGTTGCATGTTTCACTTGCTGTTCAACTCGCTGGATACGCATAACCATGGCTTGCATGTTTCTTCGGTCGCTATAGAACCTATCACGTTGGTATGTATTCACACGTCTCTGGTAGAGTAAGTCTATGTGAGTTTCAATTTACAAGGAAAGGTACTTTGGTGTCCCCCTCCGATTTTAATGCAACTCACGTATGTTGTAGAGCATCGAAAACTAAAAGACACGTATTTTTTTTTATCGGCGGAAAAACATTTTTAAGGGGTGAAATCGTCCTTCAAAAATAGCATGTCGAGGGGTGATTTTGCAGTTTCACCCAGAAGGCGTCAACCGATTTTAATAAAACAAAAACCAAAATACTCCTCATTGAAGACAATCAAAATTCCACGCTAAGTTGAAGAAAAAAAATTCATTTGCAGGGGTGAACAACCCTCTGATTTTTCAAATTTCCACCCTACACAAAAAACTAATCAACCAAATTAAACAGAACATGTACCATTTGGAAGGGCAAGTTAAAATAAAGTTGACGTATTTTTGCACATTCACAGGAAAATGAGTTTACGGGGGTAAACTACCCCTTATCCATTAGTACGTATATTTGTGCATACATTTTTGTTTCTTGTTATTTAAATGTCCGAATTGATTCAAAACATTCCTGTTAGCCGAAGTCAAGGGGGGGAACTTCGCATGATGCTTTATTTATTATTAAGGGGGTGACCGGCTGGTACTTACAAGAAGGTCAGTTTGGTGTCTCCCTCCGATTTTGATGAAACTCACGTATGTTGTAGAGCATCAAAAACTAAAAGACACGTATTTTTTTTTATCGGCGGAAAAACATTTTTAAGGGGTGAAATCGCTCTTCAAAAATAGCATGTCGAGGGGTGATTTTGCAGTTTCACCCAGAAGGCGTCAACCGATTTTAATAAAACAATAACCAAAATATTCCTCATTGAAGACAATCAAAATTCCACGCTAAGTTGAAGAAAAAAATTCATTTGCAGGGGTGAACAACCCCCTGATTTTTCAAATTTCCACCCTACACAAAAAACTAATCAACCAAATTAAACAAAACATGTACCATTTGGAAGGGCAAGTTTAAATAAAGTTGACGTATTTTTGCACATTCACAGGAAAATGAGTTTACGGGGGTAAACTACCCCTTAGCCATTAGTACGTATATTTGTGCGTACATTCTTGTTTCTCGTTATTTACATGTTAAAGAGCTGCTTGCGTTCACTCTTTGTGCTGATTTTGTGCTTATCAATAATTTATCGTCATATGTCATCGACCTTTCGATTAGATAGTATTTCGATTCGGCGCAAATTTCGGAATAAGTCGATGATGCAACAGTCGTTCCATCTATAGAACTTTGTCAGTTATTCCAACGAAATGAATATGATCTTATTTTTTTGAGTAATCTAATCATACGCCAATATGATAAAAATACTTTCGAAGCAGTAAGAGGTGTTTTCTACATAGACGGCTATCTGGGACTGCGTATTATCTGCTGATATCGCATGTGGTTCAACAACAAGTCTTTCAAATATAAAAGCCGCGATACATACAGCGATCTTCAGTTGCTCATTTGAACGGAGTGCCAGTGCGTCAGTTATAATTTCTGACAAAAAAAATCAATAGACCATGAAAGTGAATCCAATCAACGT
Source organism: Cylloceria caligata (assembly GCA_963942595.1). Taxonomy (NCBI): domain Eukaryota; kingdom Metazoa; phylum Arthropoda; class Insecta; order Hymenoptera; family Ichneumonidae; genus Cylloceria; species Cylloceria caligata. The sequence goes on from OZ012705.1 coordinate 71,279,678, forward strand.
CATTAAACTTCTTTTGGCTACATTTCAAGCCATGAATATTCCCGAAACTCCGATTAACAATGCAGAAATCGAGGTAAAGCAGAATTTCGAAAAAGTTCTGGTCGACTGCATGGACGATTATAACGGAGTTGAAATTATCGAGGAACAATCGCTAGATTTTCAAGAGCCATTCAAGCAATATGATGTTAACCCTGTCGAGGACACTCTTTGGCAACATGATGAAGGTCCAGTGGATTCTGATACTTGTTCTAAAGACGAAGAAGACATAAGCTACGATTACAAACGCAAAGCAATCGAATACTGGAGATCCGGTAAGAAGAAAAATTACAGTGTCGATACCGTCAGTCAGAAATTTAAAAAAGTCAAATCTGTACGACAATTAAAACGCTGGGCAAATCAAATGAACAAAGGTGGGACCTACAAGGAGAAATTAGCTCAAATCTCTGAATATACTTTGAAAAACATACAAGCCGCAATAGATGCTGGTTTCATTGTTCATGATATCGACCTTCAAAAGTGGGCTCTACAAGCTCAAAAAGAGATAGGTCACGAAGACATTCGTTTTAAAGCTTCTCATAATTGGCTTCGGAAGTTCAAGAAATGACATCGTATTGTGTCCAGGAAAATTAATAAATTCGTAACACGAAAGACTATAGAAGACGAACCAGTTTTAAGGATGAATGCAGAAAACTTCGTAAATGAAATTAAACCATATATTCAAACATATGGACCGGAAAACATATATAATTCAGATCAGAGCGGTTTTCAACTGGAAATCCACTCTGGCAGGACTCTGACGACTGAAGGAACTAAACAAGTGCAATGTGTAGTACAATCCGTATCATCTACAACTCACAGCTACACTATCCAGCCTACCATAAATGCAGATGGAAAATTATTGTCACCCCTTTTTATCGTTCTAAAAGAGGGAAATGGTGAGTTCGGCCCAATCGTGGAAAAAAAATTATTCAGGCCAGAATACGTATTTTTAACAGCAACGAAATCCGGAAAAATGACTTCAGGTATGGACAAAAATGATTGCCAGAAAATATTGAACATATGATGAATTATACTATATCGATAACCAATATCATCCTATGTATAGAGCACTTCAAAATTTGGTTGGAAAAAGTATTCTTCCCCAACACCGGCCGTGACAGCGTATTGTTGATAGACTCGTGGAGTGGACACTGCCCAGAAGTTGTTCTTGATGCAACACCTCGGGGCAAAAAAATAATCACAAAGATAATACCTAAAGGCACCACAGGGAAAATCCAACCACTCGACGTTTTTGGTTTCCGAATATGGAAAAATTTTGTACGACATTTTTCCGACAGTGTATTATTACTTAATTCTGATATTAATTTGCACTTGAGAAACAACATAATCAAACTGCAATCTCTCGCACACAATCAACTTTCATCACCCAGATATATAAATCTTTTCAAATATGCATGGTTCAAAAGTAATTATATAACCGATAAGCCAAACGAATTCGACAATCCAGTGAGTTTTGGTTTCGGTCAATCGTCTCAAGCACACTGTGAAGTACTAGGTTGTAATAATGTGGCCATCATCAGATGCTCATGGTGCAAGAAGTCTTTATGCTTGCAACATTTTTTTTAAGAGTATCATTTCTGCACGACTTACGAACCATGATTGCTGCAAATTATGACGTGCACATTGCACGTCGATGAATTGTAAAAGGAATGATACATTATAATATATACTGTGGTGTATGTAGATGCGCAAGCCGGTAAGAATAAATGTGAAAGAATGGAGAGTGGGGAGAGCGTTAACATGGGACGTGAAAAGGACGACAGTCGAATAAATGCGCATGCCGAAACCGGGTATTTGTTATTTCTCGCCTATGTCCTCAGCTGATTGCCGCTGTTTCGAAATACAACCATACATATATGCCATACAACCACTCAACCCCAGCAACATTCCCCAGTATTCTGTATTTGAACAAGCTATTTTTTTCAGTAAATAACGCGAAACTCGTGAATGGACCATTCTACTTGTAAGTACCAGCCGGTCACCCCCTTAATAATAAATAAAGCATCATGCGAAGTTCCCCCCCTTGACTTCGGCTAACAGGAATGTTTTGAATCAATTCGGACATTTAAATAACGAGAAACAAAAATGTATGCACAAATATACGTACTAATGGATAAGGGGTAGTTTACCCTCGTAACCTCATTTTCCTGTGAATGTGCAAAAATACGTCAACTTTATTTTAACTTGCCCTTCCAAATGGTACATGTTCTGTTTAATTTGGTTGATTAGTTTTTTGTGTAGGTTGGAAATTTAAAAAATCAGGGGGTTGTTCACCCCTGCAAATGAATTTTTTTCTTCAACTTAGCGTGGAATTTTGATTGTCTTCAATGAGGAGTATTTTGGTTTTTGTTTTATTAAAATCGGTTGACGCCTTCTGGGTGAAACTGCAAAATCACCCCTCGACATGCTATTTTTGAAGGGCGATTTCACCCCTTAAAAATGTTTTTCCGCCGATAAAAAAAAATACGTGTCTTTTACTTGTCGATGCTCTACAACATACGTGAGTTGCATTAAAATCGGAGGGGGACACCAAAGTACCTTTCCTTGTTAGTGTCGCTGTCAGTATCAATGTGAATGCGTAGGTGAGTGAGTGAGCGAGCGTATGTACATCCAACGCTCCGGTAAAAAACGACGCTTCGAAGAATCACGAGTTGTTTGTCGGCTGTGAATTATTAATCACGCATTACACCTCCCTCTTACTCGTAGTGTGACTTGACTTCTGTACCTCCACTTTTTCCAGCACTTTCCATACGAGCTACTACACTTTTCTTCTCTCCTTCTCTCTCTGTAGCGTACCCTTCGGGCATATGTAAGCGACCTAATGTATATATGTAAGTACATTTAAATATGTGTATAGACTGTGCTATATCATAAAGTTGCAGCCACTGCGTACACTACTTTCTTTTTTTTATACACGTAATTGTACGCCGTGCTGGAGGACTTTAAAGTTGGACGCGAGCAACTTGCACAAAAGGCTTTCTTTCACTCGCCCTTCGTCCCTCTCGCTCGGTCATCTCCGAATCTAAACGCACAAGACTCGCAACCAAGACAGTGAAGAACAAAGAGAAAATAAACTTCACTCTCTATTTTTTTTCTCTTGTTTAAATCATCTTTATGAGCAACAAGGAAACACCCTTTCCTCCGGATTCTCGTTTTGGTTACTATCTTTTAGTTTTTTCTTTTAATTTTCTGCATACGCGAGATGGCTCTGTGTGCGAATATTTTCGAATGATCAAGTGATCCTGTAGCTTATTCACAAGTAACTTAATCGATCGAGGCGTTAAAAAAGTAGGGGATCAACAGGCAGAGTGGAACGACGTGAAACCAGTCGAGGGTGGCTAAGGGAAAAAGTCTGGATCGTTAAAAAAAACAGGTGGATGAACCGAAAAAAAATCGAATGAGACCTAAAGACAGATAATAGGATCCTAGGGAAGTGAAGAAGACAGTGTTTGTACGGATAGTGAGTGAAGATTCCGTATTGAACATGTACAAAAAAATAAATTTGGAAAATAGCGAAAAAGGCGATGCTACCGATGCGGTGCAGATTTAGATTTTCAAAATCAGAAACAAGACATTTTGTAAGTTAGAATATTTTAAGTAAAAACCTAAAGATACCGGACAACTTAATACTTTGGATACTTTAACAAACCGTGAACAACTTGGAAAATCGGAAAGTTTGAAAGTGAAAAAAAACGTTGGAACTGTAGAAATTGTTATTGTACACAAATTTTGGAAGTTACATAGAACATTTTACTTAATATCCCTCACTTTGCTGATTAATTTCTTATTCTTATAATCTTATACGGGTAGATGCATTAAGGAACGGATACACTGCTGATCAATCACTTAGCTTGAATTATTTACATAAAAGTAAGAAATTTGTAGAACAAAATAATTTCTTTTATTTATTTTAACTACATTTTTTTTTAGCTATTTCAAGGAAATTATCAGATAGAATTGTGCAACTGTACTACGATGTTATGCCAAAACCAATTGTTGTTAGGTAGACATGACCAATGTTATCATGATCCGTATGTACACAGTTGTATGTACATACTGCGTACGTAAAGAGATCAAATAAAAACGATAGTAGATGAAACACAAAATACAACTGTGCGAACGAGTGGAAATTTTGCATGTGCAAACGTGTAGTTGAATATTGATAAATGTTTTTAACAAAATACTTAATAATACTAATAAATAATAATAAAAATAATAATAAATGTTTTTAACAAAATACTTAATAAATATAATAATGACATAGTGTCACGAAGTCTCATTCAGAATCTACTAAAGTGCTTGCGGTTAAGGGAAATGCGACTCCGCGCGTTCAGGGAGTAAAGTATCTAGTCGCAGTACTAAGAGCTGATCTTGTGATTGTTTGATACGAAGCTGAGCCGTGTTTTGTTACAGCGACTGGATTTCGACTACTGCTTATGGGATTACACGTCGTTGACCGAAGATTAAGACGGTTGACTAAAGACTAGTTTGAATGAAGCTCTGGACCTTGCATTTATATTATAAAAACAGATTATGTCAACACATAATCGCCGTTGCTAGGTAACTAAACATTAATTTCATATTTAAGGGTAAAACTAACGGAGGAAAGTTAGTCACGAGTTACACTACCGTGACAACGTTGAGACTATTGTAGGTGAGCGTATAAATGTATCGCAGAGTACTTGTGTAGAGCGGGAACTCAAAAACACTGTGATAAAGTGCAGTAGGATCGGAAATCGACATCAAAAAGAGAATAACTCGATATGCAAATTGAGGGTGAACTGTATTGAGACAAATAAGGCGATAGCACGACGCGAACTTTTATAATATTTGTATGCAATTGACCGTGAGTTAAGGGCTTTCATTTACCCGAACGAAAGCGAGAACCGTTGTGTTTGTGTATACATGTAATGTCGTGTGATTGTGTGTTTGTGTTTGTTAGATATTGAAAAGTTGTGAATACTGATCGTTAACGCGTCGAAATCGTTTCATAAGAATTTTGTACGAGTGGAAACTACGAATAAATGTAATTTGACATTTTTAAGCACGATAACGATACTTTTGCCGAAATAACTTATGTCATATATGTATATATTATTTGAACGTATGATGCTAGCCCTTAATTTACATGGTAATTACCAAAGTACATGAATTTGTTTTAAACTATAATATGCTCTATACACAGCATACAGTATGTGTATACAGTCGATAAACTGCAAAGTCGAGTATCTAATGAGTTTACCCATTCGTCAATATGCATGGTAAGCCTCGTTCATAATCGTTGGTGAGTTTGGCTTTGGAGAGTTAAGCTTTGAGGATGACCCTATGAAAAGTTGCCTCGTTTGAAAGTTAAACATCTGGTGAATCGGGCCGAAGATGTATTCGTCTTGGGAAGTCGTCCCAAGGAAAGTATCGCAAATATAAAATTAGCTTAGTGAGTTGCCACCTGACGCATCGTCCGCTCACACTAAGCTGGTAATAAACAAATAGTGGAAAAAATAAACTTAATAGATGCAAATGACATGGAAAATTGAACTGTTTAAAGGGACATGCTTTTTTTTTAAGTGAAAACATTTTTATAATTACCAAATTCGTGTGAAAATCAACCGCTGGATGTGTGTTACAATCATGAAGAAAAAAAATCCGATAAAAAAAATTGTATTCAACTGTAAATAAAAAATTACAGGAAAATTATGTAGAATGGTTCATAGAATTATTAGATGGAAGAATGATGTTCGTGAAGTAGAATATTCGTATGAAAGTATATGTGAAAATTGTGTAGAAAACTTATTGTTATTATTGGAAAATTATATGGAAAGGGATGGTGAAAAACCGAAGGGATCGTACACTGTAATAAATCCAATCTACACGGAAAAAGAATGAACTGATACAACCGATCGATTATGCTAATTGCCTTACGCGGCTTGGTCATGAGATTTAAAAAAAACTGGTTACACGAACCAAGTTTCGTTGGTATATTATCCTATTAGTTGCGTTAACTAACTATGATTACAATGGCACCCAATCTGTTGATTGCACAACAAATTGGATAAAAATTGACCTCGTATTTTTTTAATTGAATGGAACTTTTTATGTAAAGTGTACACAAAATGAAGTTACAGGTATTTGATTTTCGAAAAATGCATTTTTTGTTAATAATATAGGAAATTAAATGTTATTGAAAATGAGCGCACAGTAGATTTTAAACGTTAATATCTCGGGCTCTTTTTTTTTGTAGAGAAATAAACCAAAGCGCGTTTCAAAGCTAAAAGTATAAGCTTTTCGAAGCTATTTTTTAAAATAATTGTAGAATTGTAAATTTCTCTTGTTACAAACTATTGAGGATATTGATAATTCGTTTCACAAAAACGACATTCTTCATATGTTTGGTTTCCTCATTGAGAAAGTCTTGGTTTCGTGAAAACATTTTTTTTTTTCGGGATCTCGATGCCAGAGTCCTCAAAAAGTTCCAAAACATCGAGAAATCATATTCCTTAAGTGAATCGCTGACCAAACAACTTTAAGTGTCGTATTTTACAAAAAGATTATTTAATAATAAATACAAATAAGAAAGAATAATCATGATAATAATAGAATATATTTATATTATATCAGGAGTACAAATTGAAAATGCGGGATTTTTTTCTATTTTTGAACGTTTATTCTGAAAAAATGGTAACAAATGAATTATTCAAAGTATTGTCCATCGCTAGCCACAACTTTTTCCCATCTTTCTGGCAATTTACGGATACCGTCGCGAAAAAATTCGGCCGGCTTGGCTGCTATCCAGTCATCGACCCATTTTTGGGCTTCTTCGTAAGAATGGAAGCGCTGGTCAGCTAGGCCATGTGTCATCGATCGGAAAAGGTGGTAATCGGAAGGAGCAATATCTGGGCTATACGGCGGGTGGGGTAAGACTTCCCATTTCAGCGTTTGTAGGTATGTTTTGACCGGCGCTGCAACATGTGGCCGAGCGTTGTCATGTTGCAAAATTACTTTGTCGTGTCTTTGCTCGTATTGTGGCCGTTTTTCTTTGAGTGCGCGGCTCAAACGCATCAATTGAGTTCGGTATAGTGCTCCTGTGATGGTTTCGTTCGATTTCAATAGCTCATAATACACCACACCCAGCTGGTCCCACCAAATACAGAGCATGAGCTTGGCGCCGTGAATATTTGGTTTGGCCGTCGATGATGATGCATGGCCGGGGTAACCATATGATTTTTTGCGCTTCGGGTTATCGTAATGGATCCACTTTTCATCACCAGTGACAATGCGATGCAAAAAACCCTTCCGTTTTTGCCGTTCGAGCAGCAGTTCGCATGCAAAAAAACGGCGCTCGACGTCTCTCGGCTTCAGCTCATACGGCACCCAATGTCCTTGCTTTTGGATCATTCCGAGGGCTTTTATACGATGGGAAATGGCTTGTTGTGTCACTCCCAATGAATCTGCGAGCTCTTGTTGAGTTTGACACGAGTCTTCATTGAGTATTGCCTCCAATTCAGCATTCTCAAACTTTTTCACTTGGCCCGGCCGCTCTTTGTCCTCAACGTCAAAATCACCACTTCTAAACCGCACAAACCATCTCTCGCACGTTGAAACCGATGGAACATGACTCGGATAAGCCTCGGAGACCAATCGATGTGCTTCAGCAGCACTTTTCTTCAAATTAAAGAAGTAAATTAAAACTTCCCGCAAATGCTGTTTTGTTGGCACGAAACTCGACATATTGAGAGCTCAAAAAAACTATGAATTTGACACTGCGACAAATTGACACATACTGAAAATTAAAGCTATAAGACGTAGCTTTGACATGAACATAGTCACAGTACTGCCTGATGCGTATAGCGTTAGTAACGCCATCTGTTATCAAACCCGCATTTTCAATTTGTACCCCTGATATTTAAATTTTTTAAATATATATTCAAATAAAAAATAAGCTAATACTCACTCACAAGACATATGTTCCGTTAAACGGTTCCGTTACAACGAAACGAACAAACATCACTATACAACACGATATTCACAGAATAAAATATTATATTTACGATTTCACTGTCAAAAAGGAAACCATAAAATGAAACATAAGCATTACCACGTCGATAGTAAAGAGATGAAGTTCATACTAATTATATTGATCTAAATTCCCTGGATAATGTTAACAGCGCCTCCGTGCGAGAGAAAGAACAAAAAAATTGTTTAGCCGTCATTAAATATCAACAGAATAAATATATAGAAATATTAATTAAATTAAATCAATTATGGTATTGAAATAATGAAAACAAACTATCGTGAAGAGTTTATTATTTTTCTGTCAGATCGTCATGCATGCGAGAGAGATAGCAGAATTTTCCCATCCCGAATTATTCTGTCATAATTATTTTTTTGAAGATGAAAGAAAAATGGTGAAGTGTGTCGTACAACCCTACAGTTGTACAGAAAGATTAATTGTAGCAGAAAAATTTACATTATAGTTTTTGTTATTGACCGAGGGGTAGTACATCCTCTTAAGACGAAGGGATTGGTCGAAAATTAGTCACGGACAAATTGCGGCCTCGAGTTCTGCTTGATCAAACTTGTAAATTTCAAGCGGATGTGCTTTCCGAGATTTTAATCGAATTAAAAAGGTGCACCAATGATTGGTGGACTAATTGTAATAGTTGGTGGTCATTAATTAGCACACCCGATATTGAAAAACCGTACATGTGCAGTGAACGTAGCTCATTTTACCTCTGTCTCATTTTTCACCTTTGTCCCAGACAATGCCAGCCTTTGATGCTAATTGTACTGCACAAGTACAGCTTTTTAATATCGTGTGCACTAATCAATGATCACCAAATGTTGCAATTAGTCTATCAATCATTAGCGCACCTTCCTGCTTCGATTAAGACCTCGTAGAACATATCCGGTTGAGATTTACAAGTTTTATAAAACAGAAAGTGAGTCATTGCAACAGAAGGTGGTCACCGAGACCACCGTATATTTTTGTACCAATCCCAGCTTTCGTATTCTTCTGTATCCCGTATGAATACAAAACGTCAAGAAATTATATTTAGAGTGTGAGTGAGAAAGAGAGAGAGAGAGAGAGAGAGAGAGAGAGAGAGAGAGAGAGAGAGAGAGAGAGAGAGAGAGAGCTTGAGAAATAAAAATGGCTGTATTTCGAAAACGGGTTACTAGATTTTCTGGAGCCCAAATTATTAATGAGTGTCTCATTTTATGGTTGTTTGAATTTTTGAAAAAAAGGGTGTGAACTCTCTATCTTTCGTAAACTTTAAGCCATCGAGCTAAAATTTTCTATATAAATAAATTTGCACGCTTTATATAATTTTTATTCTATTGTAACTGGTATTAATTTTTTTTTCTGTTCCTTTTTCGTTATTTATTATTTGCCTTTCATTCGTGTCGCATACATTTTCCTCATTAATTCTGTGAGTGCCTTATAAATGTCCCAATGAGACGTTTATCGTTTTACTCTAGTTTATACTTGGATCAGGTCGCTGATGAATAGCTCTTGTTGCTAATCTTTTAATCGTTTCGTTAATTCCCTCGTAAAGTCCCTTTCCACGGCTCATAACAAGAAATTACTATTGTGAAGTGGTAGTAAAAATCAATTAAACTCCTTTCATTTTTATACTGTTCTACGGCACCGTCCGTGAAATGCATATTTTTTTATGTCTGTTATCATGTTTGTGAGTATTTCGATCATTTTTCTCTGATATAAGTTGACAGTGACGGTTTTGTGTTTCAAATCATTTCGAAATAACAGCAATACTTAAATATTGATTCATCCGTATAAAATGTAGCAATACCTGCCTTGCATATAAGTAGACGATTCGAATGAGAGGAATATATAGATGACATCAGCGCAATGGTTAACGCTTTTACTTCAGTACCAGAACAATTTGGGTTCGGACCCGGTGATCACCATAAATTTTCTCTCTTCGATACTTCGGCAGACCATCGTTACTATAATTCTACACACTTGCTCAAATTCTCCTTCCGGTCATCACAAATAAATATCGAGGGGATGTATGATTGTCTGGTCGTTATACCAATGTACTCCTTGAATTGAATCTAGAAATACGGATGCATAATAGTATGAAAATTCGCCAGTAAAAGCACATTCTCTGTCAAATTTTGTTATTTTTTTTTAAGCTGGAACCGAATCGAAATTTTAATTTAGCAATAAATCCATTTGTAATAATAATAATTTAATAATCGTAACAGCATGATTAATATCATAGTTATAACAGACATTACATTTTAAAATAAAAGCTTATCAACTCCTCTGACTATGTCATTCTGTTTCTTCTGTCCGTGTACACAGGTCCAGTCTCTCGTAGCTCCATTCTCTTTTAACGTTACGGAACTCGGGGCGATTTGCCAGAGGTACCTTAGCCAGTTTCTCTGTGAGAGGAAGAAAAAAGAAGAAAACAAAAGATAAGAAAGAGTGGAGGAAGGCGTGCATCTAAACGTGAATTCGAAGCTAAAGGGTGGTCGGCGTAACGTGGAGTATGCGACGGGGGTTGCAGAATCGCGTGGTAGGGTCAATATGAGGAGGTAAAGCTGAGAAGACCCTCCAGGGGTCAGGAAGAGCAAAGAGGCGGTCCACTCTTCGGCCTCGCTCTCCGCATTCCGTAAGCCTCGGAAAAACTCCCGGATAGCATAGCCCTCCATCCTCGGCACCCTCCACAGGGTCTACTCGTGTGTCTCTTCTCTCGGCTTGGCCTGAGCGCTCTGTGCTTGTGATGCTACTCTCGCCTTGCCTCTCTACCTCGGGGGTCGCGTGACCCAGTTCATACATCCATACTTTTAACGACGCTCAAAACTTTGTATTAACGATGCGAGAACGACGGGAAACGCTAGAGAAAAAGAGAAGATAGAAGGGGGTTGATTAAAGGAGGAAATTATGCATTTCTCGTCCACAGCCGACCTTATTATTGAATTATTTTTTATGCTGCCACTTATTCGTTGTAATTATTCGTTGGCAGTAATATTAATTGAATCATTAAGTTTTAAGATGTGGATGTTTAGTCCCCGCACTAAAAACTTAGACTTGATACTCGATTTAAAGACATTTCAAGTTTTATTGTTGATAAATGTCAAAGAATTTTTTTTTTTTTCATCATTTTTAGATAAATAACAAACTTTGATTTTTATTCTAAAATTTATCCCAGAAACATATTTTAATATCTTTAATAATAACATAATCAAGTATATTCTTGTATTTAATTCTTACTTTACAAATGCTTTTAATCCATTTGTGACTCTTGAGAAATGTTGCCTGACTGTCATTTCTCATGTTAGCTGTGAGTAGCATTCTTACAGCAACGTTTGTACTGATTGGACGTGTTGCCTCATGCAGGACAGCGACATTCTGGATAATGCTCTGGTAATGAGGGTTTGCGAAAGAGTGCGACAAGTACCGAACTCTGTATACCACACGAATAATAAAACTAATGGGACAACGAGCCCACTCTCGTTGTTCTATCTGTGATGATCCATATACAGCAGGATTCTCTGACCACAGAAAATTCAAAAAAACTATTCGTCACCACTATATCAAGTCAACCAAGTCTAACTTACGCCAAGGCCGCCAAAGCTCAATCCCTCTCTGCCAAAGAAGAAACAATTGTCGTCGATGCTGTCGACGAAATGCAGGAAATGAATTTCAATTCCTACTTGAGATATATAAAACCTTGTATGAAGTTTCAACATGTTTTCAAATGCATGGAGAAAAGCAACAATCGCACCTATACTAAAACCCGGAAAAGATGAAACAAATGTAACTAAAAATCGGTCAATCGCGAATATGCGATCACCTATGAAAATGTTGATAAAGATAATAAAACAACTTTTAGAATGATTCACTTAAAAACCAAAGTTAGATTTAACCGTACCAAAATAGATTAAGACAACGCCGATCTACAATCGACCATCGGATTCAACTACAGACGATTATCTGCGACTCAATTGCAAGTAAGTTGCATGTCATGGCAGCCTCGTTTAACATCGAAAAGGCCGTTGAGATATTATGTGGTGACGCTGGATTGTCAACATTCTGATAAACATAGGATTCAACGACTATATACTTGTTTTCATCGACAATATTCTCCGAAATGAACCGATTCAGATGAGATTTGGCAGTGAAATATCAAGAACAACAGGTATTATCGAAAGTGGAATCTCTCAGGTGTCAGGATCAGCATCAAGTTATTTCTATGTAACGATCAATGAGATTATGTCGAACATAAGCTCCCGGTAAAAGGTCTCCTCCTTGCAAGCAAGTTACATGTCATGGCAGCCTCGTTTAACATCGAATAAGCCGTTGAGATATTATATGGTGACGCTGGATTGTCAACATTCTGATAAACATAGGATTCAACGACTATATACTTGTTTTCATCAACAATTTTCTCCGAAATAAAACGATTCAGATGAGATTTGGCAGTGAAATATCAAGAACAACAAGAACTATCGAAAGTGGAATCCATCAGGTGTCAGGATCAGCATCAACTTATTTCTATGTAATGATCAATGAGATTATGACGAACATAAGCTCCCGGTAAAAGATCTCCTATTCGTCGATGACCTGATATGATTTGTTCTCGCAACAACGTTAAAATCACCCAGGTGCTATTGCACGGAAACATACTATGACACCGACCCTTGTCAAGCTAGCAGACGAAATTTCCGAAAATAGATTTACTATATACCTAAATAAGGTGCTTTTTAGGTGCTAATTTGGTGCTAAGTTTATAATTTTAGTGCTCCTTTAATTTAGCCAGGAATGCAATTTGAAAAACCCCTCTGCTAGCTTGATATCAAGCTAGCAGAGGGGTTTTTCAAGGTTTGCATTATCGCCAAATGTCTTTTGCCAGGAATTAAGTGCTTTTTAAGTGCTTTTTAAGTGCTTTATAACCATATAAAATTTTACCCCAAAATCCACCCGGAAATATTATTTTTCAATTAAATTGAATTTATTTTAAATAAAAAATCCGTAAAAATGTAAAATTAATAAAATAGCCGGATTCATGATGTGACATTATGTTGAACGAATCAGGTACATTGGAAATACGATAGACTCAATTTTAGTGCTCCACCCCCGTGGCTGCAAAACCCACCCTCTTGTCAGGGAAACTTTTCGTTGAAGTGAAATATTTTTGATAAAGACAGTATCGCCCTGTCCTTATATATCGTATAAGGTAATAATACGTACCCTGTACGTATATATCGTACGATTCAGGTGCTTTTGATAAATCCATCGCCTGATTTTAGTGCTGCACCCCCGCGGTCACAAAACCCTATTGTATTAATTTTACATTTTTACGGATTTTTTATTTAAAATAAATTCAATTTAATTGAAAAATTTCCGAGTCGATTTCGGGGTAAAATTTTATATGGTTATAAAGCACTTAAAAAGCACTTAATTCCTGGCAAAAGACATTTGGCGATAATGCAAACCTTGAAAAACCCTCTGCTAGCTTGATATCAAGCTGAGGGGTTTTTCAAATTGCATTCCTGGCTAAATTAAAGGAGCACTAAAATTATAAACTTAGCATCAAATTAGCACCTAAAAAGCACCTTATTTAGGTATATAGTAAATCCATTTTCGGGAATTTCGTCTGCTAGCTTGACAAGGGTATCACACCGGTCTGATAAATCAGGTTACATTTCTCGCAAGCTAAAGCTGCATTTATTCTGTTCTCGAATGCTCCATCAACACTAAGACTAACGCCAAAGCTTACACTAAACAATTCTCAGCTTAGATGAACTACAGAAATGAGAATTCTCGGACTCATCTTCGACGAGAGTATGTCAAGGGCATAACTCGGGAAGAATCTAAAAGTTTAATACGTAACGCGTATAAACGCAATGAAATTGTTTACCTCAAAAAACTGGGGCTTAGACAGAATTATAGGATTCTAAAAACTTACGAGGAAATTAGGCTACGGAGCAATAATCTATGGATCTGCCTCTGAATGACGACTGAAAATGCTGATAGATCCCATCCAGACAGGAGCAATACCTATTGTTGTATCTCGCACCAACCTGAACCCTAATGCACTAACTAAAGGTGGTGGACTACGGTGGCCCTTAATTACTCTTAGTAAAAAAATTTTTTGCGATTTTTTTTGCGCTACTCCTCACATTGGTGCCATTGCATGAAAAAAAATCTGTCTAAAATTTGAGGTCAATCGGATAAAGGACAAGGGTGCCCCAAGGGCCTTGAAAATCGAAAAATCATAAAATCACAGAAAAAATCCATTTTATTTATTTATCTTGCTAAATATTAATTATATGCAAAAAAAGTGTCATATAAAAGTTGTAGATCTATAAAAAATGCATATAATATAATTTATCAGTTTTTTATGTACGACTAACGGTTTCCGAGAAAAAATGTTTTTTTACTACAAATCTTGACGCAGAGATAAAGTCGCTTTTTTAAAGTCTGGAAACTTTCGGCGATAATCGCTTACAATCTCAAGCACATTTTGTTTCTGTTGTTCGTTTTTCGTAAATAATTTATTATAATCTTCCATAAGCTTCACCCCTCTCTCAGCTGAATCATTTACAACTTTCATTTTATTCACTAATTCCAGACCTTTTACAAAACTTTCATTTTGATTCCACGTCGACGAATCTGTCATAAGGAATTCATCATTCAAGTCAATACACCGCATCTTTTATTGTAATCTGTACACTTTATGTAACAAATCGCTAATAATATGAATCGTTGTAGCGACTTAAAATAAATATTTTACAAAGTAATAGAAAGATACCGAAAGCAGTAATCATCATTAGAGGGTATGGAATAATTAGTTTAGCATTATAAGTGTCGGGGGTCTGTGAAATTCCACCAAACCTTTGAGGAATTCATAAAGATTCATAAAACTACACGTAGAGCCCCCGGTATGGTAATAATTTACAAGACAGCCCTATGATTGTAGCATTCTACAATGATTCAGCGCTATGATGCGTGTCAGGTGACCCACTTCTTCCAGTACCATTGATACATTTAAAGGGTGATTTTTTAAGAGCTTGAGAACTTTTTTTTAAAAAAAAACGCATAAAATTTGCAAAATCTCATCGGTTCTTTATTTGAAACGTTAGATTGGTCCATGACATTTACTTTTTGAAGATAATTTCATTTAAATGTTGACCGCGGCTGCGTCTTAGGTGGTCCATTCGGAAAGTCCAATTTTGGGCAACTTTTTCGAGCATTTGGGCCGGAATAGCCCGAATTTCTTCGGAAATGTTGTCTTCCAAAACTGGAATAGTTGCTGGCTTATTTCTGTAGACTTTAGACTTGACGTAGCCCCACAAAAAATAGTCTAATGGCGTCAAATCGCATGATCTTGGTGGCCAACTTACCGGGCCATTTCTTGAGATGAATTGTTCTCCGAAGTTTTCGCTCAAAATGGCCATAGAATCGCGAGCTGTGTGGCATGTAGCGCCATCTTGTTGAAACCACATGTCAACTAAGTTCAGTTCTTCCATTTTTGGCAACAAAAAGTTTGTTAGCATCGAACGATAGCGATCGCCATTCACCGTAACGTTGCGTCCAACAGCATCTTTGAAAAAATACGGTCCAATGATTCCACCAGCGTACAAACCACACCAAACAGTGCATTTTTCGGGATGCATGGGCAGTTCTTGAACGGCTTCTGGTTGCTCTTCACTCCAAATGCGGCAATTTTGCTTATTTACGTAGCCATTCAACCAGAAATGAGCCTCATCGCTGAACAAAATTTGTCGATAAAAAAGCGGATTTTCTGCCAACTTTTCTAGGGCCCATTCACTGAAAATTCGACGTTGTGGCAGATCGTTCGGCTTCAGTTGTTGCAGGAGCTGTATTTTATACGGTTTTACACCAAGATCTTTGCGTAAAATCTTCCATGTCGTCGAATAACACAAACCCAATTGCTGCGAACGGCGACGAATCGACATTTCACGGTCTTCAGCAACACTCTCAGAAACAGACGCAATATTCTCTTCTGTACGCACTGTACGCATTCGTGTGGTTGGTTTAATGTCCAATAAAGTAAACTGAGTGCGAAACTTGGTCACAATCGCATTAATTGTTTGCTCACTTGGTCGATTATGTAGACCATAAATCGGACGTAAATCGCGAAACACTTTTCGAACCGAACACTGATTTTTGTAATAAAATTCAATTATTTGCAAGCGTTGCTCGTTAGTAAGTCTATTCATTATGAAATGTCAAAGCATACTGAGCATCTTTCTCTTTGACACCTTGTCTGAAATCCCGCGTGATCTGTCAAATACTAATGCATGAAAATCCTAACCTCAAAAAAATCACCCTTTATTACCACTGTAAACTTTGTTTCCTTCGTATTATTTTCTGATTCGTTCAGCGTACATCGCAAAATGCGGTCGTATTTTATAGTAAAATTTATTTCGATAGCGTAATTACTTGATTCCCGAAATTTTACGAGGCAAATCGCGGAAACTGAAAAGTTACCAACGTAAAATACTCCAGACTATTCGAAAATTCTTCAAGTACGGTTGGTTCCCTCGTGACGCAGTAGTAAACGCGTTGTTGGTCGGCCAGCCGCATTAGCGTTGCGGTGGTACGTGCCGTTTGACCAAAAAACCTTTCGACTACTTGCTGCAGTCGCTCGGGATTCTCTCGGCATCCACAACTCCCCAATGCGCTCGTTTAACTCCTGGAGTTAACGCTACATTTATTTTACATCATCCGACTACGCAAACAAATCATTTTTATTGCTAAACTTATTATTTATTTACCTTCTATTGCTGTGTCTCATAAAATAATGTTTTTATTATAATTTCGAATTGCTTTTCTCGCCTGTTACAGGAATTCCTTCTAGCGATTGATGTGACGTCTAGCGGTACTGCCGAGGAAAAATTGAAATGGGCATTTCGCATGTACGACGTTGACGGTAATGGAGTCATAGACATTCAGGAGATGACAAAAATCGTACAGGTAAAGTAAAAAGCAAAAGAATATAAAATCAGGATCAATTCTTGCCACGTAAATTGTAGACATATATTAGAAGAAAATAATAATATCAACAAATAAGTAATAATAATGTCAACAAAATATTAATAAATAAATATATAACATTTTGATTAATTAAATACATAGAAACTAAATGGTATTTATGGATTGAAGTTTGAGGAGCTTCTTCAATAATTTTTGCAAATAAATTATTCAACTTAAAAAATCTTAATTCTTGTGAAAAGATTGGATTTTAATAACGAAAAACGAAGCCATTGAAGGTATACGAATATAATTATTTTAATAAGGGGAAACTATAGAGATTACTTAACTGTTAGAATTTTAATTGTTGAATTACAATTGAATTTTTTAATTCAAATTAAGGCATTTGAGATCCACGAATAGAAGTGTTTTACGTGAGGGGGAAAGGTGGGGTCACCGATTTTATTTTAAAACGTGTTTTGTTTCTTTATCGATAAATAAATCGTATAAAAAGTCAACCACGATTTATTGTTTGTAACACGATGTTCTGATCATGAATAAATATTTCAAGACCCAAATATAAAAAAATTGTAGCATGAATTATTTTTAAATAGACAATAATTAAAAAATATATTTAACTCCTACAATTACTTATATTCAGATCTGGCGATTTTTTATATAATCAAAAAACAGTTACGTCAGTCAATCAATCATGGGGGATTTTTTATAGCATTCTTTTAACCGATAAAAAAAATAAAACACTTGTTTTTACTGAAATCATTGGATCAACTGCTTCCCCTTCCCCTTAAGAGTAGACTAAAGACATTTTTTTTTCTCTGTAGCACTTGCACTGATTTAAAGTTAAACCAGGCCGAAAACTACAATTGAATTTAAGTGCAACACATTTATTCCCAAATTCCGCGATAAAAAAAATTAAACACTTGCTTGTACTAAAATAGGTGGATCCCCTTTCCCTCCTTTAAGGGGAGACTAAAGACAATTTTTTCTCTGTAGCACTTGCACTGATTTGAAGTTAAACCAAACCGAAACTACAATAGAATTTTAGTGCAATACATTTATTCCCAAATTCCGTGATAAAAAAATTAAACTTTTGTTTTAACTGAAATTGGTGCATCCTACCCCCACCTCTAAGATTACATTAAAGACCATATTTTTCATCTGTAGCACTTACATTGTTTTCAAGTTAAACCAGACTAAAACTACAGTAGAATTTCGGTGGAATACATTTATTTTCGAATTCGGCGTAAATATACACAGACTGGTGACAAAATTTGCAAATAAATAACAACGATTCGTTTCTCGCGAAGCGAGCTTTGCCGATGATCCAATAAATTATTACGAGGGATTACAAACGTGGCTGAACGTACTCCGATGATAACCGTACAATGATCGACAGGTACATAGGCGACGAAGATTGGCGCATCCACCAAAACAACAGACCGAATCACCACTTTCTTTGTTTGTCGAATGCAGAGCGTATTGTAACTTGTATATTTTAGTACCATATACAAGTACAAGTATACAATTAGCTATTACGCACATTTGTATACACACCATATTCGTACAGCGGAATTGCATGGCGAATGTGCATTCCCAATGGATACGCACGCCAACTTCCTGTCCACCAACGTATGCAAATATCCGAATGGGTCACCGCAATCCAGAGCTCTCGATATAATAGGAATAACAGAGAATGAAGCCATAGGTCCCGGGTGACTAGTGGATGAGGGTTGCATAAAAATATGGAGGATTGAGCGGTGAAAAAGGGGAGGGGGTCAAGTTGCAAACGGATTACTGAAATCGCGTACTCGAATTTGTCCTATATTTTCGTTTGCTTTTATCGTACAAACACCTGCTCTCCAATTTGGACAAGTTTACGAGACGTTGTTGCAATTTATAATAAAAATTTTTCATTTTCAAGGATTACAAATTGTTATAATTTATTTTATTCAATACTGTGGAGTACGAATGAATAAAAAAATAATTTATATCATTGTAGAATCTTTGATATCTAAATTTAAAATACAACTTTTACATTCACAATCTTTTAATAAAAATTAATATTTTTAGCTTTTTATCTTTCAATGAAAACAATGAAATTGAGCGTACTGTCAATTTATTTTTTATTATTTGACTATAGATGAAATATGTTTATTTAATCTTCAACATAATATCTTGATAATATTTTCATTTAAGATGTAAGAAAGAAGTTTTAAATATTACATTTTTTTAAATAGTTAGTTTTTAACAAAAACTTGGTTAATTTCATAATTAGCAAGAAATTTTGAATCAGATAGGCTGTGAACGATACCTTAAAGTCAAAGAAAGAATACAAAGAGCCGTGAAAATGCCTCAAGTTTAAAAAATATATAAAATAAGTGATCGGTATTGTTCCCATCCTATTGCTACGACACGACGTATCGTTGACATAAATAATTGTTGTCATTGCGAGTGATTGATTGCAGTACTCGGATCCGTGTGGTCACACGAAATTTCCTCGCGTACGAATAGACTAAATTTCCGAGTTATAACGACGACGACCATCACACGCGACAACGGGAAATTATGTTATGCAACTGTGCGATACTTCGTTAATAGCTTTTGCATTGTCGGATGTACAGCTTTCGTCGATTATTCACGACGAACATTGGAGAGGCGCGACTTGAATACGGTATCAGTCTCGGAATTGCGTCTCAGACCGGGTAAACGTTGATGATAATGATAAGTTAAAAAGTCGTTATCCTATTGTTGGCAAATTTATAACAATTGGATTAATTTTTCTACCAAAATACATCTCTGCCTTAATTTAATTCCGTAAAATATAACCACTCTACCATAATACAATTCTACTAGAAGTGTCAAAATGAATATCTCTCTCACGAAATAACTCTGCCATAATGAAAGCCTCGGTTTGAATATCTCTGCCATGATTAATCAAACAACTGTTCGGGGCTGTAACGTTGATGTTGAATGTCCTGGGTACAACAGGGATCGCGAACGAGGTATTGCAGATCGGGGATGGGGGGGGGGGAGAGAATGAGAGAGAAAAACAACAGTTTGCTTTACCCGGGAATACTTACCATCAGTCTCGGAACGCTGGAGAGTTGTTCGGTGCTGGTAGAGATGTAAGACTTGTAATATGGTAGCATTGTATGTTAGTTAGGATGTTTCCGGGAAGCCCTTAATTATGATAGACTTTATTTGTGGGAGATATATTAAATTAAACTTTAATAAGGAATGGTCTACAAATAGTATCTTATTATATTTAATAAAATGTTATACAATTCCTGGAGCGTAAGAGAATGAAATTTCTATTTTCGACTAAATTTTCTCTGTAATAATGCAGTCATAAGGTGAAAAAAGCATAAGATTTATGACTGTAAGTACTAGGATCTAGCCTCGGATTATCTTATAATTAGCCATTATGATGAACGACAGAACGGTGATAAATTTCATTAAAATTTGTTCATGAGCCGCGTAATTGGTCGCAATTATAAAGTTTCGTGAGTACACCTCGTGTCAAGGAGCTGAAGCTGCAGATTCGAGCTAGGAAGTATGCAGCAGAGTCCCTAGGACTATCAGATGAAAACTGTGATACTATAGTCCTGCAGAGAAGCGTGGAAAACGTATTTTTCCGCACTATAATTGAGTTTGGAACTTTTTTAATCGTCACTCACGCTCCGTCTCTAGGTGCTTCATTCGGTCGGGTCACAATACCATGAAACTCGGAATTCTCATCGCTCATGCATATAGCATAGTATGGTAGTACCAGTATAGTAGAAACGAGCGCGTACCAATCAACCGTACATGTCTCAGTCCGAAACCCGATTTTCCGTTTCGCGCTCTATATACCGAATATTCGTTATCATCGTACAAAATATGAATACCGTTGAAACTCCATGCAAAAAGGATATATAAGAATGTAGTTAGCTTGCGTCGTTAGTTTTTTTATTATCAAACATATCCAGAATATGGTTTTGTGGACTTAAAAAATAATAATAAAATAACTCTTACTTTAATAATCGAACGAGGGATGCAAAGAAGAACTTTAAAAACAGGGCTTCCCCTTGAATCCGGATAACAACATATGATACTTTCAATCCGGATGTCCGAAGTACTCGAACAATGTCCAAAATACTGAAATTACCCGAATGCCTTATCTGAGACGGACATTTATTGTACTTCATTTTTTTTTAAAATATTTAAAAAGGTTTAAATATTTTTTCAACATTGTTTAAGTGAAGCGTAACAAATGTCCATTCTAAAAAAATATTTAAACGTTTTGGAATTGAACGAAGAATTAAATAGAAGAAAAAAATTACTGAAATTTTCCATTGTTTATAAGAATAAAAATTTGTAACTTCATAACTAGTTGGAAAATAGTTTATAAAAGCTTTTTCATATAGCTTCGAAACGCGCTTGGGTTCATCTCGTCACTGGCCCATATATCGATAAATATATTCGTCAATATCGAAATATCGATACTGAAGGAGCTAAACGTGCATATCTCGAGCATGATTTATGCAAATTTTTCTTTAATCGGAAACAAAGCCTCAGATATTTGTTTATAAGATTTCGCGATTTTAGTTTAAAAAGTAGAAAAAGGCTTACGTTATATATAAAACCGCTTTTTTATTCAATTGGAATTGAAAAAACGGGATAAAATTTTACGTGATTTGTTATTTTCGAGCAGAAAAGTTGCCCCGAAGACTGCTTTAAGGTCACTTGACACACGATATCGATAAGTATGTTCTCAAAGGCGTATTATCGGAATTAAATAAAACCATTGAAATGACCTTTAAACAAGTACACAGAGGTAATACGGTTCTACAATTTTCCAAATTTTTGGAAGCACGAAGCGTTATTCCCTTAATGCACTTATCTGCGTTGATGTACAAAGTTTCCATCGATTAGGATATCGCTTTTCATTATAAAATACGGATAACGTTTTTCAAGCGGATAATACGCGTGTCCCCTTAAAGGGCAGATACGCATGTTGGACATACTTTCATATTTTTAATATTTAAAAAAAAATCAATTTAAACTCATAATTTTTCTCTTGAATAATTTATAAATAAATTTGTCTTTTTCGTGTGTTTAGGCGATATACGATATGTTGGGTGCGTGTTCGAGCAACCGACCGGCTGACAGTGCGGAGGAGAGGGCGAAGAATATATTCGCGAAAATGGACGAGAACAACGATGGTCAACTGACGCAGGACGAGTTCCTGAAGGGTTGCCTGCAGGACGAAGAGCTATCCAAGATGTTGGCTCCTTAATCGAGACGCCTCACATTCGGATAATAAGACCACACAAATATACAGACGCTATATATATATATATATATATAAAATAACGAAATATATAAATATAGTCCGCTATATATATATATTAAAAAAAAAAAAGTAATATCTCTCACCGCGCAACAGACGACACAAATCTACTCGGTCCGATCGTAAAAGCCGCCGATTAAAATCGTTGTTAAGCCAGTTAAGCTCTGTGCGACGTTGTTTTCCATATAAAAAAGAGAAAAAAAAAGCAAAATAGAAAAAAATGTTCCAACAATCACGCATCGCTGCGATTGCACGTACGATTTCGTCGACGCCATTGTCGAGCGTCACGATTCGTACTTAATGTGTCGGTTTTTTTTCGCGTTTAAAGCGTTTGCGTGCCTCCTATCGTTACGGGGTTTAAAAACCGAGTTTTAAAGAGCCGCCACATCGCGTAACGAGCGATCGATTGATCATAACGGAGCGAGAGCCATGTACGCCACGGGGCAGAGAGATTAAATCGAGCTGTGTTACAAGTATGTGAAGGGGGAAGCTAAGAGTGGAAGCCCGCGAAATCGTTACGCCAACTTCGAGTAAAACGGAGCGAGATTGGAAGAAAGGAAGAGGATGATGACATAGCCGGTCTTGTCGATCGTAACTTTGTTAACCCGAGGTCCGAGGAGTTGCGAGGGCGGTTGTTCGAGAACAAGTCAGACACCGTGACTAATTGCGTTGGTAGTTGGCGATTCGATGATGACCTTCTCTCTCTCTCTCTCTCTCTCTCTCTCTCTCTCTCTCTCTCTCTCTCTCTCTCTCTCTCCCCTATCTCTCTTCTTCTGCCTCTCTCTCTTCCGATGTATGAAGGCTTTACCACGCCGCCGAGTGTGCCAGAGACGTTTCAACAACGACCCTGACATTCGAACGAGAGAAAGCCACGTGACAGTAGCTTCGCTCTTTCCGGTCCGACAATTCGCCGGCCCTCTTAGCGACGCCGCTGATTCTGCAGAAACTGAGATATAGCTAATTGTGCGCGAAAAACGAACAAGCGAATGGCGCGGAAGAGGGAAAATAAGAATGCTGAAAAAGAACGAGGAAAACTGAATTTCGAATTTTTTGTTTGTTGATCCATGTCCGGCAGAAGACGCCGGAAACTCTGCATGACTGGAATCTCTCTCTATCTCTCTACTTCTCGCTCATTCTCTCGATGTCTTTTCGCCACAGCAGCGATCCTGCCAAATCTACGGGCGCCTTCCAGCCGAACTTTTTTGCCACGAGAGACGCGACGGGATTGCACCCAACTTTTATTTAATTTTTCTTTTTTCGTAGATTCGTCGGAGATGAGCAAGCAGATTTGTTTAAAAGTTATTCAAATATAAAATCATCCATCGATGAATAAAATTAAATATCTAAACTTCGTGTTCACAAATTACTTAAAAAATCCATTCTTTTACCTTCCATCATTTGATTAAACAACATTTTTCAGTTCATTTCTGCATTCCGAATTGCCCAACTTTGCCGATTTCTCGGTGGCTCTTAACTTTGCCTTTGTACTCTCGTTATTTCCGTGACACGGGCACACAACGCTTTATCGCGCTTGCATTTAAACAAAGGAGAAAGAAAAATTCAACACACGCTACGCGACAACTCGTGTATATGTATAGTAACACTTTAGTTAAAACAAAACAAAACAACAACAAAAAAAGAAATATATACGCCAAGTGTATCGACTCGCACAATCCTATTACTGGGACAAGTGCAAAAGGCGCTCGCGCAACAAATAAAAAAATAACGTGAGGGAAGAAAAAAAAACACAAGCAAAAGTATTTGCACGCCAGCCGAGCATTTATTATATTACTCGTGATGAATAATTAACGATACTAGCTAATACGTATATATACGATATATATACGAATGGGAAGGGGAGGAGGAGAAAAAAAAATTAACAATTCTCGAAGCGCGCTTTTAATAATTATACGTCGCGATAATCGACCACCGACGAAATAATTCCCTTCGGAACAATCATCACTCTTTGTGGCTAGAATATTAGACGTCTAAGAGAGCCCATGTACCTACCATTATTATTATTATTACTATTACCACTACTACTACTATAATTACCACAATTACCACTACTGCTACTACTATTACTACTACTACTACTATTAATACTACGATTATTACTAAAACTACGAAAACAACAACAACTAATACTAATTACACACGCGAGGTGTATACTAAGTGCGTACGCGTTCACGACTACCGATATTTATTACTGTCACGTTTTAATGAAGTGAAAATGAGGAAGAGAAAGAGAAGAAGATAATTCATTGACTCTAGGCTCTCTTTTATCGTTCACGGAAAGTCGCCAATTGGCATTTGGTCGATCGAAGTCGATTAGTTTTTAAACGTTAAGAGTTAAATTGCTCTTTAGCGCGCATTGCTGATGGTAGTGTAATCACCTGTTGGCAATTTTCAATAAATGCAGAAAAAATCGCTTTGTGCGGATAAAATTGAACAATTTTAAGCCGATTTTGATGTTTGAGATGTCATTTTGTTTATTATCGATAAACGAAACTTTATAGTGTATAGATTCTTATAAATTAAACTTGTTGCCAATGTTACAAGCCATTGAAGATTATATTACGTAATACTGATTATACACGCTTGTTACTTTGGTAAAAAAAAAGTTGATTGATAAAAATTTGTATGCTGGAGGGGCGGGATATACGATAAAAAATAAAATGATAACTTAACCGTTGAAAAATGCAGAATTTTTCTTGCATAAACTGTTGTTTCTATTTATCTGTACTTTTGGAAGTTGTTAGCATGAAAGATTTTTTTCCATCATCGACAAAACGTGACAGGGAGATAACTCTTGTTTGAAAAATAATGAAATTTCAACATAAACTTGTGATCGTCTCTCGTTGAGCGACTAAAAAAATTACAACGCGTCTGGCGTTCAAAATAAAATTACAAATACGATCGTTTTATCTATACGGTTGGTGGGAAGAAGAGTTTTAGCTGTCTCTTTTTATTAGCGATAGAGTACGACCAATTGCATGTTTCTAATTAGGAGAATCGTTCATCGCTTTTTTTATTACCCCTAATCGATGGATCATTCGAAAATCCCACGAAATCATATAATTTTTATTTCGCGATAGCTATTTATTGGTCAAATAAACTAACGGGTCGAATGTCCGTGGTTCGAGAAAGTCTTTTAGTCGCATACTCTAGGCTAGGCACATATCATCACGTCCCTCCATATTACAACTACAATTATATATAAATATAAATATAAATATAAATATAAATATAATAAATATCGATAGACCTACGACGATGATGAGGCAAAACGAATTCGTGATTTTCCGTTTTCTCCCATTTTTCACATTGATTACTCTTACACTTACCCTCGTCCTCTCGCGATTCACCGAAGAGAAAGAAGAAAAGTCATTGACACGCTTTAATCGAAATATTCAACACGGTAAAGTCAATTTTAACTTATGAGCAGGAGAAATAAGCCAGAAGGAAACTATAATCTCTACCTATATTGTAATGTTAATCGTAATTACAAGCCTCGAATCGTGCAAAACTATTATTACATCAATGTTTAATCATTTATATCGAGAGAGCAAAAATTCTTCGATTGAAATTATTTAAAAAAAAAACAAAAAACAAGTCAAGGCAAAACCGTATGTCACGGTTTTTTTTTCGATAAATGCGCAACGAAAACGTGTGTGACGAAATGAATTTTGAGTAATTGAGGGAAAAACTGTAAAAAAAAACATACAAAGCAGAGGTGGACTATTAAAAAAGAAGGGAAAACTGGTAACGCACACACGCTCCACCGTTATATTAGAAAGTCAAGCATCGACAATCCAATTAATACATTTTCACACCGGACTCGCGTAATGCTCTATAAGGCTGTGTGCATGTGTGCGCGTCATATAATCCTCGGAGGAACGGGGAACGAGAGAATGGTTCGACGATGAGTAATTTCAAGAGATTTATGGTACAATTGCAACAACAGAAATGTCGGTAGGCAAAAAGAAAAGAGAAAAACTCAAGAAATACCAAAGCGTAATAAGGATTAATCGAGGCACTCGTGCTATATAATGTCAGCAATTTTATATTTTTCTACTGTTCCTTCCATCGTGCCCCCTCTCAACGCTCTGTCACTTTTACTTTCCTTCTTCCACATCGTTTACGCCCCGGAACTCGCCAATTTCTTTTAAGCTCTTTTTCCCCCACTCTATTTGCCCTCTTCAACTTTCTTTGTAAGTTCAGCTCGCTGCCCTTCGCACACTGATTGCACATAATATAATATATCGCCTCACTGTCTTCCTCCCTCCTTTCCTTTACTCTTCGACTACACTCGACTCTATTTCCACGTCTTCAGACGTTTGTTCAAGCTATACTTGTCCTCTCTCTCGTCCAATTTACCTTTCAGATGTTCGGTTTATTCGTACGACGACGTTTAGCCATTCAGTTCATTACACACACTCGTGAGAGAAATAGAAAAAAAAATGTTGCAAAGTGAAATCTTACACGTCACTCCTTCATTTTTTCGATCCGTCGTCCACATCAGCCTACTTTATGAGAAAGTCCGTTGATCAACTTTGGCTTCCTTGCAGAGGAAACTGTATGGACGATGAGCCAAAAGAAAGAGGAAGCTACGTGTTAAGTTCTACTTTGTAACTTTTTTTAACATTCGAAAGGGCCGTTTTTTTTCTACAAAGTTCAGTTCAAAGTTTTAAAAAACTGGAGAGTTATCATGTAAACAAAATGCACAATTCTACGAAATCTAGTCGTTCATATGTATTACAACGAGAATTGCAATAGATTAAGAGCCTCTTGCAGCTTACTCGGATGACTTATTTGGGTTCGATTATTCAATTGATTATCAATTCCCAGGGCTTTCAATTTTTTTTTGCAAACAAGAGCGATTTTGGAATTTGAAGAATTCAATTGCTCGTAACATTCGAACCCTTTTATTAACTTTGCTTGAATGCTACATCAAATATTTTTAAACGCATTTAGATAAATCTACAAGTTTTTATTTCGTTGCTTTCAAATTTTCAGAAGTTATAGCGGTTGCTAGTGAAAATATTCAAAGTTCCATAAAATACGAAGCACTTTATTGATTTTTACGAAATTCGGTACCAAACATCGTTGATTAGTGATACGTTTATGTAAAAAGTTATAGCTCGTCAGTTATAGTTATGCGGGAGTTATTGCGATAATGTCGAATTTTTTTAAAAAATAAAAAAATTCATAAAATTCAAACCTCATACCATTTCAGGCAAATTTAATATCAAATTTGTTAAAACGTATCTGCAATTATGAAGAACTATTTGGCTCAATATCCCAAACTTTGCAGGAGTTGGAGCAATCATGGAATTTTTTTTTAAATCCAAAATTTCATAAAATCTTAATTATTTAATTTATTTTGACGAAAATTGAAACAATCAAAGAGTGGTTGCGTATGAAATTTTAACTCGATTGTTCTAGTCGTTCTCATGATATAAACGTTTACATTTTGGAGGTTTAGTACACACAAACACACACGCATACCGCGAGACATTATTTTCAAAACCACTTTTCCTGGACATTTCAGGCAATTTTACGTTTCTCGACATTAAAATCAAGTTTTTTTGTTTTCATGACAACAAAGCTTTCTCTACGAGAATATATAAAAACAAAATTTAAGGGAATACGTCGAATTATTTTTCTTTGTGAAGACGATAGCGTTAGCAGAGTAAAAGAGTGTTTACCTGTCCTTGTATAATCCTTCGTATAGCTCGTTAAAATCACCAACCGTGCAACATTGCGGAACTCGTTTATCACTTTCAGCGAGATACGTTCGATATAAAAGCGATAGAGGATAGTGGAAAACGAGCAGAAAGGAAGGAAGTTATCTGGTTTAATAGACGAGAGGAAGATGAGAGCGAAGCGAAAAAGTTTAAGCAACTCGTTATCGATAAATTCGATGTCGAAATTGTTGGAATAAAGAGTAAAGCCGTTGAACAGACTGCGAAGATATGTTGTGCGACAGAGGAGGAAATTACGTGATTAAAGGAGGGAGTTAAGCGAGGAAGAAAATGGTGGACGTCTGCGATGGAGAAAATATAGTAAATTTGTCGTTCCATTTTTTATTCCTGCTCTTTAATCAAGCGTTAAGAGGAAAATTGTCATGTCGTTGTCTGCCACAATGTGTCTGCTTAAATGTACGAAGAAATAATTGAAAAATTTGTGAGGATATGTTGGGATGGAAAACAAAAATGTAGAAAAATAGACTAAAGCAATAATTCTTCAATGTTTCTCGGATACAGTTGCATCGTAGATAAAGCCCATCAGACAACTCAGATTAATACATTTTTTGTTCATTCCAGTATTACTGCTTAAAATTGTACGTCGTGTCGAAGAATTATTTAGGATTTGTGCTGCAATCTGTTAAATAAATATTCTCGCTGTGAAAAGGTATGCTAGTGGAAGTCGACTCTGCGATTCTCACTTTCGATATAATTTTAGAATAAACTGACGTCCCATTTATAGCCACACAAAAAAACATTATCAAATTTGTAAAATATAATTCCATAAAATTATTATTTTTCTGTTACTCAATTAAAATTGAAGTAAATTTTTCAATTATATATTTTGCTAGTTTAAAAAAAAAATTACTTACAGAAGAAAAATTCGTTGAAAAAATTATTAAACTAAATTTTTTGTTATTCTTTCTGTTGAATTGTTCATTGAATGTTTAGATACAATGTTTTGTAACTTAAATTCATAATCACACGATCTAAGTGGAATAATAATCAAATAATTGGATTCTAACTTGCATAAAAATGCAATAAATTATGATTTTATGTATGTAATCCTCGACGACTGGAAATTCCATTCGCAGCCATGACAAAGGAGTAAACAAGTGGGATAATGAGCAGGGAATTGTTTGTGTGCGAGCACCGAAGAAGACTGAATCGTGATAGTCGAGGCCCTTGCCTAACGAAGCGAGATGGTGTAGTTATGCGGGACGAGAGGCACTGTCGATAAGGTTTGCGGATACGGCATTCACTTTATTCCGTGTGTAATAGCTACGCGGCAAGTATGCCAGAATTATGTCAATGCGGATACCCGATAAGCAATTGTATGAGTACGTTGTGTATCAGCATCGTTAATCTGCTGTGACGCAAAACGCAATCCTGCGCTATACTTTGGGGTTGAAGTATATATCTAGTCGAGGTGGTCAGCGGTTGGACAATCGTCTGGCAGCAATTAATTCCCAACAAGTACTGTCTATCCTGATAATTATTGACAAGTTATAACGAGAGGTGACGCATTACCACACAGATAAAGGCCAAAGTGTACACAGTTCATCTTCTAATCGGTACACTTTGGATCGTCGTAAAAAATTGGTAAATTTTCAATACTTAATCATTTGTTTGTTCAATATTCATCATTAAAAACCACAATTTGTTCGATAATAATAGTTTTATACAAATGGATTGTTTTATTTCGTGTACTGACTCTTTATTCAATTTTTTTTCAATCGTTATTACATCAGATTACATATTTGGATTTAAAAAAAAAATGTTTTATCTATTTTAGAACACGATTTAAGAAATGACTGAATAAAAACTGAAATATAAGATATCGAAGACGAATTTCATTGAACGAAAATGTTGAAGAAATGAATATTAAGCTGGGAAATAAACGAGCAGAAAATATTTATTGCTAATTATCGAAAGACGGCCATCTCTGCTCTCCTCGTACCGACATAAAATACCGAAAAGTGCGTATCCGAGTACCAGAAGAAAAAAAAAGGAAAAAAAATCGATAAATTATCTAAAACAGCATATTCTTCACAAAAAGTATTAAAATATCGAGGGACGTTAGGGCTTGAGATAAGACGCGAAAGAAAAATAAAATGAACATCTTTTGCAGACAAAAAAATTATTAATTAATAAAAAGCTACAACTTCCAGAAGAAATTTTTTCGACTGGCAATTAGCCTGCCCACGCAACACATTTGTACTCGTTGCATCTATTCATCGGTGTATTTATGCGCTCTTGCATTAAAAAGAAAATTTTTAAATAATAAAAACTGCTCATAGATACACCTATGTATATACATTATACAACATAAACCTAATTATAACATCGTTAGATAAATGAATAAATATAAATAAATATAAATATATATATATATATACATGATAAAAAAAAATTATTGTAACGTTAATGATATTCCGTTTAAGCAATCAAAAAAAAAGGCAAACTCGTATTTTGTATGTGGGTCAGACGGGGCGACGTACCGAACGAACCTACATCGTCATTAATATTATTATTATTATTATTAACATAATTATTAATAATATTATTATAATAAATCGCACTATGCTCCAAGTGTATAATCGTTGTTTACTCAATATTTTCTTGTTTATGTTTCAGCCGTGTGTTTGTGCGATTGTAGAACGAGTGAATGAAGTGAAGCTTCTTTATTTGTTTATTTTTTCGTTAATGTTAAAAACTCACAATCCCAATCCAATTCCTCAAGAAAATGCTATTTCAAATGTAATTTTTTAGCAAATTTTGATATTTTATATATTTTTTTTTTCAGGGGGGTGCCTGGTGCTGCAGGTCACCGGCCACAAAGTTCATAGCGCTCTGTATATTTATATATATCTATACATACCGAGAGAAGGAGATACGAACTCACTGGAAAATTCGCACAGATATACAAATTGAGAAACTTAGACTCGTAGGGTTAGTTAGCTCTTAAATATTTAAAGTTGGTGAGGAGGAGCGGTGATTCACGCGAAAGACGTTTCGGCGGTTCATAACCGGCGGCTACTACTGCTTGTCATACACGCTGCGAGGAAGAAGACTCTACTGGTTCAGAGATGGGTAAACAGAACAGCAAACTTAAGCCTGAGGTGCTCGAGGATCTGAAACAAAACACCGAATTCTCAGGTATATTTTGACTTTTTAAATAATTTTTCATAGTATATTTGTAAGTTTTTTCTTTCGTATTTATTTGGAAGAAAATGCTTCGCACCTTCGTGATTGGTGAATTTTAGTTTACGGCTTCTGTATGCTGTCGCTGTAGACAAAAATTCTAACTCTCGTTCATATCTCATATTCGACGCAAACACGGTGTCATCCCATCTCGGTTGATCATTATTTTAAAACAGCAAGACTAGAATCTTGTTGACACTCTATTTTTGGTAAAACAAAAATGGTAAAGAGGGAAGGAGAAATAACTCGACGGGAGCGGTCGCATGGAAACTCCGAATAAGGTCAAGTGAGATGGTTAAGAGAAAGACGAACCGAAACAAGGTGCGAATGAACGTGTTTACCGGGTGGAAAATAAAAATCTCGTCGGTTGGTCAAGGAATACGTAAAGCTTCTACTGATTTTAAATTGTCATTTAACTTATGGTTTAATCATTTTTTTATGCAATCAAATACTAAAATCTCCTTTATGATGGGAGGTGATAAAATATGTAGATACATTTTTATCATTGCATCGAATTGAATGAAAATCAAGGAAAATATTGGACGTTAACTCTTTTACACGACTGTAAAATTTCAGCTCGATAGATCAAAGTGTTCTGGAATTATTGAGGTTTCAATTATACAGTTTGACACAAAAATCTCGATTTTTCTTTTAATGGAAAAAACGCTTCCTTAATAAGGAAGCAAAAACATTAAATTGACATTTAACTATACTCGTTGTTAACGCTGAACAAACACAAAGATTATTTTCACGATAAAGATGACGAGTTACGTCAAATGATTACGAGATAAGATTTAACAACTCCATGATGCGTTCAATAAGACAAACGTCACGTCGGATAAATTTGTAGGGTTTTACCGCTAATCACATACAATGTGAGACCATCATTCCGTATAGATCTATCATTTACATCTGTTTATGCTAATGTTAAAAACATTTTCTTGATTAAATAATGTTGGATCGTAGATAACTGATTACAATCTCGGGACATTAATAAAATATCTTGATTTCTCACAGAGGAAACTTTGTTTTCGTTAATAAAAAAAAGTTCACGTCAGGATACTCAAAATGTCAAAAATTGATGTCTTTGATGTCAAAAATTGCTGTTTTTTTTTTTTTTTTGGAGATTTTCATGACAGCGTATTTAGAATGTTCTAAAAGATCCAAAAATCTCATTCAGAAAGATGTGTGTAATTTTTATTATTGAGTATCTAGATCTCGCAATTTAATTAGATATCGGGTTCAATTTCAAATTTCATTTGAATTTGAATTGTCCGTGAATGTGTTTTATAATTGTATTAGGCGCGAAACGCTACAGGGCTTTTAATTTTATCGAATTTTAATATTATTACAAAATATCTATTTGCGCTTTGTTTCGTGCGAATTTTGAGATATCGGAATTATATTTCTGCACAAATGGATTATCATTGAGCAATGGTCGGTACAAAATTTTATGAGATTAAGAATATTTGGGAAAAATATGAGTCAACACTGACTCTCGTGAATATCATTTTTGGATTTTGAAATTTTACTTTTATGTGTACCACGGTCGCAAGAGAAGCCCGAAAACAAAACTTTCTCTGTTAGTAAGATAAAATTAATTATCGATGTACTTTCTAATACAGGAAAACCTTTACAAAAGGTGTAAAATGATGAGAAAGCAATTGGCAAAGTTACACCTTGTAGCCTTGTTTGATAGTGTCAATGTCCTCGAAGATAATAAGCATAAGAGTGGTATTCGCAATTAAAAATACTAATAATGGAAAGAATAATTTAGGATAGCTTGCGTTAGATAAATTTCTAACATGTTTGACACGAAAGCAAAGAACATACCTCCTTAATGAAAAATTAAGACTAAGTGATGTTTGCAATTAAAAATACTAATATTAGAAATAATTCGAGATAGCTAGAGTTAGATAAATTTCTAGCACGTTTGATTCTATAACAACAAACGTATACCTCCTTAACGAAACATTAACACTAGAAAATCCCAAAGTTAGGAGTTTTTAAAATAATTAAAAAATGTAAAACATCCGATAACTCCGTGTGTCGAAGAATCGTAAATAAAATGAATATTTTTTCATGTTTTAGACGCCGAGATTCAAGAGTGGTACAAAGGCTTCCTGAAGGATTGCCCAAGCGGGCATCTAAGCGTCGAGGAGTTCAAAAAGATATACGGCAACTTTTTCCCATATGGCGACGCGTCAAAGGTAAAACATTAATCCCGATCTATGATTTATCGATTGACCCTTCAGAGACTAATGAAACACTGAGCGTGTCACAGAGCTCTCGAACGAATTCGCCGGGTAACTCAATGTGAATCGTCAAAATATCGTCAACAAAATCTAAAATAATTTCAACAGCAACGTTAACGTTTATTTTCTTTAATTGTATAAATATAAAATGATTTATACACAGGCATATCCTTCTTACAAAGAAAAACAGATCATACTGTTAGTTACAAACAAACAGAATCCTCGTCTCTGAAGGTTTAAACTCCTAGTTTCCTTGACTCATATGTCGCATATACCAGAGCCGACGAATTGCCCATTGACATATGTAAATCTTGTTTTAACTTATTCGATTATAATTGCTTTCCTACAATCGCTCATTATATCGTAACTTGTTTTATTCAATTGAATACTCATTGACAACGCGACGTGGAAAAAGGTAAAGGTCTTGTTTTTCGCTCATCATCAAGCATGGCACGACACGATTTTACAAACTTTCCGATTTTATTTATATTGCAATTTGGCGCTGTCACACACATTGCATTTCGCATTTAAAAATCTCACACGGAATTCACAGTAGACGCGAGATGTTTGTTATACTCGAATATATCGCGAAGATCCAAATTACGAGGAACGAGACAATCCTAGGGTCCGAATTAAATCCCTCAGAGTCGTAAAAAAAAACAGGAAAGGCGCTTAGTAGCCTTTGGAAGTTTCTCGGAGTTACAATCAACGTGCTTGTATCGTAAACAAATAAAATATATAGCGCCATGCATGGGAAAACTCGTCAAATATAGCTGCTGCGTATGAACTGTGTTATAGTATTCGGTATTTATGACTTGAATTTTACACGCTTCTCCGCACTGTTTGCCGCTGAAGCTGAGATAAAAAAATTTGCAGAATTTTTTCACAACGATGACATTGCCGCAAATCACTCTTGTTATCTATTTCACTATCTATTTTTCTCTATATTGCGTAAAAGCGATTTTTAAACCTATGATAGAGTAAAACATTTATAAATGAAAATGTGAATTATATGGAATGAAAAAAAAACTAACTACTTGTGCCATTGTGCCTCTTTGTTTCCTATCAGTTCGCAGAGCACGTCTTTAGGACGTTTGACGCCAACGGAGACGGCACGATTGACTTCCGGGAGTTTTTGTGCGCGCTGAGCGTTACGTCACGGGGCAAATTGGAACAAAAGCTCAAGTGGGCCTTCAGCATGTACGACCTCGATGGAAATGGCTACATTTCTCGACAGGAGATGCTCGAAATTGTCACGGTACGTAGGAGATGTATATATGTGTCCCGCTACTATGGTTACTTTGTCCTTACCACGCTTATTTTCTCTCTCTTTCCGTCTCTGTCTCTCACTTTTTCACCCTCAAAGAGTCTTAAAATAGACCACTTATTAACCCTCTACCCTCGGTTGGTCTGTGTGTTAGATCACTGAAGATAGAAAGAATCCTCGGTATATATAACGATGTAGAACTTGTAAAACGAAGTCCTTGGTCAACCAGCAGTAATTGGATATCCTATAACAACGTTTTTGTCAAAAGCTTAAAGAAATCAGCATAATTTTACAAGTATCATTTATTTGAAGCCTTTTGCACGATTCCGTAAGTTAAATTTGGCTATTTTCAACATATTTAGCATCCCAGAAGTGTTAGTCAACGACTAGGACGTTAGTTTAATTAAAAAAAATTGATTTAAGGATTTTTTACGCATACATTTCTAATCAAAAGCTTCATTCGATCAGAATTCGAGTACTTCGCCGGAAGAAAAAAATGTTTGAAACATCAATTATATTGAAGATTGTAACATGATGGAATATTCGAAATATAAGGACAATTCCGATTAAGTATGATAAAAGCAGCCTGGCTTGTAGTTCAGTGGCTAAAACAATCGATCAATAATCGGAAGATCCCGAATTTACATACCGGCACAGGGGCTCCACATTTCTTACCGATTCTTCTTCATATACTCCAATTTTTTTCGGACTATAAGATACTAAGTACGTTGATCAATAATAACAATAATAATAATAATAGCGAAGAGTGATCGATAAATGAGTTTTAAAAAAATGTTTAACATAATTTGAGAACAATTAATATTTATCATTTATTTTTAAAACCGATTTATTTATCACTTTAGAGTATTATCATTATTATTAAAAAAATTAATATTAAAGTTAATAGTTAATTAATATTTGAAAAATTAATATTTTTTTTTTTTTATTGAAATGAATTCGTCAATTTTCTTTCGAATATGATTTTTTAATGAAATTTCTAATGATATTGAATTTTTTTTTTCTTAAATAATTTTGAAAATGGTTGAAATATCACAAATTTTGTATACGTTTTCGTGCAATATTTTCTTATTACATACAAGAAGTTTAAGGGTCATTAAACGAACAGTTTTTTCGTAACAGACTTTGAAGAATCATATTTATTCGGAGAAAATAATCAAATTCATTTAATAAGACAAAAAATTAAGTTTTCTGAAAATTAAACTATTGATTTTTTAACCACTTTTTTTTCAATTTGGTAATATTTGGATTTGTCGAAACTGATGTTCTCAATATCTTCGATATGATTGATTTTTTAATGAATTTTTTCTACTCGTAAACTACTCCAATTACGATTGAATCTTGTTTTTGAATGAAAATGTATATACAAGATTTTGTAATTAGTTTATTAGGATTTTGTATTCCGATGGCGCTACGCGTGTCTCTGGCACTCACGCGATCGCTATAGCCTTGTTTCTCTCACATTCAATTACGTGGTAGATGTCACGTGGTACACGTTTCGCTTCCCTTTACGATGAGAAGAGCTCACTGCGTGACTGTTGCACGGAGTGAGACCCACAAATTCGGCATTTATCAGCAAAGCAGGGTCTAAGAAATGTGTTTTCACAGACCATAGATCACGCAACTTCCCCTAACGTGATGTGTTGCACATTTACTGTCAGTCCCTCTTGCTCCTTCGTGATCACCAATGGCACTATTTCACTTGCATTTATAACATAATGCCGCAAACCGTCAAACTACGTGCACGCGGTATACACTTTACATAGATTTTTTTTGTATAATTGCCTTTCTGAAGATACCGGAATGTTCAGAGAACTTCAAAGAATCAACGTCCGGTCCGGTTTGACTAATCCGAGTTCCAGAAAGGTTTATATCCGACCATAGTCGGTAAAAAAATCTACTCGAGCATCCCTTTAAGAAGGGTTGCTACTGCTTTTCAGGAGGGGAAGCACGCTGCTTGATTTGTGGGCAATGTGTGAGAGAGGACGTACATTGTTTTATACAATTCAAACTCTTCTATTTTTACAATTTTTTAATAACTATTGAGACAAAGCATCCGTAAAAGTTTTTTTCAAAGATGTAAATAATTATTCGAATCCATTATCATTATATTCTTATCATTTTTTGTATCGTTTTTTTTTTAGAATTGCATCGTACGGTTCTCGTACGGTTCTCGCCGCTCTTGTACAACTTCAATAATTATTAGCTGGACAGCCATGTACACGATCAACTTGAAAATTTGCACAGAATCTTGATTCTCCTATAGCGCTTTCTACTGGTAAAATGAGTGCACGTTTTAATGTGGAAAGATATAAAAGAAGCATGCCCTGAGTGCATACTTACCATATTTCACTTGCTCCCATTCAGAAAACTGGACACGGTGCACTCTCATTGCACCAATGGAAAGCGCTAATAGACTTACGTCCTCTATAAAGTTGAACTAATGCTTAACATTTTGCGTAGAGTGGCCACCTTCTTCAAATTACCATCTTTATTGATCATTATTTAATGTAAAATTTCATCGTAAAAAAGACCTTACGGGCGAGACCAACGCCACAATAAACCCGTGAAATACGCATGACGAAGTGCAATGTAAAAATTGCTGTATCTAAAAAAGTTTTGAATATTTAACAAATTTGAAAAATTCTACTCAAAGTGTGATCAACATTATCAACACTTAAATTTCTACAAAAGACAATGTTTTGGATTGATATATCATTGATTATTGAAGAAAAATTTGCTAAAAAATTTGTAAAATATCTTGAAAATAATGTTTCATCTATCGAAGATCACAAAGAAAATTTAGAAACATCCCAGATGGGTCGCACGTCATGACGATACAATGCATCTATCTGCCTTGCCATTTGATTGCTTCTATGTCTGCACAGTATGTCACTGTACGCTGTATTCATATCGTGGTGTCACTATACTGGTAACATCTTTCGTGCCGGCAGAAAAACTGACAAATGGCAGAAATCTGCATTGTGCCGAAATACCGTGCCGTGTCACGTCACGACTATGCCATATGTTTTATTTATTCGACTGGGATTGTGTGGTTTCTGTTCGTTAGCAAAGTACTGTACCGTAAATTTAGCTTCCAACTTACCATACGTCACTTATAGCTAGTCTCAGTTAATTTTCCTCCCCTTTTGTTTGCTCTTACGAGCTGGGCGCCAGGCGCTTACGCGCCGGAAGGAAAATAACGATGGTCGAGACGGGACTCAGCCCAGGCTAACTACAGCTATTCGAGGTAGAGTAGGTGGTTCGGACTTTTTGAGGTTTGGGTAAATAAATTCAATTTACTCAATAAGTACGGAACTTACAAATATGCCAAAGTGACGAATTATTTATTTAAATATAGCAGCTCCTTATTTCGCCAAATATTAGAAAATAACGAAAAGAAATGTCCCGTAAAACAAAATTGCTCTAATTGGGGGGGATCGCTATCCTGAATGATCGAGATCAGTGCCTCACCAGGTCAATCCATAAATTAGCATGGATAAATTAGATGGAATAGAGCTGTGTAGTCAGGTCCGGCAAGCAAACTACTCTATCGACGCATGGACAGATAGAGTAGTCCATCGAGCGGGGCTGCTCGAGATATCGATGGCAAGACGAGTATGATTGTTGTGTCGAGTGATATATAACCGATACGTAAATTCACGCATCGCTGCTGGTGAGTAGCTGCGTCGATGTTCACTATCGCCGTCTTCCCCGTTCCTTCCCCCTCTCTCTCTCTCTCTCTCTCCTTGCACGGCTATACATAAAGAAAAATAATGTCGAACGAAAGTGATTAATTCCTACTCTTACAAGTTACAAATTAAATGCGATATTGTCTTGGAGGCATCCAGTGATAAGGACGTAGCATTTCTTAGGCCTATTAATTTGCCACGTAACAAACACTCCCCCGCTTAAACACGGCCGCCATCGGCCGGAAAAAACTCGGTTGCACTTGCCGCTCTCTACTACCATGATCTCGCAGGGTCGCACGAAACCAAAAAAATAAATAATAAACTATAGCAAAATCAATATTAGTGTTTTCACCTCTTGGTATCGCTCCTATCTTTGAGTCACCCCTGTTCCTTGCACCATAGACAAAAAAAACAAAACAAAAAAATATATATGTCAGTTAGCCGACAGCATTGCTCGAATTCGAGTTCCTCGGTTCTAGCATCTTGCAACAATTCCGGACAGGATCGACATGCGGGGCGATTAGGGTTTTCATGCCGAATAACGTACACGGTTGTTCAAAAAAAGAACGCCCGAGCCTTTATTATTTTTTTCCCCTCTATGATATTTTATCTTACTTCTCCAGGTTCTCAAGCCCGCTCTTCAACTTCCTTCGCGGATCCCGGTCTAGCTTCCCCACGGGACTTGCATAGTATGGATCACATTCAGGACACGATTTAACGGTGTACCCGGTGCGGCCATGCATATAACATCTTTGGATGGTTGAGCAGGGACTCTGACAGGTCGCCATCAGGTGGCCCAACTGCCTACAGCTCCGGAACACCATCCCCTCTCTTACAATGTCTATGGGACGAGGACGGGGTAACAGTGGGTCCGGTTGTACCCCCCAATTCTCTTCTTTCTTCGCCTCTAGGATAGGGACTGAGTCCGAAGGGGTCTCCGATTCCCCTGTTTCTTTCCATCTTTAGTCCTTTCCCTCGTCCGGGGGGACCGTCGCTGACTTTCTCGCGGAACTCCGATTACCCGAAGTCCACCGGAGCCGGCCACTCCCTCGCCTTCTTCAGGACCTTCACGGCGTCCCATACTTCTCTGCCTGGTAGGTGGGGAGAAACCTCCCGGAACTCCGGGACCGGAGAATGGAACATCTCCTGCACTTGACTGAACTCCCGAACCCTCCTCCATTGCAATTGGTGTTCGATTAGCGGGCCCCCGGCTACCCAGCTTCAGACACCCTCTTTCCTCGCCCGCAGTTCCTCCAACGTCTCCACCTCTGGCACCTAGAAAAGGATCAGAGGTCCGAGACCGATATCGTTTTAGGTCGTTGATTGAGACCTTACTGATTAAGTCGGTCTACCTGGTCTACCAGTTCGTAAACCACTGGTGACAACACTGGACTAACTCTATCCGGCCCGTGAAATCGTGGTGTTAACTTTTCTGCTATATGCCGCGACGCCGATTACAACACTCGTTGTCACGGGATCGGCTTGTGGATGATACGGCGGAGTGGTGGTGTGATAAATCGTATACTCGGCCGCTACCGCCTGCAGGTTCATATTCACGAATTCGGTGCCGTTGTCTGTTAGGAGAACCTGGTGTACCCCACCAGGGTATCACTAATTCCACCAAGGCCTCTCGGATCTTCTTGCCAGTGTCTTTCCTCAGGGGGCAGCAATCAAGCTTAGTGAATGAGTCCTGGATAACCAGAACGTAGGCGAATCCTGACTTGCTAGGTCGAAACGGCCCCATGATATCGGCTGCTACTAATTTCCATGGCTCCTCGATCACTCTGCGTCCCATCAATTCCATTGGCGGACCTTGCTGAAATTCAGTTTGCTGACAGCCGTCACAATGCTAAATATAGCTGATGACATAGTGTGGGATCTTTCTTCACGTCACTCACCCTCTTCTCATACTACGGGTCTCCATAACCAGGTGGTAGAGTGAGCAGCATACTCTTGCAGAAGACAATGGTGGCAACCCCATGACATGCGGTCAGTCGTCTTCTTCGGTATCCTTCGTAGGAGGAACGACTTGAACAATTACACAAAACATCTAGTAGCTGATTCTGTGGGCGCTTCCGATGTAACACGTCGAAGTCCGAGTTCATGAGCTTCCTTGACGACCTGGCCACTTTTTCCTTCGGTTCCTTCTGGGATAATAACCACTTCAAACTTGCGGGATCAGTGATTACCGTGAAGCGATAGCCATTCAGATACGGTTTAAATATTTCGACTGACTGCAGAATAGCTAGACACTTGGGGACATCATAATTTAACTCTGCGCTAGTTAAACTGCAACTGGCATACGCGATGGGATGTTTTGCTCCATCTGGTTATTGCGTAAGAACTGCTCTTAGACCAGTTAGACTTGCGTCTGTCTGGAGTGTACATTTCTTGGTATAATCAGGACGAGCGAGTAAGGGTGCCTCCGTTAATGCGTTCTTCACACGATCGAAGGCTTCCTGCTGGTGTTTTATCCAGAACCATTCCTGTCTTTTCCTTGTGACCTTGGTAATTGGCTCGCTACTTTCGCATACTCAAGGATAAATCGTCTTTACCATGAGGTAGCTCCCAGAGATTGTTTGACCTATTTAACTGTCCTCGGGAC
The DNA here is from genome assembly GCA_963942595.1 of Cylloceria caligata. Taxonomy (NCBI): domain Eukaryota; kingdom Metazoa; phylum Arthropoda; class Insecta; order Hymenoptera; family Ichneumonidae; genus Cylloceria; species Cylloceria caligata. The sequence continues at coordinate 71,320,848 of OZ012705.1, forward strand.
TGGAATCTCGAGGATAGCTGACGTTTTATCCGGATCTACCATCATCCTTTCACGATTGATCAGATAGCCCAATTATTTCAACTCTTTGCGACTCATACTTCTCCGGATCAATCAATAAGCCGGCTAATGTTATTTTGCTAAAGACACGCTTCAGCAATTCCAGGGGCTCTTTAAACGTTTCAGTAGCGATGATAATATCGTCTAGATATGCGAAAGCATGAGGTTGCATATAGGGACTAATAATCCTGTCCAGCAAACGTTAGAATGTGGCTGGAGCTGACGTCAAACCATACGGCATCTTGAATTGAAACAGTGGAACAGTAGTCGTTATCTCTCGGGACTCCAAGTCGAGCGGGATTTAATGGAAAGCTGGAAGCTAAATCCAGAGTCGAGATGTATTTTGCAGACCTCAAATAATCCAGGATGTGACTTATGTACGGCATAGGAAAAGCATCTTTTTTGGAGACATCATTAGCTCTGCGAAAATCTAAACAGAATCGAAAGGTGCCATTCGGCTTTGCCGCCGACTCGAGCGACGAGCCTACTCCGACGCCCTTCCAGCGCTGCATCGAACTCGACTTCTTCCGTGCAGGTTATTCGGTGTCCATTGACAATAGTGCTTTGGTGTTCTGAAGCTCGCCGTTTGAAATAACCCAGTCTGGTCATTACTAACAGCCCTTTGGTACTAATAAACGTGCTGGTCGTCCAACAATCTACTAGGGCCTGCAAGAGTTGACCACCCACGTCCAGGTAAATGAACGAAACATGATGTACTTGCGGATTATACTCCACCGAAGTGCACATATCTTTAAGTATTCGGACTGGGGAATCTTCTTGGTTCCAAGAAGGCGCCGATTCCCCTGTTGGCCACCCCATGAACGTTTCCCGTACAATTCTGAGCTGATCGTGTGGTTTCTCCCTCTTTGCCACATCGGTAGCATCGAACCGTCCTGCGCACGGCACATTCCTCCGAGAAGTACCCTACAATTTCGCAGTTATGGCAAATAACCTGCCAGTCGAACCCTGGGATAGATGGCGAGGTCTCTGACGCTTCTCCTATTGGGCTAGTTGCCGGAAGATTTCGTCGGGTTTCTGTTTCCGCTCGTATGGCGGGACGAAGAGGAGCAAATATGCTCGGCGGAAAAAACCAGGAGCTCTCCCATTTGACCAATTTGTAAAGTTAGAATGATAGGACGGAGTGGAAGGAAAATTACCTGCATTCCCACCTACAAACGGATTGGTCGATTCGCGTGATGGCCCTCTCGCCTTGCGGAACTGAGCGGAATCCTGTTCAACCGCTCCGAAAGTCACTTGATTTGTCATTTGACTCGATAAATGATAAGCGAATTCCGGGAGCATCCACCTATCTGGAGCTGGAGGTGCATGATATGAGTTTGCTGCGGAATAGCTTTTCTCTACCTGAATCGCCGTTTTCTCCGACCCCTCCACGTCGAGGGCGTCCATCAATGGTATCGCCACCTCGAGTTGTGGTAATAAATGGCGGTAGGTAATCATCACCTGTTCATCGGCTCTGAATGGCGGATTCGCACGAATGAATAGGCTACGCATGCAAACAAAGTAATCCGACACCTGTTCTTCCACTCTCTGCGTTCGTGTTCTAATGTGGTCCCGTAAAGTATATTAAAAATTTGGATCACCGAAACGTTGTTGAAACACGACCTTGCATTCATTCCACGAGGTCAACCGGGACTGTACCAAACGAAACTAGTGATAGGTCATGTCTTTTACAAACAGAGGAATGCAGTTCAACAGATCCCGATCTAAAATCGCGACAAGTCCTTTCCCATCCTCAACACGAGCCGGAAATTCGTCTTCTTCCTCGCCGTATCTACCAGAGAACATCACGTTCCATTTTCGCCAGATATCGCACGCTCTTATAGCCGATACTTGGTGCCGCGAAGGGGTACCCTGCCTCGCCTGAGATGAGTGATGAAACGAGTTTGGTAATGTTACATTACTATTATCCCTGACATTCAATGGGACAGCATTATTTTGCTGAGATGTGTTCGCGTTTTCCTTTACCGTGACTAACCCTGACGCGGCTGTCTCGTTGGATTTCGCCAACATTGTCAAAAATATAAGCTTTCCCTCATCGCAGCGGAAGAGCTCTATCAGCAACTCCCGTGATACCAACTCAGTCTTTACTTCATTATCCGTCATTGACGGGGTCTTCAACACCACCATATTGCTCACAAATTCATTACCAATCTCTACCGGTGCACGAGCTGAATGATGTTATTACCTTCCAGAAAACAACAACAATAATAAAGGCCCCGAAAAATATTTCAAAAAAGAGCCTATCAAAATCAAGAATTCCCCTCACTACTAAAAATCAAGGAATTAATAAATAATCTGCGAAGTCAGGATCTTTTCTATCCCACTAAAGAGGAGACTAGGCGGACGACACAACGAAGTAACAATAAACACTAAACAAATAAAACAACAAGGAAAATAAATATATATATGACACAGAATGATATAATAATAATAAAATCAATCGAAGAGGAGCGACAAATCAACTCGGGACAACATCAAAAGTCGACAAAAAGGTGAAAGGAAAATACTTTATTCACAGGATTAGTTCTGATTCAATACAAGTCCCAATATTGTTAAAACTTTAAAGTGTCGACAATAAATAAAAGGACCGAAAAAAAATTTTTTTAATCAAAAAAGATAAAATCACGTCGTCATGCGGCGGGACTATGCTCGTTCTCATCCGTTGATATAAAAAGGGATAAGTTACGGAGCTTGGTTTACCTCACGAAGACTTCGTATAAACACTACCTGCGATAAATTCACTGCGAAATTCTCAATTTCCTTATAATTCTTTAATCAATCAACAATTATTTGTTGCTGTCGACGAAAAACCACAGAGTCAACTTCTCGATTAACTTGCCAGACTCAATAATAATAAATAGATATTTAAACAGAAAAATAAATTAAATTAAATAAAACACCAAGCCCAACATTTTTAAAGACATTAATATAAAAAACTACCATCGTTAATCACTAGGATTGAGTTTTAAACGAACAGCAATACGAGTAGGAAAGAGAAAATTAACTGGATTTTGAATAAAAGAAAAATAATAATTTTCTCGAAACGTCGATAGGCGCCCATGTTGGCCGCCAAATTTGTAACGTCAATTCAGTCTCCAACTTACCACACGTCACATATAGCCAGTTTCAGTTGTTTTTCCCTCCCTTTTTGTTCGCCCCTACGAGGTGAACGCCAGGCGCTTATGCGCCGGAAAATAAATAACGATGGTCGAAACAGGACTCACCCCAGGCTAACTGCAGTTATTCGAGGTAGAATAAATTCAGTTTACACGCCACCAATACGCCAAAGTAATTATTTATTCAAATATAGCAGTTCCTTGCCTCGCTAAATATTACAAAACAATGGAAAAAAAATGCCCCGTAAAATATCTCCGTGTTATTTACAATTAATTTAATTAGCTTAACGATTCCGATAATGAAAATCCGCGACACTCGCTCCTGCTTTCACTCTCGCACGCAACACTCAAATATGACTCGAACAAAGATACGTTATGGCCGTTCAACAAATTCTCTTTCGAACAAAGTAACATATAACAAACTAAAATGATGACGGTCTATATCGTACTAAGTCTACACACAACGGGATGAACTAACACGCGCGCGACTCCACTGCTGTTCAAATCTCTAAGATGCAATTTTATCGTGTAAATCTATACAGACCGTACTGGTTGACTCAAAACTTTGACCCGACCTCGACGACGTATTCAACGAGGAAAAGAAAATAATAGTACAATAACCGGTCTCGACCGATAACTACTCTGCACTACACACCGTAAACGATAGTGACCGGTACGACCAAGCTCAAAAAGTTCACAATGAAAACTTTCGATAGCAAAGAAAAATAATAATTCACACAATAAACGACCGAAGAGAGGTAAGACAGTTCACCGAGACGAAGCAGCGATGATGTCCTCAGCAACTCTTGTAAATCCACAATCGTCCTGGACAACCCCTCTCGTGTCACAATATTATCGGTGGCGTATGATATGGTCAGCAGTTGCTCGAGATACATAAGATGCGGCAACGCATAAGGCTTACGTCCTCCTTGCTCGAAGTACATCGAAAAAAAGCCCTGAATACCTGTCGGCAGTGTCGGCACTCACGTTCGCGAGCTATGATCCCCTCCTTGCCCAGAATTTCTCTAATTGGAGGAAGTCGCTGTCCCGAATTGTCGGGACCAACTCCTCATCAGGCCAAGCCACAAATTAGCATGGATAAATTAGATGGAATAGAGCTGCGTAGCCAGGTCCGGCAAGCAAACGACTCTATCGACGCATGGAAAGATGTCCATCGAGCAGGGCTGCTCGAGATATCGATGGCAAGACGAGTATGATTGTTGTGTCGAATGATATATAGCGACCCAATCTCTCGTTGCCGATAAGGTAGTTCCAGATAATCCCGCGAGTGCACTCATGCATCGCTCCTGCTGAGTAGCTGCATTTGCTGTCGCCATCTTCCCCGTTCCTTCTCATTCTCTCCTTCCTTGCACGGTCATACATAAAGAAATATAACGTCGAAACAAAATAATTAATTCCTACTCTTACAAGTTACAAAAGTGCCCTGATAGATCATCTTGGAACCGTCGAGTGAGGAGACGTAGAATTTCCTAGGCTTATTATGCCACGTTACAGTACACGATTTACGATTTTAAAAATAAAGAAGAAGCTTATAATTTGTCAAAAACAAATCATCTAATACAAAATTGGACGAAGAACTGTTCACAATGCGGTGGGTGGTCGCCGTACCTTAAGGTCTAAGACACTTTTTGAGAATAGATTTTACATTGACTGTGCACCAAACAATTAAAATTTCTTATTTATTTTTTTATTAAATTCTTATTCTAGAATACATTTCATAACAAATAATAAATAAAATGACAACAGAATATTTCTTTTTACATAAAATTAATAGAAAGATGTGCTCTTGAGATTTAAAAAGAATGTACCTCTTGCAGGATTTAACGAAATATTGAAATCAAATTAACAAAAATGACTGTCTTCTGTTCAAAGGCAATCTACAAGATGGTCGGCACGGTAATGAAGATGCCCGAGGACGAGTCGACGCCGGAGAAGAGAACGGACAAGATATTCCGTCAGATGGACAAAAACAAGGACGGAAAGTTGTCATTGGACGAGTTTATTGAGGGTGCTAAGAGCGATCCTTCTATAGTGCGACTGTTGCAGTGCGATCCTAGTGCACAGGCTCAGTGAGGCCTTGGGCGACGAAATACATGCCGTAATACCGTTAGCGACCCCGAATCGGGGCCCGGCCCAATGATTATCCAGCGAAAACCCAACCAGTCGACGGTGTCATAGAGGAGTCCACCGCTCTCGCCTCTCTCTCTCTCTCTCTCTCTCCCTCTCTCATTTCCCTCAATCTTTCTCGTCTATCTTTACCATTCAACAAATGCACTCGCTCTCTCTGATCCTCCAATCTCTCAGCCTCCTCCTCCTCCTGCCGAACAAACGAAAACAGTGAGTTATCATCCCGTGACTCGCACCAAGATTTGAGACAAGTGCGATCACGCGTGATGACTCACAGTGATAAAAAAAGACTCAGTATTAGTTATTATAGCTAATATGATAGTAAAAAAAAACGTTTCGGTCACCGCAACACTAGGATGAGGATAAGCTAAAGTGTAAGCTTTTATCGTCTCGTGAGCTCGAATTTTGTCGATGAATTTCGCTAAACGCGAGAATCAAGGGCTCCAAAGTGCTATCACACTGATCAACGGAGATGTCTACGAAAAACTGTAAATTTCTATCACTCGTTTAGTGCAGGAGATAAAGAATGAAATACGAGAAAACTCCCTTTTCTCTCATTCAATAACCAAAATCTATAAATCGAAATAAATAGAAAGCGCAAATGTATTATGACTCCTCTATGATCGCTCTCGCTCTTTGGGTTCGAAACGCGTTAACGAGAGTTGTCAGTTGTACCGGGACCCGACAGCTCCAGGGTCACTGGGCCCAGCGCGCTTGCGCAGACCGCAAGCTAGTCTGTAAGGCTAGTCCAGTCGCTCCGTCTCGTCAAACGAATAATTTTTTTTTTAAATAATAAGAGAGGAAGATAGTTTACAAAAAGCAACTAAAGAAACAATCGAAAATTTACGAAAAAAAATTTGCATTTGCTAAACATTATTTATATTAATAATTATTATAATCTAATTGTTAAATTTCCCTTTCGACTTTTCGTTTTTTTTTTATGATTTTTTTTTCGCATACGCGATATTTTGTTATGTTTTTTTGCCTTGATTTGTTCAATAGGAGATGTCCGAATCGTCGAGAATCGCAAGATTGACTTATAAATCGATTGTTGAGGCATCGTATATCGAAAATTGATTTATTATTCGGTAATTGTGAATTTTTATTGTCTTTGGTGTCCGGATTGTGTCGAAAACTATATTTTTATTTCAAAAACGAACCTTATAAAACTTAGAATGCAATGCGAGAGTTAAAAATACGAGAAATTATACTGAAACGAAAAATGGCAACGCTCGAGTTAAAAACCAATTTAATTATCACGAAATAATTACAAATTATTATTTTTATAGCAAGAATTAGGCAAAATTCTCAATTGTTTAGGAATACTGTAGAATAATTATTTGTTATTATTTTAACTTTACGTTCAATTGGTTTTATTAATTGATACAGACGCTGTTTTTCGTTTTAATTTCTTGCGCTGGACGATTTTTTCGGATGTTCTTCGGTGTCGCGAAACACTGTCTCATGCGGTTCTTTGTCGAAAGCACAAATCACAAATTGACGGAAATCTTCTGCACCGATGATCATCGTCAATTTCCTTTCTTACCCTTCCCGGTTCTCCTCGAAAATGTAACAACTTGTAGACACGATTGTACTGCGTTGACGTTGCGTGTGTTACTCGTAAGAAAAAAGAAAGAAAAACAAAACGAGAAATTCGTAAACTCAATATCTGGGGTGAACGATCCGGCTGTTAAGAACCGAAAGTTCGAGCTGGAGGTGATTTAGATGATGTTCATCAGTACAAATTAGCGTTCTTACAAGAGAGATTACAAACGATGATGATGATGATGGTGGTGGTGCTGAGAGTATAAAGAAATTCGAGAAAAGTGAATTTAAAAAAAAGTAATAATACAAATAAAATAAAATTTGAAAAAAGCAGCCAATAATGGAGAAAAAACCTATAGTGCCGAGCGACTGGCCTCCGACGCTTCGATTAATGTCGTCGCAAGGTCCAGAGTCCAGACCCGTTTACCGGTAACAAAAAAAAAATCATATTGCCCAATCATGCGTTTTAGAGATTTATTTTTCCGAATGAAAGTAACAATAGGTGACGACGCGTGTCTGTTATAAGGGTTTGAGAATGAATTTTTGCCTGCGAGAGAGAGAGAGAGAGAGAGAGAAAGAGTCGATACAAAAAACAAACAAAAAACTATAGCGAATGCGATTTAGAGCGTGTGTGTCTCCCAACTACTCGTTGCATGTCTGTGTCGCGCGTCATACAAAGTAATGAATACGAAAAAAAGAGCAAAATATGAAGTCGTTAGGAAAAAACGAAACGAACGTGAGTTGTTTCGTGCTCGATCTATTACAAATGGTTATTAATTATTATTAATTCTAATGCGCTAAAAGAAAGTGAAAAATAAAGCACAAAAAAATCACACAAAGATCAATGTGAAAAAAGTGCGTTGCCTAGAAAAATAATATTGTTAAAACACTAATTTGTCGTGTTGTATCAATCATTGTCAGTGTCGATTCTCATCGAAACATTGTTACGTGTGATTATCGATATTTTATGAAGAAAAAAAAAACAAAACAAATTGATAAAACATTGACGAAAGAGTTGACTGTCGAATGCAAAAACTTGGGCGAAAGCTCGTTTAGTTATTTATTTTATATTTTTTTCATAATTTGTGTTTTCTTTTTATTCGTTCGAAACTCGAAATACTTTTGTTGAAAATCATCGATGCGTCTTGCTCTCGACATCGCGACACAACGTTTATCTCCCGTTCGTTCGGTATTTAAAAATAAATAAAAAAAAACCTCAATCAGATTGTCTAGTGTGTAAAACTTGTCTCAAGGTGTAAATCTATTGGTCTTGCGCTCATTAATAAATTAAGTCGTAAGAGCTATAATTATTATATATATATCAAACTTCTAATCTACATCGTCGATATTATTTAAATGAAAAATAATTTTAAAAAACACACAGTGTTAATAATTATACAAATTTAAAGAAAAAAAGTAAATAAATTTAAATATCGTAAAGTCTCGATTGAAGTAAAAAAGCTTTCAAGGTTTGCTAAACAACAACAACAAGATTCTTTAAAATTGTTGTAATATAAATGATAATTCGATCACCAGCCGTTCGATCCTTTGCATCCTCGAATAAATAATATAATAAATAATTAAATAAAAATACAGCAAATTCTTCTGGTTATCAGTAACTCTTTAAAACTAAATTTAAAACAATACGTAAAATTCGATAGCGATAAAAATCGAGACAACTACTACGATGTATCGTACCTTTAATCGTAATCTACGAAGCAATAAATACGAATATCACCGCGAAATGAATTAAAAGAGGTTCGATCGATCGAGAGTTCTTTACCAATGCGCGCGTTATATCAAAGAAAGATAAAATGTTTAAATGACTTATTCAGACCTTTTTATATTAATAACAAACTGTCTTGAAACGCGCGTATCGGTTAGAACTCGGCCTTTCCGAAGATAGAAAGGCAAAGTACCACGGATCTCTCGAAGGCTCGTCACGATTCGAAGCCAAGAAAAGCAAGGGAAAAGACAAATGCACACGAAGATAGTATCGCCAAGGTATACAGAAAGAGCTCACAATACCTCATCGAGGAATTATCAAAAGTAAAGTTAATATAACAAAAAAAAATAATCTTAAAAACGTGAAGAACGACGAGTACATTTCAATTAACTCTTAATATTGCATGTCTATGATAGCGATAACACTCGTTCTCATTAGTGTCCTTTCTCTCCTCAGGAAAAAATTTATATTTAAATTAAACTAAAATAATGAAGAGAAACAAATGTAATGAAACACCGCTGTTGAATGTGTTGATATGATTACGCTTTCTTTGTTTTCTTTCTGTCGCTATGCTATTTCTCGTCCGACGTCATCGCCTTGGCTTTATCACGCTTGGCCACTTTTTTACGATGCATTAATTGAAGTTTTAAAAAAATCACAAGGTACAACGATCGCCGACTTTTTTTTCTCTCAGTCGCTTTTCTCTTGTCAACCGTCGTCAAAGCTGCGGCTTTCTTACGCTTAGCGACTATTTACTTACGTTAATTAAAGTTTCAAAAAAATTGTGAGGTACAACGATCAACGCCAGCAGAAATGCAAGCAATTTATTATTTTTATTATATTGCTAATTTGCTCTGGAATTTCTCACAACTCTATAAATCATTAGATTTATATATTTTTTAATTTGAATTTTTTTTTATTTTCGGAAGTACGATTGATAATTATTAACTATTGATTAAATTAAGTAAATTGTTAATTCGAGAGTGAAAAAAATGTTTTAAAAAATTCGTTTTTTGCAACTCTGGTCATCAGTAAGAAGCTGCAAGATGCTAAACTATGAAAAAAAGTTTTTAATATGTAACTTGAAGGTTCTTATAAGACGACACCACGGTTTTTAACAGGAAGAATGCTTTTTTTTTTTCGTATTTCCAATTATCTTTCTTATTAGCAGTAGAGAAAGTCTGATTCATACGTCGCTGTTTAAAGGGCGCAATTGTTCTATTATTTTCACAAATTTTAAATTTATTATTTTACTTTTTTTTTCTAGCATTCGCCAATGTTTTTCTCGCTCGCAAAAGCTTCGTTGATTGATGAAGATACTGAGGACTCATCGGTACCGATGATTGTGTGGATAAATGGACCGCTACCGCCCGCTTTTGAGATTTAATCTCCGAGAAAACTGATAACTAGGAAACGGAGAAAAGGCTCACTGTCGAAAACGTTCAAAACGATTCAACGATATTGAAACTGTGCTCGATGAAATAATAATAATAATAATAATAATAATAATAATAATAATAATAATAATAATAATAATAATAATAATAATAATATGTCGCGATCCAACGAAAGGAGATCGTTATGAGATCCATTCATAAGCGTTTAACAACCGTTTTTTTTTTGTTTAACGAAAGTAAACTTCGAAAAATTTGTATTTCGCTTCGATGTGGACAGCCATTGGAAAAAAAACTATTCTTCGCTGGGTTTATAAAATAATCAAAACGAATTAATTTATAATAATATGATTAACGTTAAATTAAATATCGCGTTTAATATATTTCTTTCTGTTTGATTAAATTCGGCCAAATGTACATCTTGTTCGAAAAACTTTACATCGATCTCCGATTTCTCGAACGAATGGTCTTGGAGCTGTTTTTAGTTTCGTGTCTCTCCTGTCTCGTAAAATATATTACGTCGTAAAATCCGTCGTAATTGATAAATTAATTTTGACGTTAATTGTTGAATTAATTAATTAAGTAATAAATACATTAATTATTTAATTAATTAATGCATCAATTAATGTCAAAGAATTAGTTAATTAATTAATTAAGGAGTGAATTGTGAGCTCTAAGTTGGTTGGATTTTATTAGCGGCTCCTCGTTTCACTCACTCTCTCTCTCTCTCTCTCTCTCTCTCTCTCTCTCTCGTTGTTCCACCTCTCGCTTATCAAATGGCATAGCTATAAAATAATCCGCGACATAATCAACGAAATTCATCCTACGACTTTTTATCACGATCTTCTATATCGCTACAACGTCTCTATATACACTCTCGTCACGAACTTTGTAGATTATAAGAATGAAAGAAAAAAGAAACGAAAAAATTGCTTTTGGAATTTCTCACATGTCCGCTTGGGCATCTCTTATCTCTTCACAACTTATAAAACCCCAAAATGGAGATAATTAAATAAGCAAACATAATTAAAACGTAACACAGAAATAAAATGAAATCACGTAATTAACAAAAGCTGATTAATTTAACAGACGCGCGGTATAATAAATTTGCAGCAATTATAAACGACGATAAATTAAAAACTTGTTAATTAAATATTTTTTAAATTAATAAATAAATATAACTAAATAAAAACGAATCGACGATCTTTGTTCTTCTGCTCCGACTTCTCGAGCATGTGGACGCATCTTTCATTTTTATTTATTTTACTTTGACTTTTTTTTTTATCACAAACAAAATGAATTTCGTGTAAAACAAACAAACAAAAAATGACTCATGACATATGTACCGTTTGCTCGTCCGTAGCAGATACGTGTGTTATTAATCCTTCATCAGTTGTATCTGCTCTTCAGACGGTTCAATTAGTGTGTACGCAATTGATTACTCGAATCGCAATAAGATGCAAAAGGCGAAATTAATTATTTCATTTTATTAAAAAAAAATGAAATAACTATCATTGCAATCAAATGACGCTCCGAACGATGTTACTTCGACGTGTAATCTCTCACGCTGTATCGCAATAATGTCGTTATTGTAACAGGAGCGAAGAACAGGCAACCACGTTTTACGTATATGACGATTAACGAGATGTCAAAATGTTGTTAAACTTTTCTTTTTGTCTTTTGCTTTGCGACTTATGAATCGGTATATATGTATATAGATATATACAGATATATTTAATATAAACTATAGTTATTAATAGTTGTTTAATATGAATACAAACGAACCACTTGTGTATCAGTTTGGTTGCTACATTAAAGTGTTGACATTATACTCGTTCAATTTGTGTTGCTTTAATGTATAAGGCTCGTTAAACAAAAAAAAAAGATTATTTGTTTTGTATGCTGTCCCAAAACAGTGATATTACGCAGATAGACAAACGTGCAGCGCGCCGTGCAGGTACGCGGTGGAGCGTGTTCGTGTCCATATGTGACGACGTTAAACGTGCACGGCGTGTTCAATGCAACACGGTGCCGTCACAGTCCCAACATGCCGTGGCACCTCACCAATCCTCTCACGACGTGATAAAATGGACGTTAGATGGTACCGTGATGGTATTGAATACCACGTGCGGATACTGTCAGCTCATCGTTATCTCCACATCACTCCGCGCAGGTACAAATTCGTGTCATATGGACGCAAATGGCTGCACTGTGCCAGTACGGCGTACCACGGCGTACAGTACTGTGTCCTCCGTCAGGCTTCATTCCTTGTTATTTTTGTATTCGTAAGCGACAACGGACACACCATGCCAGTAGAACAGAGTTTTCTATGACCGTTTCTAACGACAACGTGCCGGCACGGCGTGCTGAATGCTAGTATGGTGTTTGCGCGGTTCCAACGCGTCGTGAGCCGCCACAGTGTGCTGGAACTGTGTCAGTGTACTCATTCAGCGCGCCGTACCGGCAAAACCGCCAAAACAGTGATATTACGCAGATAGACAAACGTGCAGCGCGCCGTGAAGGTTCGCGGGGGAGCTGTTCGTGTCCATATGTGACGACGTTAAACGTGCACGGCGTGTTCAATCCAACACGATGCCGTCGCAGTCTCAACATGCCGTTGCACTTCACCAATCCTCTCACGACATGATAAAATGGACGTGAGATGGTACCGTGATGGTTTGAACACGACGTGCGCAGATACTGTGAGCTCACCGTTATCTCCACATCACTCCGCGCAGGTACAAATTCGTGTCATATGGACGCAAATGGCTGCACTGTGCCGGTACGGCGTACCACGGCGTACAGTACTGTGTCCCCCGTCAGGCTTCATTCCTTGTTATTTTTGTATTCGTAAGCGACAACGGACACACCATGCCAGTAGAACAGAGTTTTCTATGACCGTTTCTAACGACAACGTGCCGGCACGGCGTGCTGAATGCTAGTACGGTGTTTGCGCGGTTCCAACGCGTCGTGAGCCGTCACAGTGTGCTGGAACTGTGTCAGTTTATTCATTCAGCGCGCCGTACCGGTATACTGCCGGTACTCGTCTAGATACAGCCATAAACAACTGCGTGGTGCCGTTCTGTGCCGCACATCGTGCAGTCACCGTGCCGTTGCGTGTCTATCTATGCTATTCTGCTTTCTCACCGAGGAAACTTTGTTTTCGTGAATAACATTTTTTTCCAGAATTTTTTGTTATCCAGATAAAAATACAATATGACGCCACGGCACGGCATAGCCCGCTATGTCGATACTGTGCTGGCATACTCGTATGTACCCGAATGTAATGCATTTGTACCATTGATGCGACACTGTTACGACACTGTGACACCACGATGGATGCACATCGTGTATCCGTCGCGGATCATTACACTAGGTGTACCGGTTAATAATGCGGATTTTGTAATCGAACAAAACACGATAATTTCAAGAGAAACATCAAAAGTGTTTTATTCAAAGTAATATATCATATGTTCATCACTAGCTACACATTTCGCCCATTTTTCAGGTAATTTGCGGACACCGTTCCAATAGAACTTTTTTTCTTTCAAGGCAAACCATTCAGAGATCCGATTTTCCACTTCTATGTCCGTTTTGAAGTGCTGATCAAAAAGTGCATGTATCATCAATTGGATCAAGTGATAATCCGAAGGAGTAAGGTCCGGTGAATACGGCGGGTGGATTAACACTTCCCAGACAGGATCTTTTAACATGTGTTTAACTGCTTTTTGAAGTGTCAGATGGTACGTTATCACGAAGCAAAATTACTTTGCCGTGTATTCTGGGCCGTTCTGGTCATTTTTCAATCAAAGCGTGGTTCAAATTGATTATTTGTTGTCAGTAGTGATCAGTTTTAAGGGTTTCACCTGATTTTAGAAGCTTATAATACACCACACCTTCTCGATCCCACCAAAAGCAGAGCATTGTCTTCTTTCCGAAGCGATTTGGCCTTGCAGTCGATGTTGATGGTTGACTTGGATCAACCCATGATTTTCTGCGTTTGGGACTCTGAGAATAAATCCACTTTTCATCGCCAGTCATAATTCGATGCAAAAAAGACTTTCTTTCGTGCCGTTGAAGCAACGTTTTACCGATGACTTTTCGGTTTTCCATTTGTCTTTCGTTTAGTTCATGTGGTACCCATTTTCCTTCCTTTAAAATCATTCTCAACACTGGTAAACGATCGGAAATTGTTTCCTGAGTGTAATGTAGTGAGTCGGGGGAACGAATATCAGTTTGGGAATAAATATAAACGATGAACAATAACGAGTCTTTATTTCTATGTGAGTAATGACTGGACTGATACAAGCAGCGGTGTAGTGGGGCGGGGACACGGGGGGACGCCGTCCCCCCACTTTTTGCTCAAATCCATGTAAAAATCGGATTTTGCCTTACGCCACTGATCCAGGCGTCCCCCCACTTATTTATTTAGGACTACACCACTGGATACAAGCAACAGCTAGGTTACAACTGACTCTCGGATAAGAAGCTCCGAGCTTACTGTTCGCGTTTAGGCAGAGGTGCCAAATCTATACAATTAAGGTTTGCGCTCTGACGAGCATCGATGTCACATTTCGGTACATTACACTGAGCAACGTTTGATCAACCTGCAAGTTGTTTTTTCATCCAATACTGCTTGTAATTGTTGGTCTTCAAACTCTTTCGGTTGACCTGGACGTTTTTTGTATTTCACATAAAAAATCATCGATTTTAAAGCGTTTAAACCAGCATTCACAAGTATTTTTAGATGAGGTCATGTTCACCATAAGCTTTCCGAAGTATACGATAACGTTCAGCAATACTTTTCTCCGAAATAAAGTAATGAATTAAAATTTCCCGCAAATACTCTTTTTTTTACATGAAATTCGACATTTAATTTCATACATGAAGCTTGTTGTCGACACAACAAAATAGCATACATATAAAATCGGAAATATATCAACATACGTGTAACTCCATCTATTGAAAAAAATCCCCATTATTAACCGGTACACCTAGTATAGCGATCTACGGCGTACAGCCGTCGTGCAATCACGGTGTCGTTATTGTTGAATCTTTCAATGGCCAAGCAGGATGTTTTATTGGAAGAAGGAGAGAAGGACACTACGACACTTAATAAACACCTGATGTATAAAGAAACGTATTTATTTAGTAGATGGTCAATCGATCTGCGTGACCAGTTCTCATCACGGTCGATGTCTGACTGAGGCTCTTTCGTTGAAGTCGGAAGTTCGGACGCTCGTGGAAGGAAGTTGAGATTCTTCCATGAGAGTCGACTGCGCACGCATGCGACGTGGTTTAAGCACGTTAGACAAACTCAACAGTTATAGCATTCTTAGCTATAGATTGTCGATACTTTTGCGATGGCAGCTCACAACGTGATGAAATCGTGCGGGCACAGTGCTGGCATTCAACACATCGTGCTGGCACAATGTCGCTAGAAGTGATCATAGAATTCTGTGTTCTGACGACTTGTGCCGCACTTTGCCACCAACATGCAGTCACGGTGCCGTTTTGTATCTATCCGAGTCATGAGCCAAGGTTTGGAATTAAATTTGGCGCTAAACGGTCGTGAGCTTTAAATTTCATAACATTTTGAATTAAAAAAAAATGTATTTTCACGCTCTAGCACTCATTAAATTTTAATTAATCGAACTGAAACATTCTATACAACTTTAGCTAAGAGCAAAGTTAGTTACTTTTACAGTTTTGCTTCGTCATTATTTTTTACCTTTTACAAAGTTTTCTCTATGAGGAAGTCAAAGTCGATCAAAATAATCCCTCAGTGAGATGGTGAAATGTCAAAAATAGTGAGAAAATAATGTGCGAAGTTCCACTTTGCAGTATTATTTTAGAGGAATTGTGAATATTTTTTGTTTAAAAAAATTGAAACCTTAATGGGTTAATGAAAATAAATTCAAAAATTGAAGACAAAAATGTTCCTTTATTTTTTCTTTCAGTTAAAAGTACACTCAGAGTACAGTAGATTCACTATAAGTCTTTGTATGTTTATTAGTAATTTTTCATTTTATAACTTTTTTTTTCGTACCGCGGATAAGTGAAACATTTGAAACAGAAGTGAAAATATAATATTGATGGCGATTATGCCGAAAAAAAAAACGGATGTGATGACGATGACGATGATCGAACGTATTATAATGTGTAGACAGCTTTTAAAACGCGTTTCGACGCTGCTGCCTCTCGCGGGGCAACGAGTCTCCAAGGAGAGCAGCGACCTCTCGTGATACTCGCAGCCCCAACGTATCGAGCTTTGCTCGTTCGTTGCTCAGAGAATCTTCATGTATTTTAGACTGTAGTATGCACGAGTGTGATAGCTGTAATGTTGTGGCTCGGTCCTGTAACCTGTTATCCATCTCATATCAGCCGAACGCTTGTAACTCCTGTCGATGTTCTTTGAATCGTACGTCCTGAACATCCTCTCGCCCCATTCCTCCGCCCTTGGCTCCTCGCGCCATATACCTCTGTTTCGCTTGTTCATCCAGTCGATCACGTCGTTGTAGTAATTTTGCCTAAAGAAAAAAAAATGTTCTTAAAACCTCTTTAACCAAACCTTATCGAAAAAATCGCGAAATATTTAAAAAAAATTTTTATTTTTCGACTAAAGTGATTTTAAAATAATTTTCAGGACAAACAATTATTTTGTATTAAAAATAATTGCAAATTATTAAAAAATTATCAGTCAAATCGGCAAATATTTCATAATAGATGATTAGTTGAAAATATTGTAATAATTAAATTCACTAAATCTTCGAAAATTGAACTGCGATTTCTATTATGCAACAACTATTATTTCAATTATTTATTGCGTAAATAAATAAAAAATGTCATCCGTGTTATCTATTTATACTCAAAAATATATTGTTTACCTTTTAACGCAACGAATTACATTGATTTTCCGCTAATTCCAAACATGAAAAATTACATATCGACCTCCCTCATTGAAGAATATTTTGTAATGCACTTGGAATTGTGAATGTAATAAGCCACAAAAAGTGATACTTCGATCTCAACATCTAAATTTTCGTAAAAGAGGTCACGAGACATTGTAAATAACAAAAAATGGGTAAAAAAATTTTTTCCAACGATAATTCAAAGTAAAAAAAAATTGTTTCAAATATACTTGAGAGATAAAAATGTTTTTTTTTTAACGCCTAGATCAAATCAAGACAAACAATATAGGTGAAAATATTATGTCAAATGATTGATTTGTGTTTTACATTACTTTGTAATAATAATAATAACAATTTACCTGTAGTCGTAGATATAGCGATAATTGAGGAAAAGTGGACGGACCCAGTGGAGGGTGTACTTGGGTTTGGGTGCCTTTGCGAATCCGGATATATCCAACTTGACCCTCTCCTTTTTCTCTTCTTTCTTACCCGGGACAGGTGCCACGGGTTCTTCAGGAGGTGCTTCCTCCGCGGCCGGCTGCTCGTCATCCCCAAACTCCCACGCTGCATCGTCATCCGCCATCCTCGCCTTGGATTATTACGGAGCTTTTACTATGGAATCTGCGAATGAACGATCCGAATTTTAGAAAAATCATTTTTCACGAATTTTTTTTATATCGATTATTAAAAAGGAAATGAATAAACAAAATAACCACATTTTTGTCACTCTTTGCGACCACTTTTTGAATAAATATGACAAGAATAATAATAATAAAACTAAACGACAAAGCGTTTTATCACGTCGAGCACCTATTGCTACGTCGCCCAATGAGTATGTTATATCGATGGGAATTTCAATTGGAACGAAACGACGAGCCAAACGGGCCACACAACAACTTTAATTAGAATGGCGAGTCAAAGAAAAAAAAATTAACGCGATAAAAGTATCGAAACCGATAGCGTGCACTTGAAAAAAAATTAAATAATAATTAATGAATTAATTAACACTTAATTATATTTCTCTAATAATTAATGATTTTATTTTCGTTACAACATTTTTTTTAACACTCGAACCGAGATTATTTATCACTTTTAAGAATGGTGGCTACCTGGTGGAACTGCAGTTCCTCACTGTACGAAGTCCCTACGTTGAGTGGCGAGACACTGGCAGTTCGAAAGAAAGAAAAAGAAGTGTTGAACCCTCGTCTCTGCGACTCCACCTCGTCCACGAACTCTCGGTCACAACCGTACACGCTGTCAAGATCTAATACTTGTAACGCTTTTATTTCGAGAGCCTATAACATTTAAAGGAACGTCGAGCGTTTCTCACCCCCGCACCGCTCCCTCAGATGGATTACCGACAAGGCGATGAAAAAACAATACAATGATTGACGCGGAGTGGGGACGGAGACCCTGGCATCGAGAACCCGCTGTAATCGCGAGTTGCTAAAACTCGTTGTTGTTCTTGCTACACTGTTCACGCGTGCATTCATCGACGTTATTTCGTGTGGCACGAGACGATGAGCCAACCCCCAAAGAGAGGTCGAATGATTTCTGCATCGATCAATAATCAGCATTTAATTAAATATTCGTTGGGTTCATCGTTAATTAAAATGGGTTGAAAGCAGTTAAATTATTCCATCGGTATATTCGTTACGTTATCAGAGAGGGTTGTTCAGAATAATTATAATATTATATTGAAAGCTTATATTTTAATTGAATCCTGGCACTCGGATTCCATAGAACCCAATTCTACGAAGACCAATATCTACACAAGTAATTGAACACTCTGTGTATACATAAGTTTTGTAGATCCTGGATTGCTGGATTCCTGGATCAATGAAGGCTCATTGGTTAAGTACTTTATCTTCGAGCTTTCTTCGTTATTTCTTTTGATCAATTATCAAAACAATATAAATTTTTATAAATACTTCATCGAATAAAAATTTCCTTTATTGAACATAATAATAATAATTAAATGTTGATTTGTGAATCAACGAATCGTTTCGATGAATTGATTGTTAATTTAGCTATATTGAAATATTTTCAATCGCTTAATCAGTATACTCGTTGATTTATCATAGGGAGCTGGGTAAAATTTGATTTATCAATTATTTATTACAAAGTTTTTATAGAAATTGGAATTTAACCAAGTTACGACATTAGAGCTGGGCAGTAGTATAAAAATCTTTGTAATATTTATTCTGACATAAGAATTATAAGATAATAAATATTGCGAACAAATAAAAATGGTTTAATTCTTTAATTAGTTAAAAATAATAAGGAACGGTTGAATCTGCTAAAAGTGAAAGATTCTGAGCATCGGAACAAAGATAGTTAAAAATAATATGGTAAGATGATTTTTATTCTCATTATTTTCTCTGCGGAATCTTCTGCGGAATCACACAAAAAAAACTATTTTGTAAAATAGTCATTTTTATTATTATTATTGCGCAGTTAGCAAAGCTTAAATAGTTTTAGCGAATTTTTAATCAAACTCTTTTCTCTCTAGTAGACCAATTTAATTTTGCTTTTAATAAATATGAGGGTTTCGTACGACTCGGGTGCTACACGCCATATCAATCTGTCATTGAATCTTTCTTCACTTTACGATTGAACCACCTGAAGAGATTTTTCATTTATTTTAACACACGATAGGGACTTGTACATTTTAACACTTTACATGAAATGCCTTATACATTTTTTACACTCGTCATAGATTGCCCTATAATCCGGAGGCATTTCTTAAGGGGATTATAAAATAATCAGAGCCTGGATGTATCATTTGGTCCCGATCTTCTCTATTCTCCTACACGGCGGCGGCAGCGGTGGCGGTGGTGACGAGATATTTTTATAATTTATCGATACTTAAAATAATTTCTGAAGTCATCCGATTAAAATCATTTCTCATTAAAGTAAGAGTCCCTATTCTCGACTCCTATAACGCTAATCCCGCGATGTATGACTTTTTCTGCCGTTATAAGAGTACATTGGGCTATTATTTATACAGCCCTGTATAATATAATCATTACTATTCCAAAATATCGTTGATTCGATCGAATCTTACAATTATTTTGATAGATACAAAGAAATAAACACACCCGCTCGTCAGTGTCGTATCTAACGACACGGCTGAGACCAATATCGACCAGTCATGGTCCGCTATGGACCGGTGATGTCCCATCATCGGTCATCTTTTCTACTGCGTGCAGAACAGAGATTCTAATTAATTAATAAGTATCATAAATAAAAATAGACAGTGAGGAAACGAATTCAATCTCTGTTAGACTCGGTAACTCTGAACAATCAAATAAAAAATAAATAATTACTATGTTCAAAGATTGTTTAATAGTAGACAGCGAGCTAACGTTTACTTCCGGCAAAAGGGACAAGCAGGCGTTTACTGTCGCCAACCGCCGATGATCAAATTTTTAAAAGAAATCATGATTCCCGACGATTTTTTATATATTCTCAAGTTAGACCGCGGAAAATCGTTTAGAACGTGTACATATTATTTGTTGTACATAGTGTCTATTACGAAAAATGGACATTCAAACAGGTGGACATGTCCTAACCACACTAGGAAGAATAGGCTCAGATCTTTACGTGAGGTAGAAAATGTGAAAAGAAGTTCGGTCTATTTAATGTATTTAATCTTCTCTTTTTAATCCTTATGTACGGGACAAATTGCTGATTTTTTTCACTGCACGTATTATCTGGTTTTTTTTAACTCGTCTAAGATAGCAATTCTTCGTTGAAATGTCTGGTAGAAGTAGCAAGAATGCGAATGGGAACATTGACATTACATTTCAATTTTGCATTTTTAATTTTATTTCTTTCCATTAGATCTTTGGTCAACTTCACCAGATTTTAGTGAAGTGATAAAGCCAGCGAATCACATATTTTGAATAAGATACTAAGAGCCTATAACCGAGAATATTTTTACACGATATGATATATTATTTCAAGTCATAAATGCTACCACTTGCAAACCTAATTGAATGTTACTGAAGTTTACTGGCAACAAATACGTTAGCATTGATTTGAAGTCATCGATAAATCCAATAAAGTGTGTTTCCATCGAGAAACCATATAATTTACTATATAGCTAGAATGTCATATATGGAGTTCCACCTCAGCGATCACCTAACTGACGTTAGCACAGAACCGAGGTCGAGAGATTCGATTATTCCGTATGCGCACGATAAATTATGCAGAAAGGTTTGCGACTCAGTTGGGCCCTAGGACCAGGGATTTCCCAATTGGCTCCTCTCCAACTTGTAAATTTGCAATTTCACAGAATAATGGTTGTCTCCTGCGCTTTCTCAGTCTTTCTTTCTGTTACTCATTGAAACACATATCCCAAATAACTCTGTAATGCGTGTGGGACGATCGTATCTTAGTTATAACATAATTATCCAGGATTCGTAGCTGTATATTCGTTGGTGCTGGTCTTTGACCGGAATAATAAACGATTTTAAGGACACTTGACTCGACTCCATTATCGTCGCCTCGTCTCACCCTTAACGCGAGGCCAAATCTTTATACCTACATAGATGTGCTGCTTCATTCTCACTCCAGTGTTAACATCATACTATTTGTACCTCTTTCACACGAACAGATGTTTCGCTTCACTTTAAATTTGTGATGACTGCGATGATCCGTACGATTTGGCGAGAACTCTTTAAATCAATTGATATACCTTCGTTCACAATGTGCATAATAAAGCGCATATAAAAGCACGGATTAACCTGTCGTCGATCATGCCATACATAAATCAACGTCGCTCTATACCTAGACCAATTGCAGTAAGAGCAGGTGACGTACTTACAGTTTGACCTCGGAAAAAAGGAATTTTATCCTCTGGGATGTTTGTTGGTGATTTAACTAATAAATAACTAATAAAGAATTTTTTATTTTGTTCTTGAAGATATTTAATGTCTGGATGAATAAAAATGTTATAAACAATAAATGTATTCAATTTATCTTCCAATTGATGTAATTTACGACTTCATTAATATTATAGAATCGTAACTCGTGACTGTACGCTTTCATAATTGAAAACGGAACACGTTACAGATCTGCAGCCCGGTTTGTCACGTGAAACTGACCTCCCGAGGGACCGCACAGTGAGTTCGAGATTTCGAAATACAAATTTCAACACTGACACGCTACTCTGGTTTACTTACTATAAATCAATCAGGCGTGTCATCCGACGCGGATGCGACAGCGCGATGTACTTAACCAGTTGCATCGTGAACATTAGCGAGCATAGACTCCTTCGAGTATCGCGGATATCTTCACCCGTTGTTTAATAAATTTTTAAAAAACTGCTCCAATTATAATTCTTAAGCGTGAACCAATAATTGGGAAAATTTAAGAAAAAAAAAAACAACAGTATCGTACATTTCAGACTTTATTCTGATGAATTTTATTTACAATCGATGTTGATACCAGTCAAACGATGACAAAAGTGTCAATGCAACAGTGATGATTGATAATGTTTGTGAAGAAGATGAGATGGAGAGTGAGATTATCGCACACACATCCAAATTATCATTTGGATCGTAAATTTGAACTGAGCAATAAAATAATTGGCAGTGTTCTGCAGTCGTAATTTCCGGTAGCTAAACATTTTTTTTTAAGTTAAGAGCAAAGGGTTTGATCGATTTCAATTTAAAAAAGCATGGCTTCTTTTTTTTATCGGTTACAAATAACGGATCCAAAATCTCTTACGATTAATTGTTCCTTACGGTGTTCTGATCATAGAAAAAAATAAATTCTCATTCAAATATCAAAAATTGCAGGAATTCCTTTTTTGTTAAAATTTTTAAAAAAATTTTAAGATGGAACTTCTTATACATTTTGTTATATTCGGATATGGACATTTTTTTTAAAATCAATCGTTAGGAACAATCAATTGCATTGGATTTGTAATTTTTTGTACGAATAAAAAAAAATAAAAGACGTTTTTTTACTGAAATCAGTACTTCCCATCGCCCCTAATGATTTTTGATGCCTTCTCATTAATATTTTCAGAGAGAAATTGAAATCAAAGCAACTACATCATTTTATGGCCTGAAGATTTATTTTTTATTTAGGTTCACTGAATATTTCAAACAACTGAAGTAAATAGAAACTTTGTTTCAGCAAGGTAAGAGGATTCTACCGACTTCAATTGAAAAAAAAACTGTGGTTTATTTTTTTTTATCGGTTTCAAATTACGGATCAAAATTCTCTTACGATTCATTGTTCCTTTCGATGTTGCGATCATGAAAAAAAAAATTCTTATTCAAATATCAAAAATTGCAGGAATGCCTTTTTTGTTTAAATTTTTTAAAAAAATTTTACATGGAACTTCTTCTACATTTTGTTATATTCGGACATGGACATTTTTTTTTAAATCAATCGTTAGGAACAATTAATTGCATTGAATTTGTAATTTTTTGTACGAATAAAAAAAATAAAAGACGTTTTTTTACTGAAATCAATACTCCCCATCGCTCATAATGATTTTTGATGCCTTCTCATTAATATTTTGAGAGAGAAATTAAAGTCAAAGTAACTACATCATTTTATGGCCTGAAGATTTATTTTTTATTTTGGTTCACTGAATATTTCAAACAAGTGAAGTAAATAAAAACTTTTTTTCAGCAAGGTAAGAGGATTCTACCGACTTCAATTGAAAAAAAACTGTGGTTAATTTTTTTTTATCGGTTACAAATTACGGATCAAAATTCTCTTACGATTCATTGTTCCTTCCGAAGTTCTCATCATGAAAAAAAAAAAATTCTCATTCCGATGTAAAAAATTCTAGGAATTCCTTTTTTTAAATACAAAAAAATATTGAAAAACATGGAACTCTTTCTAGATTTTGTTATATTCGGATATAAAGATTTTTTTTTACATGAACCGTTACAAACAATCAATTGCATTGAATTTGTGATTTTTTGTACGAATAAAAAAAAATAAAAGACGTTTTTTTTACGGAAATCAGTGCTTCCCATCGCCCCTAACCCTTTGATGATTTCTCATTAACATTTTGAGAGAAGATTGAAAGTTAAAGCAACTATTTCATGGCCTTAAAGATTTCTTTTAATTTTAGGTTTATTGCATATTTCAAACAAATAAAATAAATAAAAATGAAGAATTTCAATGTTTGTTTGAGAATACTCGTAAAATAAAAAATGCATTCTAGATAGTCGACAGACCATATTTTTTGTAGCTACACTTTTTTTACTTTTATTAACTATCCCATGACTTTTCAATATTTTTTTAATAAGAAGTTTTTCTAATTTAATTTCTTTTCTATTTATTTAGCAATAACTTTTTGCTTTAACGATTTTTTGTTAATTTCTCGTGCCGATATGAAGAAAAGAAAATCTAGAATAAAGAAAAAATCAATTCTTTTCCAAACTAACGTAATTTTAATTTGCAAATATGCAAGAAAAAGGCTTAAGGCATTTGACGATTATTCGTCGATGTATCGTCGTGACGGCTGAACGAAAATTTGATATCGTTAGTAACAATCGTTAGAAGGAGACGCTTTTCTTTCTCTTGATCAAGGAGCGTTTTTTCTTCGAACGTTCTTTGGGTGCTTTTGGGGGAGGTTGATGAGGTTCCTCGCTGATAGTTTCGACGGAAGGATTAGTGAGGGCTTCGTCAGCAATGATAGAATTGATTCTGGCTCGTCGGTTGTAAATGCCCTGAACGAGACCCGATGGGGTTTTCTCAATCTCGTGCATCTTCGACCACTTGAAGCGAGGTTTAGGAGTTTCCTGTGGCAATTCAAAGGCAGCGGATGCCGCCTGTATCTTACGATTCCTGTCAATTTTACCTGCCAAAGAAAGTCCCTTAGGTTCAGGGAGCTCGCTGTTATCGAATTTGGTTGCATGACGGAGGAAAGCCGTGTTGGCACCGTCGAGCATAGTTTTGGCTCGCTCGATTTCAGCAGTTATATCAATCATATCGAACATCTTGTCCTGCATGTCTCGTCGTTTCTGTCGCAATTCGGCGAGATCACGTTCGAACGCCTCCGTAGCTCGCTGTTTAAAACGTCGATGAGATGATAGAAAATCCTCCGGGTTATTATCCTCGGACGTGGGACAGCCTCGCGAATGCTCAAAGAAATCGACATCGTCGAATGACTCGTCGATACGCGAGTCCGCTAGGCTCCGGGTACCTGAAATATCGCGGTTTGTAATCATCGAACACGACACTATACCCAAGCTTATCAAATATTAATATAAACAAATTTTTTCTTATATTTTCAAGTAAAAATTACTTTAAATATTGTTTCTAGTTAAAATATTACCGGGATGATTGAAATTTCATTAAAAATTCATTGAGTACACATTTCTTTGTCAAACAAAGAATTAAAAATGTTCAAAATAGAAGAAGAACTTGAAATATTTATTCCAGTAAAAAGTTTTATTAACTTTAATAAAATTTAATTAATTCAAGAGATGTATTTATTAGATTTTTTTATTTTACTTCAACTTCTCACAAATGCAAGGTAATCATTTGACGATCGTACCGATTGAGTACAAATATAATTGTAAATTAGAGAATTTAATACCTTCAGAATAAACGAAAAAACTTGATATATTTATTCCAGTAAAAAGTTTTATTAACTTTATTAAAATTTCGTTAATTTAAAAGATGTTAGGCACAATGACTTTATCTTGGTATTTTGTACTCACCGATGTTTAATGAAATATATTTATTGAATAATTTAATTTTACTTCAACTTTTCACGAATGCAAGGCAATCATTTAAAAAATTTATTATGAATAGACATTTTATTTAATTTTGATGTGTTACTCGTGTCTGAAAGTCTAGAATAGAAGAAAAGACTTTCATTTGTGTGTATTGTATACTCAAAATAATGATAAAGCAATGAATCCTCTGCATTTAATTAAATTTAATTTCAAAAATACGATAAATCAGTAATATTTCTAAAATTCTTAACAATTGTTTAGAATATTATTGTTAACTGTGCAGAACAATGTGCTGAAGATGCGAAAAAATTTTTTTAGACATAAACTTGATAGTTTCAATGAATAAACAATTTTTTAATTTAAATTCGTGTTGATCTAGTTGGCTATTAGTGAAATGATTAAAGTTATCTAAGTACGAATTTATACAAAACATACCTGTGAACATTAATTGTGCTTCATGCTTGTATGTCTGTGTATCGTGTGTGTCAAAATGTTCGTGTAGATTCTACGTACTAAATAAAATTCTCCATTAAATCGCTGAGTAAGTGAAAAAAAACCAAGAATTTTGAAACCGTAAGGAAACCATGCAACAGTGCACATGAAAGCCACAATAAAAACATTTAATACCTAACAAATATATCATTACAAAATGTTTAACAATGGAATTCGTGTGGTAATAAATTCGATTTACTCGCTATTGTTCAGGAATCATAATTTATTCGTAGTATAATAGAATTATATATTTATAATAATATATTTAATATAATATATGGTAAAATAATCGATATATAATCGAGTCGAGCATTGAAGGAGGAACATGTTATATATAGTATATAATAATAATAATAACAATAAATAATAATAAATAAATAAATAAATAAATGGAGAGAGAATGTCGAGACGGCAAGTAGTATAGGTAGTCGTGTAGTCAGACCAAGTTAATCAATTCCCTCTAAAAATCTTCG
Organism: Cylloceria caligata; assembly: GCA_963942595.1. Lineage (NCBI taxonomy): Eukaryota > Metazoa > Arthropoda > Insecta > Hymenoptera > Ichneumonidae > Cylloceria > Cylloceria caligata. The sequence continues at coordinate 71,347,451 of OZ012705.1, forward strand.
TAAGAATTTGGCAATGAAAAAAATGAATCAATTATCATTTCATTCGATCTTTCTGAATCTTTGAAAGCCGCTAAATGATTTAACCCTGAGCATAACAGTGAAAGCAACTGTAAGAGAAGCTTCGAGGACGTCTCAATCGCTTCAAAAGTATTGTTGTTGTATGAAGAAAATTCTTGTCGTGAGGCAAACTTTACAGATTTCATTAAATAGTCTTCCTGAGCGTCTGGTAATTCAAAAAATTAACCAATTTTCATTTGTTTCCATCTTTCTTAATGTCCAAAAGCTGCCAAATGGTTTAACCCAAGCATTACAGTGAAAGCAACTTCAGGATAACCTTCGAGAGCTCTCCAGTCATTTTTCAAGTACAAGTGATGCTCGAAAAAAAAAAAAAAAAAAACGTAAACGGTGATTGAAATAGCGAAGGAACGAGAGCGACGAAAAGACGATTCGAGTCATCGTGTGGTCGACGAGCGTTATGGGTTGGGGAAATTAGCGGGTCAATGATAAAATCCCTTGACCTCTTGGATTTTACGCTCCGATGATGGTGATTGTATGTGATGAGCCATTTATTTTAAAAATTAACGTGTTTCTCGGCTCTGACCGAGACACGCTTGCTGCTGCTGCTGAGGGAGGATTGTTGCTGCGAAAATTGATCGTCCAAGGACGCCGAGGCGTTCTCGCTGACCAAAGCTCTGAGGGCGGCTGTCCTGCGCTCGCGCTTTGCCTGTCGTTCGGCCATTTCTTCCATCTCAGACTCGAGGTCGTTGAGCCTCGCTTTGGTCTGCTTCGCGCGTCCTGCCGCGGCGCTCTCGGCCCTGTCCTCCTCTCTAGCCAGCTTCGACCATCTGGTCAATGCCGATTTCTCCTCCCCGATCCTCTCCATCATTTCTTCGCCCAGAAGCTTGGAACGACGTTTGAATGTACCCTCGGCCTCCTCGAATGCGTTCTTCGCTGCGATCCTCGCATTTTTGTTCGTCTCGGACAGTTTGTCTTCCGAACGTCTCATGTTACTGTATTCCGACTCATTCAGACCGATCGAGGAGTGAGTCTGGAAACGACGAGTCGTTGATGCAATCTCAGTTGCAAAATCGTCAGCTAGACTTCGTCTCGTACTACGCTGTCCACGGATGTCGTAGACCGTGTCCTCGTCTTCGCGTAGGAGGGGGTCGTTCGGGGGTGCATGGGTGCGGGGTCGAGGTGAATCGAATTCGAGGTCAAGGTCACGACCGGAGGAGCGTGGACCCGCTAGGTCACCGCGACTGCCTGCAAACGATCAAAATATTGTGAGCCCGGTAACACACTCGCGGAACGAATTTCTCTTAGCATCCAGCATTCGAGCCCATCCATCTTTTTTTCATTCCTTTCAGAAGCCTCTTACTCTAGTGCATTTGTCACAATTGCAATGTATAGTTTTTTTAAAGCTGTGCATTTTGTTTCTTGAGGTATTTTAAAGATTCCTGCATTAGGAGAGGAACATTTCGTAATTTCTACAAGCATTTGGTCGACCTAACCACAATCTTTTTATTTTTCAATATTTTACTTCATTTTTTGTTTCATCTTTTTTAAATACGTGATTAAAGGGGTTGTGTAATCGAATGATTATTCCGTCACATTAACAAGCATCCAACTACAATTTCGACGATTGAAATTGTTTATTAAATTAATTTAATATTTACTGGCTTATGTTTGATCGTTTTTTCAAAGTGAATTTTTGCTATTGGAGATTCGTAATTTACTTTTCAAAATTGATGGCAAGCAATAGACATCCAGTATTGTACTTTTCAGTAGTTTTTTTTGTCCGTTTTTAATTTCTACAACTCGATACACGAGATCATTCTATAACAGAAGAAAACCGCGAGAGCTCCATCTTCTCTTTGAATCGCGGTAATGGATTCGATTCCATAGAAATTGCAATCTCAAAATGATATACATTTTTTCTCCCCAATTAAAATTTCTTATTGATTTCAAGCCATTGCGAGATCGATGATTTCACCAATATTTAACAAAATCATTCGCAGATGCAGTCAGTTAACTATTCTTCAGCTTAAAATTTCATTTTTATTTATTTTTTAATTTTTATTATCAAGTATTAAATAATCGAATCCTAAACTCTACGTCCTTATCACTTTCTTCACATTGATTTTTCAACATGCAATTCATCACCTGCACTACAAAACCCATCGAATCCAAAGAATATTTTCATGCAATGCTGAGAGATACCCAATTGATTTAAAAACAAATCAATTTCTCATCACAAATACTCTAAAATCGATATATTTTCTTGCTAAGCTAAGTTAGTCGTCTTCCTGTGTACTAGTCAAGTTGAGGTTTAGATACAAACGCCGTATAAAAGATAAACAGAACTTGAATTGCAGAACCCATCGAATACAAAGAATATTTTCCTGCAGTGCTAAGAGATACCCAATTGGTTGAAAAAATTAATTTCTCATTACAAATACTCTAAAATCGATACATTTTTTTGCTAAACTAAGGTAGTCTAAGTAGTCTTCCAGTGTGCTAGTCAAGTTGAGGTTTAGATACAAGCGCCATATAAAAGATAAACAGAACTTGCACTTCGGAACACATCGAATACAAAGAATATTTTCCTGCAATGCTAAAATATACTCAATTGGTTAAAAAAAATTTATTTCTCATCAGAAATACACTAAAACCGATACACTTTCTTGCTAAACGAAGGTAGTCGTCTTCCTGTGTGCTAGTCAAATTGAGATTTAGATGCAAACGTCGTATAAAAGATAAACAGAACTTGCACTTCGGAACACATCGAATACAAAGAATATTTTCCTGCAGTGCTAAGAGATACCCAATTGGTTAAAAAAATCAATTTCTTATCACAAATACTCCAAAATCGATACATTTTCTTGCTAAACTAAGGTAGACGTCTTAATATCAATTGAATTGCGTGTTCAGATCATTTGGTTTCTAGAAATTAAATACATTTTCTTGCTAATTTAAATCACTCTGAATCGGTTTACCCAGTGATATCTGCAATGATTTGTCAATCTTTTTTCCTTCGTACGACGTAATTTCCATAAAAAATATTCGGTTAGCGATATTTTTCACGATTGCCTCAAAATCCTCATAATCCAACCTACTTCTTTATCTTCAACGTTATCTAATCGAAATATACATAAAATTCCATGATACATTGTTGATTCAGTGACTTTGTTGTATGACGCATTATTAAATTTACTACTTTTCTTGCTTAAGGTAGTACCATCATAGAACCATTAATTTATAGAATTTTCTTACTTTAGCATACATCCAATTGAATGTATTATCCTAACGTATTTGCAATTTAAACAATATTTACGGTTTACAAATCGACATTATGATAATTTAATTTAGTATAGTTTGCATGTATCTCATATAGCAAACACGTGCAAACGCATGTGCGTAAATATCGCACGTCCTCGTATGTAACACATAGCTCTTATGCACACAGCGTGCACTATCCTCACCGTTACAAAGCAGTGGTACTACCTTAAATGATCGGTAAAAGATCGTGTAATTATATGAGCGCAAAGCAACAGGCGTCATGAAGAATATATCTGAGGAATGACAATTTATTTAATACCGGATGGAACAAGACGACTACCTCAACTGATTTATCGAAATATCTGCCCAATTAAAGGAAGAACTATTATGAAAAAAAAAATGTAGTAGTTTGTATCAATTTTAGGCTGCCGATAATAACCTACGAGAAATATGTCTGCTAAGAGGATGATCTTCGATGCTGAAACTGTAATTACTTTACTGAATTCATTGAGCTTTCCCTCGAATCTGTGCGCCGCTCTCTAAAGCTCTATAAACTACGTCATGGTTGTTTCAACTAACTCGTGTGGAATGACTATACTATAGAGGCTTCCTAGTGAGAGATGCGAACACCACGTCGTATCACTTTGTACCTCGATTAACCTCTTACGTACGGGGTCCGTATCTTATACAGAGAGACATTTCTGTCCCAGCTTGAGGGGTCCATACAGCGTGTAATTTTATGTCATAAGCTTTCACCAAAACTCCCGGCTACTTAGATAGATCGCTTCGCGAGTTCCCTGTACGATAGTTAATTAATTTTAATTAATAATTAGGTTAATTAATAAATACGAAATTATTGACAAGTGTTTCAAAATATTCGTTTCCCACAATGGTATATACAAAATATCATCATTATGTATCAGGCGGTTTATAAAAGAAACCAAAGACAGATTTTATTGAAAAACAGTCAAATGTGCGATACAATGTGACAATTGGCGGACAACAATCATTTTGTTTCTCTTTTCTTGTTCTTTTTTTATTTGTTTGCTTGTTTGTATGTGCTTTCGTGCGTGCGTGTTTTTTTTTCTTCTGGATATAGCAAGAAGACAACTACAGTGTATGGTGAAGGAAGACAACAAAACAACGTAAACAACGACAACAAAAGACTATTCTAACGTATACTGGCAACGCAACCGGGCATTTCATGACAATATTTTCGAAATTAATGGATCGGTGGGCATGGATTTTTGTATAGATACCAAAAAAAATCGCTTTTCTTTGGAAAAATTGCTATTAATTGAAAATTCAAATGATCAAAATTGTTTTACGTGAACGAATGTTTTTTTAAAAATCGTTTTGCAGAGGTCATTTGAGTGGAGATTTTCGAATTTTTTTGGTGGTGTAAGTGGGGTTGATTCGCAGAAAGAACTGTGTAGACGGGGCTAGGGTGGAACGAAGTTACGATAGGATAGTGCAGAGGGGAGGGAGAAACTTTGACACGTTCGAGAACATTCCTTCAAAACCACTTTGGTAAACGATTGAAGATGTTACCGATGTCGCTACGTCTCGCTGCAATCTCGTCGGCTAAAGAATTTCTCTGCTCGCTGAAGAGCGGACGGGAGCTGTACTTCCGGTCGAGATGGTCAACCATTGGCTTGTAGTATGATTCTCCCTTGTCGTAGTTACATCCATAGACACGGGTGCGCGGCCTGCTCAGTATCGGTCTCGACATCTTTGAATATTCTATCGGTTTTTCTTTGTTCTGCGTAGTTTTTTTTACTCGTGTCTTCCTGTCTGCTTGTCTTCGCGCCCGATTGGGTGCTACGACTGCTGAGATTATCTGGAAAATTAAAGAAAAATATTAATCGTACGAGTTTTCAAATACTATGGACAACGAGTTTCCAAAAATATTCCATTTAATAATTAAGAGTCAGCTATTAATTATTTTATTACTTTGTTTAGTCGGTAAAATCGTACTTTTATTTCATTTCAATAATTCCATCAATTTAAATTATTTTGTTTAATTTTTAAGTTTTATTCCATTTATTTAGAAGATTCGATGTCCTCCTAAGACTTTGTTTTCACACCCAACGGTATAGTATTACAGTGTAGCACAGATTTATTTCCAAGGTATGGATTCGATCGTCCTTTAGCAACCTTTCCGTGTGGCTGCAGATGACTTACCCGTTGTATTGCATTCACTGGGGATCAGGAAAAATGCAGAAACCCTATATGGGATATAGCCGGTACCTACTCAAGTCATTGGTGGAAATACGAGTAAAGTCCAGCACGACCATCAGAGGCGCTTAGGGCAGCACCTCCTCCCAATGATGCAATGCACCAGCTAGAGCGCGGCCAGAAGGTTACGATCCGCGCGATACGTACAAACCAGCGCGGGAGATACTCGCAAGTTAAACACCGACCGTCCACTAATCACTGAGAAGTGTCGGCTATCGAGGTAGAGTCCGAACCACTGTGATGATAGAAAAACAATCAACAAAAAAATGCCACTGTCGCGAATCTATAGGCCTCATCCACTCAGCCACTGATTTCCACTGGACCCAACAGTATTTTTTTTTGTGTTTGGGTTAAATAATTTTGGACAAACGCTGTTTACTGGACGGCGAACAATCGTTTCATGAAGAGAATGAAATAAGAGAAGGCGTTAAAAATTCCATTTTTAGAAATATACTTGAATTTAATAAAACGTTAAATTTAATAAAAATGAATCATTTCGCAAATAAGAAAATGATATTATGGGATAATAAATTGTCTCTTCGTGAAGTTAGATGGCATAACGGTGCATTCTTATTTCATCAAATTAGTTAAAATTGCAGAAAAATTATCAGAGCTCTATTTCGTTCTTCGTTCGCTAAAAAGACTTGAAATTTCGACAATTTAAAGTTAACCTCTATGCAATTGTGTACTTTTTCTCAATAATATTAACCTCCGAAGAACGCTACGGCTTAACATTTTATTATTTTTATTTTGAAGCTTCTGTTCTTAAAGAAGGGAGAGAGATCAGTGAAGTTTTTCAATATTATTTTCTATTTTAAAAAATGTAACATCTGCTATTTTTTAATATTGAGATCTGAAGATTTTTTCACACGATTAGAACATCGTTACGAACAATCGATCCGACAGGAGTTTTTATACGACTTCTTTTATCAATAACGAAAAATACATTTTTTACTTATGTCATTGGACCCTTCCACCTCTCCCTAACCCTACCCTAAGTCGATGTGAGATACGTTGTTTGTCTCTGTCAGATTTCTATAAATGCAAGAGAGTACCTGAATCTTCCTATCTGAAATTCGTCCGTGAAGGTTGATCTCTCGGACAAAAGATGGAAACGGTGAAGTGCATAATGGTAAGACATAGCTCACGGTTCTTATATTCTATGCGAGAGATCAATAGTTACGGAGAAATTTGCTATGGGAAAATGTGCTCTCTCTCTCTCTCTCTCTCTCTCTCTCTCTCTCTCTCTCTCTCTCTCTCTCTCTCTCTCTCTCTCTCTCTCTCTCTCTCTCTCTCTCTCTCTCTCTCTCTCTCTCTCTCTCTCTCTCTCTCTCTCTCTCTCTCTCTCTCTCTCTCTCTCTCTCTCCCTCCCTCCCTCCCTCTCCTTCTCTAATTTAGATGACGATCTGAGAGAGACAGACGACGTGTGATGACACAGTGAGTGATCAGTAATGAAATTACTGATGACTCAAGGTGATGTGCTACATCTGAAATTTGGATTTTCTATCTTTTTCATTCCAATAGTACACTATCCAGGCACAACACGTGGTGCCGTAAGGCAAGATTCCATTTACGTAACTACAAGTTAAAGGGAATCGCAGGTGGTAATTCCTGAAGACATTGCGAACCAACTAGAAGCTAAGTAAATAAAAAATAAGAAGAGTAGAACCTAGGAAGAATAAGAAGAAGAGCAAGGCAAACTGGAACGAAAAGATATTTGCAGCTTATGCTATTACTCTGATGCTCTGGCAGGTTAGCTCGTGGTGCGCGGGAGCGCTCGCGAGTCTAAAATAGATCGCATCTAATTTGGTTCACCGTGCGAGAGTGGTGCCTCGAGAGCGAAGCGGAAAACCAACGAGTTTTCTAGTGTACAAAGAACCGAGAAGTAGAAGAAGCAAAAGAAGAAGAAGAAGAAGAAGAAGTTACGAATAAACGTCGCCGACGACGTATGTACGTCGGATGCAAAAAATACGAGGAACGAGGGCAACCCACGTGACATACAAGAGAACCCCCGGGATGCTGAACCACCATCGTCTCACTCTTTTTCTTCTTCCTCTTTTTCTACTTCTTCACGTTTCCGCTACATTTACACCTTCCCACGCATACCCGTTTATCTGTTCACGCCTTCCAACGTTTCATTTTCTTACTTCTATTCACGATCTTGTGCACCAAAACTCACAAAATTTTACGATAGTTTCGTATCGAAACCAGTTGAATAACATTTTTTAAACTGATTTTAATGCATTTTTTTCAATTAAAAAAGAGCTTTATGTTTCCAATTTTTTTAATTGTAAGAACATTGCCACATGAATATGAATTCAGGTTAAGTAAAATGTATTCATGTGTCTGCAGAAGGATAAGAAGCCGTGTACCGAAGATAAAGAATTTCAATATTGTGTAGTGTAACAGGCCGTCAACGAATAATAAAACTATTGGAAAAGCAGCTAAAATTGTTTATTGTCGCAGCTTTTCCAAAAGTTTCACGATAAAGAATTCCATTACGTCGTTATTTTTATAAATAAGATTTATTCTAAAACTTGAAATACCCAGTTTAATTTAAAATAGTTTTTCAGTCCACTTAATTATCTAATTTTTACCGCCCATTCGTAGTTGAAATTCAACAGAATTATAATTAAACATTAGAAACAACTCGTGAATTGAAAACAAAATTCAACGTAAATGAAAAAATGCATTTTGCTTCTAATTAATTTCTAAATAATTGAAATAATGTTCTGTCGTTAAAATTGTAAAAAAAATGTATTTGTTTAGAAAAATATTTAATAAACATAAGACTGAGTATTGCTTTGAATTTTTCTTTTGTTGGGTTTTTACGATTCTGATTTTACCATTCTTTCTCTTTAACTTCACAGCTCTTTATCACTTTTTTCCAATTCCTTTCGTCTAGACCAGGGGTCTCCAAACTACGGCCCGCGGGCCACATTCCGCCCGCGGACAGATTTTGGACTATTTCACTTTTTACCACCGGCAACAATGATAATATGGTTTTGGCCCTCGGAACTTACTGGAGTAATCAGTATGGCCCTAAGGCTGGAAAGTTTGGAGACCCCTGGTCTAGACCGTTTCCTTTCCTTTATTTTCTCTGTCTGTAATTTCGAAAATGTATAGATAAATCTGTAGAGGAAGACTAAGGAAAATGTATACTTGAAATAAAGAATTTCATTTCATTATTATTTTTTTAAAAATAAAGTTAATTAATCAAATTATAATATTAAGCAGGAAATAAAAATTAGAGAAATAATTATTGCAATATAAAATATTTTTATTGCTCACTTAAGTATCTAATTTTTAAGGCCCTTTCGTCATTGTAATTCTGACAAATTATAAGAAGATATTGGTATCAATTCGTCACTAAAAACATTTTTATGTAGAAAAAGAAATATATTTTGCTTTCGATTATTTTTCGAATAAATAAATAATTTTTTACATCTTTAAAAAAAGTTGAATAAACATCAGATTAATTATTTATTGACATTGCATTTTTTAAATAGTATTTTGTAAATCTGACTGAATCAAAGCTTTTTTTTTTCAACGCCCACACGAGTATTTACCTTTTAAGGCCCTTTCCTAATTATAATTCTGACGAATTATAAGAAGAAATTGATATCAATTTGTCATGAAAAATATTTTTATGTAGAAAAAGGAATATATTATGTTTTCGATTATTTTTCGAATGAATAAATCATATTTAACATCTTTAAAAAAAATTTAATAAACATCAGATTAATGATTTATTGATAATACATTTTTTAAATACAGTTTCGTGAATCCGACTGAACGAAAGCTTTTATTTTTATATATCCACGTGAGTATCAAATTCTTACGGCCCTTTCGTTGCTATCAACCTGACTAATTATAACAAGAAATTGGTATCAATTCGTCACGAAAAACATTTTTACGTAGAAAGAGAAATTTATTTTGCTTTCAATTGTTTTTCGTATAAATAAATCATTTTTTATGTCTTTTAAAAATGTTGAACAAACATTAAATTAATGATTTGCAGATATTGGATTTTTAAAAAAGTGTTTTGTGAATCTGAATATACCAAAGTTAAAATTTTTTTTTTTACTATTATATCACTTAATCACTTTTTTCACTTCCAATCGTCTAGTCCGTTTTGTTTCCTTTATCTTTCTCGATGACGCCTGTGTATTTATGTAGACGAATATAGAAAGCCCATTAGCAAGCTCTAGAGCTCAACGAATTCCTCGCGAGAGAACTCAACCGGTCCCTCTTGAAATGGGATCAACTTTACGAGTGTGCAGAAAGCTCCGGGACACGTGGACTCGATTTACTAATTTTCTAGCGAGCTCTCGAAAGTCATAACGAGTTTCAAACCGAGGAGTACTGCAATAACGAGTTACGAAAGAACTAGCGGTTTACTCGAGACTCCCCGAACATACATTCGTTTCTATGTGCAGAAATCCTACCGATGACTTAAGTCTTCGATTCATAAGATACCCCATGATTCTAAATCCTATGTATTTAAAAATTTATAAGCAATATTGTTTTTTAAAAACATTTTTACAGATTGATTTTGAATTTTAATTCCGATTTTTGTATTTTTTAATTTCAGACAATAATTCGTTATCGCAATATATTTGAACATTTTTTCACATCTTAACACCTTAAGGGTGAATCAAATATTAATTTTAAAAGCAAAACTTTGTTCTTTAAAATGTTAAAACCACAAATTTATTTAATTCGTCAATATAATTAATATAAACGTATTGAGAAAGGAAAATCATTTTTTTGGAAAATATTGTCAGCTTTTATTTAATATATTTGCACATTTGTTTTAATTAATTAATTCTTTTGAATGAATGTTTCAATACTTTGAAGTAAAAATTTAAAAAATCAATGCATACGAAAGAATTCCGATGACAAATTTTGTGACTACATTTACAAAATTTGTTTATTAAAATAGTTTTACAAAATTTAGGATTTCGTATACGTTTATAAAACCATGAAGCACCTCTGATAACGAATTTCGCGTTTGTAATTCGATTTTGTAATTATATCTTCTCCTATTTATCGGTAACGATAAATTTGAGTTCCGAATATCACTCGGAGGTGCCCGTTGACTAGATGAGTCGACGCCAGTGGCAATATACCGCGTCGTTACGCAACGGATTAACAAACGGGGCGAAACTAGTGTGAGAGACACGGTGCCTCGTGTGGCTCGGGCCGGGAACTCTACCGTGGACTCTGCCAAATTTAGACTTGAGAAGATTTTGTTTAAAATCGTTGACGATATCGATTACAATACGGCAACTGTACAAAAAATACTTACATTATCAATTCTACACTATAATTCAATCCTAATTTGACTTTTTTGAAAGGTGCACGCACTTAATATCTGAAAATTCATCCGCAGTCGCTTTCATATTTGAACCGAATTAAAAAACAAACATTTTAAGGACTTACAAATAAAAATTACTTAAAGAAAAATGACGCAATAATTAATTTTTTTAATAAAAATACTCCAAGGTTTGTAATTGATTTAACAAAAAATGAAGTTAGTAACAAAAGAAGCCAAACTCTTAACAGGAAATTGTATTTCTCACGTATTACAGACGTTACATCTGATTAAAATCATCCAAATGTAAATTGAGTAATATAATTATACCAAAAAACAAATTAATAAAAAAAGTAATTTACCAAAAAAAATGTTGCAAATTAAAAGTATCACAAGGGTTACTTAAACAAAAAATTATGTTAGTTAGAAATAAGCCAAACACTTGAGAGAATACTGTAATTTCAAAGTATTATAGCCACGGGGTCATCAATCATCACTCCCTTATAATTACAGTAGCTTTCGTGTCAAGGCTACGCAAACAAGTGCAATCCTCAGTCACACCAAGCCAAATACCGTTCGACGCAATCGTAAATCGATAACGCATCGCACTATACGATATTCTACGCGTATAGATCGATATTGCAAACCCTTCGAACAATTCGCAGAGCGCATAACTCGTTCATGTAGGCACGCTAGTCACGCAACACCTTTCAATTTCATTGCAACTTCGTTTTCGTTGAAATATATTTCCAATGTTTTGGTATTATCTATAAAAAATTTTTATTCACACAGGAGATAAAAACTAGGTAAGGGCTGTGTTATTATGATGATTATTTAATTTAATTTTTTTTGTTTCGTTTTTGTTTTTTTGCAATTTATCGTACCTAAGTTATCGTTTTTTTCAGAGTTATTCCTCAAGGTGCGGTGTCCTCGGAAGTACCAGCGCGACTCCCACGGAGGCGTCGCGACGTTCCTTCCTTTCCCACTCCATTCGGTGTTCACCACCTCGACAAACCTTACCCCTTCCTCGCTCGCGGAACGGGGACGAACGCAGAGGCAGATTAAGAGAGAGAACCGTTTCAACGGGGTTCGTGGTACTTTTTTAAAAGCGCACCCTGCTCTCTCTCTCTCTCTCTCTCTCTCTCTCTCCCTCTTTCGTCTCCCTTCTCCTTCTACTATTGCCACGTAATTTTCTCTCTTCGTAGAACACATACGACTTCCACGTTCGAGCCGATCTTGGCTCATTTTCACTTTTGGCTTGTCAAGCTATCTATTTCCTACTTCTTGTGCATGCACTCCGATAAAATATGTGAATTTGTCGCTTGATCCAAGACTAAATCGAACGTGGGTGTGTGTTGTTGATCAATCGAAAACGAATAAATATAATGCTGATCCGTTCTCTCTCGTTGAATAATTTCACGCCTCGTGATATTCGGAGTTTATAAACATCAGCTCTCTGATTGCATCGACTAAATGATATTGTCTATATCGGTCCTTGGCAAAGGTGTACATGTGCCGCGTGTCTTTCAACATTTAATTTTATAGAAATAATTTTACGGGTATTTAATTATTTAATTTCATTTAGTAATTATTTTTCGTTTGTATGTAATTCATAATTTTTGTAATAATTATTTATTATTTAATTAATTTTGTTTGAAGTAAATGACATCAGACTTTTAGTTTCTCTTTGGTCTTTCGGTGCATTCAAGGACTGGAAGGTAATTTACTAAGTTACAATTTGCTAAGAGCCGGTTATAAAAGTTAATATCGTTTCACTTCGTTTATCAACGCTGCAATGAAACCGAATTTGCTTTATTCGTCAATCGTCTCGGAGTAGATCAGTTTTTAATACCGCCTGGACATTTTATGCGGCGGACGGGTACGTCACCTGAAGATGTTATTGTACTACTCGATCGGTAACAAAAACTGTAAACTAAATTTCAATCAGTTATCTTGTTACCAACCACGGTGGAGTAATTCGGTATCGCAAGATTAGTTTCAGCTCTTTTGCGCCTATATACATGTTCCACATAATCTTAAGGTAGTTCACTAATAAACACCGAGTAACTCAAGCCCACTTTTTTATATTTATCGCGAGAATACATTTTGGTGCATCGATTGAAGCCAATAAAACGAATAGGGATCTTGATCGTATTCCAGATAGATACATAACGGCACGATTGACTGCACGGTGGCCGCACAGAATGGCACGGCGTGTCGTCAGAATGTAGACTTCGATGACCGTTACTAACGACATTGTGCCAGTACCTTTCCAGTACTTTGTGGCAGCTCGCGACGTGCTGAAACCATGCGGACACAGTGCTCTGGAATTCAGCACGTCGTGCCAGCACAATGTGTCTAGAAGCGGTCATAGAAGGCTACGTTCTGCCGGCTTAATATTGGTTCTGGGAAAAAGTTCGTGGCGTTTTTCCCGATAGATGGCATCAATTGCAAATAAGTCAGGAAGCACAGATCGCAGCGACACCACTAAACGCTCGTTGGAAAGGTGACACTTCAAGCATTACTTTGAGTGTATAAACATCGAAATTGGTGCAGTGGTTGGAAAGTTGTTTGCGTTTGAAAATGGGGAAAAGTAATGAAAAATTGCGCTATATTTTGCAATATTATTACGACAAAGGGAAGAACGCTGCGCAAGCTTGTAAAAAAATTTGTACTGTGTACGGTGAAGGTACTTTATCAAAATCTGCTGCGCGGAAATGGTTCGCTCGGTTTCGTTCTGGTAATTTTGATCTGAAAGATGAGTCACGCTCTGGTCGTCGAATCACTGAAAAAGCTGATGACATTCTTGAAAAAGTCCAGCAAGATAAGCATATCAGCAATTTCGATATTGGTATGGAGCTAGGCATTGACCACAAAACTGTTTTGAACCATTTACACAAAGCTGGATACAAAAAGAAGCTCGATGTATGGGTTCCTCATGAGTTGAGCGCGAAAAACATGATTGACCAAATTAACATCTGCGATGCGCTGCTGAAATGCAATAAAATCGAGCCATTTCTGAAATGTGTCATAACCGGTGATGAAAAATGGATCACGCACGACAATCGGAAGCGTCAAAGATCGTGGACAAGGGATGGTGAGCCGTCACAAGCGTTCGCGAAGCCAGGATTGACGGCGAAAAAGGTGATGCTGTGCATGTGGTGGGACTGGAAGGGAATCGTCCACCATGAGCTACTTCCAGTTGGTCAGACGTTTGATTCTCAATTCTACTGTGGACAACTAGAGAGATGACGCCAAGCGATTGAAAGAAAACGGCCCGAATTGGTTAATAGGAAATGAGTTGTCTTCCATCATGACAACGCCCGACCACACACTTCTTTGATGACCCGTCAAAAATTGCGAGAGCTTGGTTGGGAAGTTTTTATGCATCCACCGTATAGTCCAGACATAGCACCCTCTGACTATCACTTATTCCAATCTCTGCATAACTCTCTCAATGGAATTAAGCTGCTTTCAAAAGAACCCTCCGAAAACCACTTGATTCAGTTTTTCAACTAGAAACCACAGAAGTTCTTCACCGATGGCATCATGGCTCTACCCGAAAAATGGCGAAATATTGTCGATAATAATGGAGCATATTTGGTTTAAATAAATTCATTTTCACACTATAAGAAAACCAGTTGAATTTTACTAAAAAAACGCCACGAACTTTTTCCGAGACCCAATATATCGATTATCAAAGCACGGTTATCTTACTGGGATAATGTAGAAAAGATAATTGGTATGAAGGTTTGCGATTTTTGCATTGGCCTTGTACGAGAAAGGTTTCAGCTCACAAAATAAACGAAGTTTCCGTAAATTCTACCTACTTGACGGCATAATGTTATGAGCGATTTATCGGACAATTTTTGCATCAACGAGGGTGGCTACCGTCAGGTTAATCAAAGAGTTTGATGCAAAGGATTGCGCACGGGTTGCTGGAAAGCAGGACACGAGAGCGAGGACCGTGTCGCATAATCCCGAGTGTATGGTACATTGTTGTATACAATCCATGCTGTTTCATTTTTACAATTTCATGATAACTATGTAGACAAACCATTTCAGTCTTCGTAAAAGTTCTTCCCAAAATTGTAAAAAAAAATGTTTACAAATATATTCATTGAATTTAGACCATTTTTCAGCATGTTTTTTGAGATTTGCATTACACAAAGAGAATTACATTTAAAAAAATTATATTAAATGCACGCACTTAAAATTAGAAAAATTATGAACTGAATTTTGAAAAACATTAAATTATATTCCAAATTAAAATTACTTAAATAAAAATCATACGGTAATTAATTTTTTAAATAAAAATAATAAACTCCAAGTAATAAATATAAATATACAAACCCGAGCTGTTCTTTTTTACATTTTCTTGATAACTATGTAGATAAATTATTTCGTTTTTCATAAAAGTTCTTCCTGAATAAGTGAACAATTTTTTACAGCCATATTTTCATTGAGTTCTCAACATTTTTAGCATGTTTTTTTATATTTGCGTTACTACCAGAGAATTTTCTGGGAGGTTATAATGAAAATATCTGAATGACTCATATAATATTGTAAATTCGGTTTATTCTGCTACTATTGGAATTATTCTCGTACAGTATATTGACAAACATTTATTCATGCACTGTTAAAAATCCAGAGCGTTTCAGGCAATTGGTGTGTGGACTTTTCACCAGTATTAACACATTTGGTGTGAATTTAAACAATTTCCACAGTCCTTAATTTACAGAAGCGGTTATGTTATAATCATTAGGCCCCATCTCAAAATCTACAACATATTTATGTTCGAAATAAGTAGATAAAAATCAATAAAGTACCAGCAATCAATACAGAAATATGGCACGAATATAATCCAAAAATGTAACTGTATTTCATTCACCTATTTTCAAGTAAAACGCGTTGAAAGTTTTGAGGTTATAATGCAAATCGACATCAGCTACTGAACACCGATGGTTGACACCAGTTGTCAGTGTGGACTCATATGAACACCGCGCGTGGGTTAATTTTAACACCGTATTTTTAACAGTGTGTGTACAATACGATATGGGAAATATTATCACAGTCACATGAATCACCTATCAACGTTATAATGATAGACAAAACATGGTTTGGCTAATAAGACCAAAGGTGTATTTTAAGTTTGTAAATGAAGTATTGTTTTATAACTCAGAAGTTGCTAATAAAACTATTGTTTTACACCCACACCCGTAGGATCGAACAATGAACGCCACAACATTAAGCAATGCTTTATACTGTAAAGATGCGCTCGTAAAGTTTATAGCATTATAAAAATAATACAAAATACATTGCTTAAACACAGAATATTTATTTTGCATTGTATTAATTATTTAAATACAGTATTTCATTTTATAAAGGAAGACGTCAATGAACTTATTAATGTGAATGACGATCCACCGCTCTCTATGTCGTCGATAAACAAACAATCCTATTCGAATAAGTTATCGAATTTCTACATCTTGTACGCTTGAGTATGATTTTCGAAATCGCATTCATAGATAAATTTTAGTACTAAAACAAACCGTTATAAAGGAATTTGTAAAATGCTGTTTCGTTTGATCGTATGTATTCCACATAGCTCACCTGATAACACGTCAACGACATTAAATGGACGTTAACGAGATAAATAGCCGTCGACCTTTACCGTGCGCGCACGGCAATTTACCACCGATTTACCATCGGTTTACCGTGTCTCAAGAAACGCATATCAGTACGTTGAGAATAAAGTTAAGAAGTTAAATTGACGCCAATTTACCGTCTCTATAACGTTCATTTGCAATGTCACAAGAAACTCATATCAATGCGTTAAGAAGTTAAATCGACGACAATTTACAGTTGATTTAACATCGATTTGCCGTATCCCAAGAAACGCACATGAGTACGTTAAGAATAGAGTTACGGAGGTAAATCGACGGTAATTTAAAGTCGATTTATCGTATCAGAAGAAAAACATATCAGGGTGTTGAGAATAAAATTAAGAACGTATGAAAAATCAATTGTGTCCGATGCAGTCCTTCTTTTTAATTACATTTATCAAGCGAGCGGGCGTTAAGATTGTTTCACTCGCAGTTGTACGGAGTTTGTCGGTTTCTGCATCGACGGTAACATCTCGGTCTCATATGTGAACCCTTTTAAGAAAAATAATTAACAGCTGTGCTTAACCTATAACCTCCTATTTTTATTGTCAAATATGCCAAGTTAATAACTATATTGAGATCACATGTTTTAAGTTATAATCAGACAGATTCAAAAAGACTACCGATTTTGCACCTGTCAGAGGAAAAACTACAGATGTCAAAGCTCATAAGAGCGTGAACATGAGAACAAAGGTTCATCAGCACATGATAAAACACGAACACGAAACACGAAAATAACGAACATCAACTAATTGGAAGTAATATGTTCATAGCGTGAGCGCACCGGACGCCCAGGTGAAGCTGGTTGACGATCTGGTGCGCGCATTCTATGAACATGCTACTTTCAATTAGTCGATTTTCCTTGTTTTAATCCGTGGATATTCGTATCATACGATTTTACATTTGGTACTTGGAGTGTGTGTGTGTGTGTGTGTTTTAACATATGCTGTTAACGACTAGTTCTATTGTTCTCTAATGAGCTTTGACATCTCTAGTTTTTCCTAGAACAGGTGAAAAATAGTATCCATTTGTATCCTCGCTCTCGTTGGATCTCTATTCTAATTCCGAGAGTCTTGTAACGATAAATTTACCAAGAGTCACGATTTCTTTCACCCTTATCACATTTTGTGATAATCAAATGTATTGCAATACTAGGGGGGAGAAACATCGGGTCCCGCGCGCTTCGTGCACCGTCCCTCCTGCAATCAGCAACCCCTGCCCTTCCCTGACCCTTTTTCGGACAATCCTTCTCGATTCTCCTACATGGCGGTGGCAATATATTTTTCTAATACAGAGGCATAAGAGGTTTCCATGATTTTCAACAAGTGTATCGCAAAGCATTTTGTATGTTTGATTGGTATTCGACGAAAATTCTTCACACGACCAAGCGCAGCACCATTCGTTATGCGCACGAAGCTAAGTGACATCGTTTGTGATCTGTTTTGTACTAATGACGCATTAGATAGTATACAGTTCCATGGATAAACGCGAGGTTATGATTTTTTAATTCAATAATGAAAGAACAATGAGTTGTCAAGTTTTTTTATGAGGATTGCCTTTATTGTAGAATGTGATAAAAAAATTAAAGCTCAAATTAATGATGTCCTGATTTGATAAGATATTAAAAACAGTCTTTTTGCCAGACGACAATGTATTTTACTAACTCACACTCATCAATAGCCAATACTAAGTGCCAACAGTACTAAAACACACCACCGTGATCGCTGACGATCCTTTATCCCCACTTTTAGCCCCCGTGCACATAGCGAATTGAGGGGACCTACTACCGACCTACTAGGTCGGTAATAAAAAACTGTATACAATAGCATTTAGATACCGTAGACATTTCGGAAAAAAACAAAGTGTCACAACATAGACGGTATAGTAGAGTATAGACGATATAGTAGAGTAGATAGTAGAGTTTAATTCTGCGTGTGTTTTTGCTTTGCTATTTCCTGAACTATCAATAATATCTGAATGGCGCTGTATGGAAAATAAGCAGCTATCTCTCTTGCACTCATACGTAACGTGGTACACGTTTCGCCTTGTCTCAACGTCGTTCACAAGTAACCGCTCGGAGTCAAAAGAAAGGCTCGAATGGCTTTCGAGTTCATTGAAATCTGGCTAATCCTTATCAGACATAATAAAAACTTAATTAAATTACACTTGTAATTTACTGCTTCATAATAATGATATCGAGAAAACCGAATTTTTTTTTTTTTTTCAAATTAAAAATCCTGCATTTGACCAATTTCGTCGAAACCTTTCTGAATTTTGGAAAATGATTCACTGCAAGACTCCCGAAATTGACATAGATTAACCTTACCTGTAATTAACGCAAAAATTGATATCGCATTATAATTTTTATATGCTGTTTATTAAAGTATTCTCTTATCAACTGCATATTATTTTTATGCCCTCAAATAGGTAGACTTTACGCAAAATCGTCAACTTCGACCCCAATTATCTTTTAAACAGTTCGATCAAAGCATATTGATCTTAATCGATACAAAACAATGTACTCTTGCAATGTAAATCCAAAAAAATGGGTCATGTTACGTGCTTAGTAGTGGACTACCTTCATTTTGTTTCGAAAACCATCTGGCCTCATATTATTATTATGAAATAGTAAATAATAAGTACAACTTAAATAAATCTGTCTGTTAAGTGTTTGTCATTTCGTTTGCGAGATTTTAATAAACTCGAAAGCTATTACTGCACTACTTTTGACTTCAGCAAGTTATTGGTGAACCACCTTAAAGTGCTAACTTTTCTTTGCAATGATGTTGTGATAGCGACTAAAGTTCACTTTCTTCATAATAATTAACGCTTAAATATGGCCCTTGGTAGCCTAAAAGTAAAGTAACAAATAATTTTATTTCTATATTTTTTCAATGTCGAATAATCGATTTTTTTTCAATTTTCACGACGTACCATATAATTTTTTAAATGACGTACGGCTTATAATTTTTCGCAGTTTTTAAACTGCATTTATGTCTACAAAAATAAAAATATCGTATATCATTGCGTTTAATCCTAAATTTAATGAACGAGAACATTTTTATCGCAAATAAAATTAAATAACAAAAAAATCAACATTCCTGGAAATAATACGAGATCTTATGATACATATTTCCTTCATTGATTAAGAATAAACCAATTTTTCAAAAATTAAAAAAATTCAAAGTTAAAAGACAAAGTAATTGAACAAATCGAAAATTAAATAAATAAGTTAATTATTTTGTTTTCTCGTAGACGGAGCTATGGTTTCGTGAACAAAATTGTTCTTAAAATTTTGATTTCAGAGTACTTAAAATGTCCCAAACCGTCGAGAAATCAAATTTTAAAAAATGTCCATATGTGTGTGATGAGCTTGCAAAATTGCAATGGAGATATCTTGAGAACGGGTTACTCGAGCATCCTTAAACTTTGCATACGGGTCGCAACCCCGATCAGTTTGCTGCAAATTTCATCCAAATTGCTAATGGGTGTCTCATTTTATGGTTGTTTGAATTTTTCGTAACGAGGAGGTACGCTCTCTAGTTTTCGTAAATTACAATGATTATGTCTCAAGAACGAGTTACGCGATCATGCTGAAACAGTGCACACGGGTCAGGTCGCAACCCCCATCAGTTTGCTGCAATTTTCACCCAAATCGCTAATGGATGTTTCATTATATTCAGATATTTTTATTTATTTTTTCATGGTTATTTGAATTTTTACAAAAGAGGAGGTACTTTCGTAAATTTTTATCTATCGAGTTAAAACTTTCTACAAGAATAAGCCAAGGGACAAGGTTGTTCGGTATTAAGTTTGTAATGAATCGATCAAGGCGTTCGGATTTTCTTGAACCATGAATTTTTGTAATTTTTCGAAAAAAATCTATTTTTGCTCGAACTTTCGTATTTTTTCATCAATCAAACAGAAGCTTGGTATAGAAATTGGCTAGGGAACAAAGATACTTAGTTTTAAATTTGGTGATAATCGATTAAGGGATTTAAACCTTATGTAATTTGCCATTTAACTAAATTTTTTATTTTATTGAAAATTTGAATACCACTTTCTCTATGAGGAAGCCAGAGTTAAGATAACCATTACCCGTACAGGAGAATCTGTGGGTCAGCGAGAATGACGAGGAAGCAACGTGCAATTCCTATTAATAATATTAGAATAAAATCTTTGCATTTATGGTTCACTTCAGTCTCTTAATTCTAAAATATATATTTTTATCTGTATTTAAAAAAAAATGTCATTACCTTATAGTGATTAACTAATTGTACAGCACGTTATACTGCAGAGAGTGTCCAATAGCTTAGCAGTAACCCCTATTTTATTTTAGTGTTTGGTACACTATACTATAAACTAGATCATCTCGACGGCAACGCGGACCGGACAGTAGGCTGTTACTTTTAGAATGGTCCGAGTTGCGGTTGCTATAGTTCTGGCGTGTACAATGATGACGCGGTATATAAGTGCTGCGAGCTTGCGAAAGGACAAGACCTGCATAAGCCACGACGAGTGAGACCTTCCAAAATACATAAATATATAATAACAACGGTATTGTATAGGTATCAAACGGGCACAAAGCGTTAGGTGACTCTCGACGAAAGCCAAAATACCATGACAGCGTTACCTCAACATGTATATAAGAAAAAGCAATAAATAGGCACAATGAGATGGCAATTCGTTGCTAGTCACAGAGTGCAGTCTAAACGAATTTTCGAGGCTGCTGCCAAAATACCTGATGATCGTGTTTCTTCTTCGATCTATAACTACCTCGAAATATTTGTTTCTGCCAACACTTCTTGTAAATAAAAATTTTTTGAAAAAAATATCAATCGAAACATTTTTGTTAGTTAATTTATTTGTCAATTAATTAAATGTATGAAGATTTTATTAAGTTCTTTGATAAGTTCATTCATTTTATAATTCATTATCTAATTATTAATTTAGTCATTTAATTAATAATTGTTTGATAACTTTCATTTCTTTTAATTAAAGTGAATACTTTCTGTGGCTGAAGATGAAATAAATCGACCAAAATTTGAGCTGGCGCGGCGTGGATATAAAATTAATTATTACGGCGCACAGTCATTTTTGTTACTGCAATGATTAGTTAATTATAATGAATTTACATGATATCGGTGGTCTATTATTACGAAGAAGTGAGGCGAAACAGTGTATCGAAAGAGTTGCCAAAACAGTTGTCGCTACACGAGTCCCCTCGAACTGTATACACTTTTAGTCAGCCAGACGAGTCTTCTTCTTCTTGTTCATCGTATATATAGGCATTTTCGGGATGAATATAACTCCACTTAATTAAAGTCCACTATAATAATCAATTCACAATAAGGTGTGGTAACTCGTTGTAACCGAAACAGGGACTGTGAACCTTGCCAAAATAATTGATTGCTTTATTGCAGAGCTTCTAAAAGCCCACCGTGCATACTGAAGAAACCGAATTATCGCATTACACGTGTTAGCATTCTATACCTACAGAGTACACTTTTTTTTTCGTGTGTTTATAATAACCGAGGATGACGCTTAGTCGTATTTTTCGTACCCAAACGCGAAATAAAAAATTCTGATTTGAGATTTTCGAAGTATCGAGTAAAAATAGATTAATCGAAATTTCTAAATCAACACACGAAGGCAAATCATATTTAGGGAATTTAGTTTAAGGAAAAGAGTTGCAACATTTCGGAAAATATCGACGTTGCGATCATAAGATGCTGAATTAAATCGAATTGTCGCGTCCTAGAGCGTTGAAACTTGCATCTGATCTATCACGCATGCGCAGTTTAGTCATGAGCGTGTAACAATACAACTGGGTTTGTGTTGATTTTTATGAATAGCTTTATTTCGTAAGATTGAAAAGGCAGAAGCAATAAAAGATCTTTGTAAATTAAATTTATACCCTTTGGTCCT
Source organism: Cylloceria caligata (assembly GCA_963942595.1). NCBI lineage: Eukaryota > Metazoa > Arthropoda > Insecta > Hymenoptera > Ichneumonidae > Cylloceria > Cylloceria caligata. The sequence continues at coordinate 71,369,879 of OZ012705.1, forward strand.
ATATTTAACAATTTTTAGGCAAACATTTTATACGTCGATCAACAGTTATTGATTTAACAAATATTTGTAATCTTTATTCATCAGTTTCCGACTAGTTGGAGGTATTTAAAAAATATAAATATGTAAATCACAATAAGCCAAGCTGCATATTACCTGTACCTTTATGTCGAAAAGAATCAAAATATAAAAACCTGTTGGCAATGTATTCAAGCATTGCATTTATCTGTAATTTCAACCGTAATAGCACTAAAGTGTTTTAATACATTTTTTTTAAAGTAAAATCAAACCACATCCATGTAATGTAAAATAGAACATTTTTATAAACAGTTTTGAGCATTTATAGTCTTTTTTACATTATTATTCACATAGTAGTCATAATACTGTTTTCATTTGCACATTGCAACACTCCCTTTGCTTCATACAGCAAATTTGTACACTCGGTATTCACAATTTCATATATTCATACACAATAAAATCTCAAACAATGACAATCCACTCTTGATTTATTATCTCGACTTTCGGTTTTTCTGGTTCCATGATCTCAAAGTCTGCCAAGATATTCCATTGTGAGATAATTTAGAAGAGACATAGGGTATCAGCCAACTGATATACCACCTGTCGCCAAAAACTTCGATAATGTTTTGTCGCCACCCCAGGTCGTATCTCTTGTCGCCTTTGGCTCTCTCATTGGAAACGCTGCCTATGAAGACCAGATGAAAGTGATAGGCGCACAAGACTCCAGTGAAACACATACCAATCACTGAGACTATGTAGAGCATCAGATAGAATTGTTCGATAGATGAATCAAAACCAAACAGAAAAATGGCCAATGGAAAGATAATTTTTATTACCGATATGGGAAATTCAAATTCTATTCTGTTCCAGATGAAGTAATTGTTGTAAAAGAATGCATAGGTCGTCCCGATAAAGAGGTAGAAGAGAAACATGAGAAAGTAACGATGATTGTTGTATCCTACGCAGCAGCCTGTGAAGATGCAGTGATGATCGCGTTTGAGGATGCAAACGTCGCACGTCGGACAATGCCAGGACCTTGGTGGGGCCAAAGCTTCGCAGGAGGCACAGAGTCTCCAGCCATCCATCTTTTTTGCTGTCTGCGAAGGCATCACAATCTGTCTGGTGCTTGTGTCGCAGAGGACAGTGAATGTAAAATTGCCGACAATGTTGATCATGATGAAATTGCCAAATAAAAAGTGAAGAACGTATGGAAACGAAGCGGGCTCGTAGAGCTCCGGCAAAACGACCCAAAGTTCAAACCAATAGACTAATGGCACTATTATCAGAATAAATGACATCGACGCCAGGTCGTTTAAGGTTGTGGGCCAAATTTTTTTTCGCACGATCATCCTGTTGCTGTTGGCTTGTCAGACTGTCACTAATGGTTACACCTTCGGTAACACTCAGAAATTCATTACACGAGACTATTTGACGTTTTGTGTACCGTTTGGGCGCGGTTAAGTCACGCATGTGCACGGGACTAAGTACGAGCTTTATCAGTTGATGTTTTGAGGTTATGCAAAACTTCGACGATCATTCAAACCAGATAGAAATTCATTTAAATTATACTAAAAATTATAAAAACGGATAATGTACGTCGAAACTAATTCGTTTTCTCTAAAAATCAATTGGTTTAAAAAAATAAGTTATCTGTCAATATAAAGGGTCGCATGCTTACCGACACAAATATTTTTTTAATGTCGATTAGTCGGGTGTTTATCAAAGTCTCGAAATTCAATCTCTCGAATTACTTTTGACCGACAGAAATGAACGAATATTCGGTACGCCGTAGGAGGACGCTGATAGCGAAAAACCATATATATAGCGTTCTGACAGGATCGTAGCTAATGAAACATTAATTGGGAGTGACCGGTGGGGGCCTTAAATAAATTAATAAATAATAATTTTCAGCTAGCTCGAGAGCTTTGCACCGGTGATGATAACGTCGCCGGTTTCGCGTAGGATTTAAACTAGACGACCGGGATGACCTGCGACTTTACTGACCAGGTCATCCCGGTGCTGACTTTGTTAGCTTGGCCGGACAGTGGTCCTCGTCGTCCAGGTGTTCCGTCAGACTGTTCTCGAGGTCCACCTTGACAGGAAAGTATAAAATGATAGTTTATAAATATTAAAATATTTTATATATAAGGTAGTGCATTTGAAGTGGTGATACCTTCTACACACGACAATAAAGGACAATAAAGGTATAAAAATTACGAGTATTAAGGTTTATTCGAACTATTCATGTATTTACATTTATTTTATTTATTTTTATATTATTCCAGGCTGCACGAGGACAATACGAAGGTGCTGTCGATCAGCTGAAACGAAAGGAGTTCAGATCACTGAAACAGGAAAGGAATGGTAAGGTACATAATGGAACAGTCGGTGCCAGAATTGACAGAAAGAAATGTTAGGTCAACCAGTTTCCTTGTTCACCATTTTTTGCTTTTTCAACTGTTCGCATAATTCAGAAGAAACCGTATGACGGATGATACACTGTATGACCAATCATTACCTTTGCAATGAGATTGAACATCGATTAAGTGGCGCAAATATTGAAAAAAGTAAAAACTTTAAAACCTTGGTATCTACATTACTGTATTTTTATATAAATATTTTAATATTTATAAACTATCATTTTATACTTTCCTGTCAAGGTGGACCTCGAGAACAGTCTGACGGAACACCTGGACGACGAGGAACACTGTCCGGCCAAGCTAACAAAGTCAGCACCGGGATGACCTGGTCAGTAAAGTCGCAGGTCATCCCGGTCGTCCAGTTTAAATCCTACGCGAAACCGGCGACGTTATCATCACCGGTGCAAAGCTCTCGAGCTAGCTGAAAATTATTATTTATTAATTTATTTAGGGCCCCCACCGGTCACTCCCAATTAATGTTTCATTAGCTACGATCCTGTCAGAACGCTATATATATGGTTTTTCGCTATCAGCGTCCTCCTACGGCGTACCGAACATTCGTTCATTTCTGTCGGTCAAAAGTAATTCGAGAGATTGAATTTCGAGACTTTGATGAACACCCAAAAAAACACTCTGTACGTCAGTAATGAAGGTCTCATGCTTAGTGGCAAATGTGTTTTTTTCCACCAACATCGAATAACTTATAATTGGACAAAATGTGTTTGAAACATCGCTCGAGAAAAAAGAAACAACATTTTGTTTACACATTTTTCATTCCTAATTCCAATAAAAAATAAAGAATTTGTTAAATTAGTGTTTTTTTATTTACCATTACTAACAATCGATCAGAACGTAACCTCAATGAATTTTTTTACCTGCCGTTCTATTGAAATTGTGAGAAGACTACAGCTTCGTAGTCAGATGGCTTTGGAGGTTTCATTATTTCACTGACAACACACGTGAGACCGTACGAGTTTTCAGTTTTCGTTTGAAGCGAAAAAGGCGGGCTAATGATCGGCCTTTGTCATTTTAACGTCAAGACGAACGGTCGATCGTCTATATAGAAAAAGGATTTCTCGTAAACGTACCAGATTTTTACGAGAGCTTGTTTTCTTTCTCAGGCTTCACTTATCGCGATACAAGGACGAGACTTTCGACTGACAAGTAGTTGATGGTCGTCGCTAACTCCAGCTCTATCGACAAACTGTTGCTACGTGAGTCGAGTTCAATCGAGTCGTAAACACACAATCGAACGTAAGTTTTCGTTTACATGTAACAATGTTTTTAACAATTTGTTATTTATATTTAGAGAATGATTGAAAAATTGGTTTCCCTCTGAGTTTACGAAATTTCGATCACCATCATGAACGAGGACAGAGGAATAATTACGCGTATTTATTTGGAAAATTTCGTGTGAGTATAGCCTAACTATTTTCATCTTTTTTGTTCTTATTTCAATAACATGTTTTCCAATAAAAAGTTGAATTAATCATATTGAAAATTAAAATCTGCAATTTTTATGATATTTTTATTGATGCAGAACGTACGATAGAGTTGTTATAAAGCCGAGTCGAAACTTGAACTTAATTATCGGTCCTAATGGAACTGGTAAATCTACCGTCGTGTGCGCAATTGTTATCGGTTTTGGCGGAAAACCCAAGCTCATTGGAAGAGCCACTAACATCGGTGACTATGTTAAAACTGGTTGCGATAATGCTAAGATCGAGATTGAGCTCACAGACAATGACCAGAATAGCATTACGATTGTACGGAATTTCAACAAGGCCAACCAGTCCACTTGGAAGCTCAATGGAAAAGATGTGCACAACAAAGAGATTCAGCAGCTTATTAAGAGCTTGAATATTCAAGTAACTAACACTTGAGCATTTATTGATTTTATGCATGATTTAGAATTGTGGAAAATATAATTAATCTTTTCGTGAATAAAGGGGGTGAGAGGGGTGATCATTAATTTCAGTAAAAAAATCTTATGAAGTATCTCCAATGAATTATTGTCTGATAATGTATAACGTTTTTAATTTATTGAAACAGTTTTCAAGTGATGAGACTGAAACTTTGCGTACAACTGAAATTTAGACTAAGGATGATTGCATTAGAATTTGTGAAGTCGTTCAAAATTGATGATAAATTTTTATTTAGATTGCTCATAGAAAAATGAATATTTTATAACTCTAGAACTCAATATACATTTTTGATGAGATGTACAGAATTGTTAACGTCCAAAGAACATTTTGATCTTTCATTTAGAACTGTATCTAATTAATAAATGCGAAAAATGTACAACAAAGGCAAATTTTTAACAGTTATTATTCCATCGTAATGTTAGGTGACGGATACTCATAATTTACAGCTTGCGGTATACATTATAACTGCGACATATAATCGCGAGGCTGATGAAAGGACTACCATAATGTTCTGTAACTGATTTTTCACAGGTGGACAATCTCTGTCAGTTCCTTCCTCAAGACAAAGTTCAGGACTTTTCGAAAATGAATTCGCAGGAACTCCTGGAGAATACTGAAAGATCCGTGGGCGATCCCAAGCTTCTCGATTACCACGTAAAATTAAAGGACTATCGAAAGCGTGAAAAAGAATTCGAAACGATCGTAGTCAACAAAACGCGATTGTTGGAGTCCGAAACGCAAAAGTACGAGGGAATGAAGGAGGTTGTGGGCAGCATCAAGGAAAGAAAAGCGATTACGAAAAAGATCAAATTGTTGAAACAAAAGCGAGCTTGGATAACTTACGATCACAGCAGAAAGCAGTTTTGCGAAGTGAGCTTAATAGTTTTTTGTTTATCAATTTTAGTTATGTTTACATTTTTTAATCACTTTATTCATGTTCAAAAAAAATAAAGCCAGCAAAGTAGCACCTTGATAATTCCTTCTTCATTGTTTTACACATTTGAAAAAGTCACCTTTATGAGCATGTACGTTAATCAATGTTGGCTTTTATACAGAGAAAGCTTTGTAAAAGTTATAAAATAATGAGAAAGCTATTTGCCAGGTTCTACTTCCGAGCTTAATAATTGTTTGTTTATCTTTTTTATTCATGTTTATACTTTTTACTTATTTTATTCATCTTAGAAGAAAAAAAGTGCAAAGTAGAACCTTGCAAAGTCATCTTTACGAGCAAGTATGTTCATCAATTTTGAATTCCTCATCAAGGAAGCTTTGCAAAAGGTGTAGAATAATGAAACAAAGTTCTACTTCCAAATTTGCGACAGTAAGAGCACACACAGATAGAGAGAGAGATACTCGCATAGATTTTATTCTAGACTATTTTTCTCGACGTTTTAGACCATCTTGGGTATCCTTACATGAAAATCTCAAGATTTTTTTACGATAACAAAGCTTCGCAAAGCAAAGCAAAAAATACATGAGCCGTAGTTAGCTAGCTATGTTATTAACGTATAGGAGTTTGAGTGATAATTGTGATTGCAGGCAAAAAAAGGGAGGGACAAAGCGGCACTCGAGATGAAAAAGCTCGATGCCAAATTGAGGCCGATCAAAGAAGCGATAAGTAAATTGGAATCGAACATAAAAAGTCTCAAGAAAAATGCGGAGATACACGTAAGCATGATGAAATATTTTTCGTCTTTTCAAATGCCATCGATAGATTTGGCGTTGTGCACAGTATAAGCTTTTGATATTAATTTTACATTCAGAATACTCAACTGTCCACCAGAACGTCGAAAGTCATGAGATTGAAGGAAGAGATTCAGAACAAGGACCGGGAAATGCGGGAAATCGAAATGAATCGCCAGCACAAAATTCAGGCGGAAGAGAATCGCGATCAAGAGATAAACATTGTCGTCCAACAGAAGAATAAGCTCGACAATGATTTGCAAGTTTTTGTTACCGATGTGGGGACCGGTGAGATGAAAGACAAATAAACAAAAAATTAATGAATTTTGAAACAAATAAAAATTTAAAGAAGGTTTTTTTATTTTAATTCAATGAATTATTGCACAAAGGACCTGGCGATACTTTGTTGCAGAGGAGCAACTCGTGGTTGAACAACGAAATGTCAATCTGGAACTACAACAGAAAAGAAGCGAAGTTGAAAAGTTGACCAAAGAGATGAACGCTTCAAGGGCTCAGTTGGAAAACATCGACAGTACAATGAGAAGTGAGTCATCTGACTCATAATATTGAGCTTTTTTCAAATACATATTCCATTATTTAGTAAAAATATTGGTATTAAGGAGAGGCGAAACCTCCGTACTTGGATGCGAAGCACTCACACCTGCTCACATCATCACGTCAAATTTTTTAAGATTCTTTTCTTGTAGCACACTGAACAGAATTGAATAAAATTTGGACAGTGGATGCCTATACGTGAATAACAACTGTTTTTTCCGAGAAATATTTCTCAGTTCATCGTATCTAAATCGCAATCGGAGTGGACGTTACCACGTGTGTTTTTGTGCTGGATATGTTGTAATGCTATACATTTTTTTATTATTTGCGCGAAACAATTATAGATGTTCATTTTTCCATTCAGCCTTGGCTGTAGATAATCAATCTGTCATTTCTTTTTTTATTGGATTTAGACAATTTTACTAACATTGCAACAGAGATTTACGTATGTGCAGTCCACTGTCCAAATTTTATTTAATCCTGTTCAGTGTGCTACAAGAAAATAATCTCAAAAAATTCGGTGATGGTGTGAGTGTTTCGCCTCTCCTTAAGTCGATGTGCTACATATCGTATGTCTCTCTCAGATCGCCATACGTTTACGAGAGAGATGACGGAATTTTTCAATCCCAAATTTCTCCTCAACGATTAATCTTGAATAAAATACGATTGAATAAAATACGAGAATCGTGAACTGTAGAATTGTAAGATGCCGTTCTCTTTTATCCGAAAGATTAATCGTGGCTGAGAAGTATGCATTAAAGTTTTTGTTACCAGCCAATGGGTAGTGTAACATGATGGACGCCCAAGAGATTTAAAAAAATGCTAATTTCTTAGATTGGCTTAAAAATGCACAGCCAATACTTTGTGGTATTTGTGAGATTTTTTATTTCAATGCTTAAAATTTGTATCCAATTCTAAACATAGTTTAACGAAAAATTGTGGATTAGGACTATGTGCTATCCCTCGGTCGCTGAGAAAAACGAATGCAAATTTCTTCGCCACGATTGGTCTTACGGATAAAAGAGAAAAGCGCTGAACTGCGTCAAAAAAATTTGACAGTTTAATATTTTCGTCTTTTATCTGAAAAATCAATCCTTGCGAAGAAATTCGCGATGAGTAGCTTCTGCTATCGCTCTAACACGTACGGTGATCTGGGAGAGATAGACAAGTAGCAAATCGTCTTAACAGCACTCACAGCATAGCAAAAAAAAATCGAATTACGTTAATAAATAGACAACCTAACGGAATTTTGATTGCAGTGATTGCTGCGGAGATGCAATCGGCGAAGGATGTTGATACAAAGCGCTTGGAATTGTTGAAGCAGCGAAGTGCGGATGCTTATCGAGGAGTTCTCTGGCTGCGAGAGAACCGCGACAAATTCTCATCTATGATACATGAGCCGATAATGCTAACGATAAACGTGAAAGATGCAAATTACTCCAAGTATTTTGAGAACGTAATATCGTATCGTGACCTAGTGGCATTCGTCTGTGAGGATAAAACTGACATGAATCGTTTATTGAGCCACCTGCGCAGTCAGCTTAAGCTGAAGGTCAACGTTGTGCACTCAGACCCTCATAAAAACGTTCGAATGACTCCCATGATACCCCTCGAACAACTGAAACAGTTTGGATTTCAACATTATTTGATTTCACTCATTGAAGCCCCGGAGACTATAATTAAGTATTTGGTGACGATGAATCGCATACACAACATTCCCATAGGCACCACCGCTGTCGAGGAAAACGTTGATCGTATCCCCAGCAATTTACGATTTTACTTCAGTCGTGAGTATTCATTCTACGAATGCAAATGTGTATTTTCACGCAAATCCTTTGGAGAGTTTTATTTTTACGACAGATACAGTGACTTTATATTTTTTTCTTCATTTTTATACGATATTAACCATATATGAGTGCGAGAGAGATAGAACTAATCGTCCGACTCTGAGTTTCTATCCGAGCAACGCCACAATCGCCTTAAGGTACATGTTCCATACATGTTCCACATTATCTCAACATATTAAGATGCACAAGAGAGTTAGAACTAAACTTTTGATCTTAAATTTCTGCGCCATGGGTGATCTGTAAGATAAAATATGAGAACGTCGCTCTGCAGAATTGTTTGACGGAGGACAACATTCTCGGCTTTTATCCGACAGATCTCTTTGTTACCGACCAAGTAGTTCCACATCACCTTAAGGTGCTACACGTTGTCTGTCTCTCGTAGACCGCTGTACGTGCGAGAGAGATAGTAAAATGTTCCCATCGCGGATTTCTCTGTCACGAAAAATCCTTCGGATAAAAAAGGAGAACGGCGAACTGTAGATTTGCGAGACGCGGTTAATCGTTCTCCTCTTTTATCTGGAAGATCAAGTGTGGCAGAGAAATTTGCATTACAGTTTTTGTTACCGACCGAAGGATAGGACATCACCTTAAGGTCAACTTTTTCGCACCCATACATATTTCACATAGTCTTAAGTAAGCGACAAGAATATAAACAGCATCGAATGGTTATTTTCTCCTATTTTGAGTATGTATTTCGAAAATTTTGGCTTTCCGTCGGTTATATCCGTTTATTTTTGTACTAAAAATAGAACGAAGATCATACTTTTGACTCGTTCTACTTTAGAATTCATTTATCATCTTAATGAAGGTTTAAAAAATGATAAATATTTCAGAAAACAACAATTTTGCGGTTGGGTCTTCGAAATATACGAGTGCAAAATCAACTCGCATGGGTCGCGTCAAAGGCAATGGATCACTGTCGATTATACAGGATAACGCTAAATTGCGCGAACTTAAGAAAAAGTACGTCAGATACAATTGTGTATTACACTCAAATGTAGCGTTTTACAATTTAATAAATTCTATTATTTTTTTAAGACTCGAAGAGCTTCACGTTAACAAAGAGCATGTTATGGAGGACATAAAAGACGTTGAAGTTAGACTAAAAACAGCTAATGATGAACTCGAGATACGCCGTGCCGCAAGACAACAGTCGCAGCGTAATATTCAGACTATTCAGGCACTAAAAACCAGGATAAGCGTTGCGGACCGAAAGATTTTGGATTTGCAGAACAGCAGAACAAGCGTCGAGGAGATCAAGGCAGTTGCTACTCGCGAAATTCAAGTAAAGTATTTTTTTGTTTACTAAAATTCACTTCACATTTTAAAAAATTACTATAAAACTTTTTTTCTCTGTCTGAAACTATTCCAATTGGAAATAAAAATTTCAAAACAATTGTTTCATTCATAAAAATTGATTCTGTAAAACATTTTTATAATTTAGATCAAAATAGTTCAACAGTTTAATGGAATTTCAATGAACTGCGTAAAAGACAAATTTAACACTAATTATTCCATTTTACGTGTAAATGTTCTACTTGAAAAAATTATTTATTTCCGAAAGGACGTATGGGATAAATCTAGTTTCCCGTTCAGCGCAATCCTTCTCCCGATCCCCTCTTGCACCTTTAGCACAATGATTTTTATCTCTTTTATATTATACGAATAAAGATTTTTTTCTTGAGACTCGTGTGATGTTCAGAATGTTTCAAAATATGCAAACATCACATTTAGAAAAAAAATGTCTGTCCATCTGCCTCTGTGAGTGTCTACACCGACTAGTTGTGATCACTACGATCGAAATTAGTGCTTAACGATGTAGGCGTTATAATTATTATAAAGATTTTGAGTCTACTAAATCTTGAGCTATCGAAATTTTGAGCAGATAAGGTGACGTTTACAATATTCGAACAATCTTGCATTGAGAACCTTGGCCATTGTTTCTTAATTGTTTTCCATCTTTCACAAAGCTTTGAGGAAGCCAGAATCGATTGAAATATACTTCCCCATAGAAATGGCTTTGTTGAAAGTTGACAATAATGAGAAGACAATGCGCAAGGTTCCACTTTTCAGAAAATTGATAAAGCTGAGTTCAAGACAAATTGAACTGAATTATATTTAAATAATTTCCAAGTTTATTTGTTAGCTAATTTAATAAATTTCTATAATTATTCCAGAAAATATTAAAGACGCAAGTACAAATGTACGTTCAATACAATTCGCTGTTGTCGGATTGCTTCAAATTCGTGATAACGAACGCGCAAATGAGATTTGAGTTGGAATTGCAGAAGCGAAAATTTGCGATTAAGACAAACGAGTCGCAGGATTTGCGTGATAGATGTGCTCTCGCGGAGCAGAGTTATAAAAGACTAGACAGCGCTTTAGTGCCTCTTAAAAGAGAGACTGAAAAATTTTACCAAGCGGCTATGGAGTTGACGGGCAACTTGAACCCGCAGGATCCAGCTTTCAAGCCTATCAACACAGCGTTCGCAAAATTGCCGATCACGGTGGACGATATCGATGCGGAGCTCGAGACTGCTCAGGCGAAGGTCTACTGTTTAGGAGAGAACGTGGACGGAGAAGCAGTAAGCACAATGAAAAAAAAACGAATTAATTTAATTTTATAAAATTCAAGAACTTAACAACATTTAATAATGAAAATTAGTTTTATTTAATTAATTAATTGATCAATTATTTAACAAATTTATAATTGACCTTGTTTTGTAAATTTTTTTGGATTAAAAAAATTGAATTTATTGTAATATTTGTAATAAAAAATATTTGTACTCAATTTATCTTTACAGATTCTCGCAAACTACGAGAGAATGCAAGCTAACGTGGAGAAACTAAAGGATGAAATAGAGAAGATGAAAGTCGAACAGACGACGATCGGGCAACAAGTAGAAGAAATCCGAGGTTTATGGCTTACGCCGTTGAGAGAACTCGTCGAAAGAATAAATACAAACTTCAGCATGTACTTCAGTCTCATGGGTTGCGCAGGAGAAGTCTCTCTGAAGCAAGCAGACAACGTCGTGAGCTTTTTTTTTTAATATATTATTTCTTAATCTTGAAGACACAATTCAAAAGGAAACAGAAATTAATTTTCGTATTTTTAATAGAACGACTACGATCAGTACGGTTTGATGATTCGCGTAAAGTTTCGCGATGCCGACGAATTGCAAGAATTAACGCGACAACGTCAAAGCGGAGGCGAGAGAGCTGTTACCACGGCCGTCTACATGATCGCTCTTCAAGAATTATCGAGAGTGCCTTTCCGCTGCGTCGATGAGATTAATCAGGTGCTTAAACTATATTTTCATTTTAGCATTAAAAAATGCTATTCTTCGATTCATAAATTTACTTTGCTTATTCAATTTAAAAAATGTCATTTTACAGGGTATGGACGCTGTGAACGAGCGACGAGTCTTCGAGTTGATCGTTCAGATTACAGGAAGAGCAAATAATTCCCAATATTTTTTGCTTACACCAAAGGTTCTTTAATTTTTTTAAATTACATTAATTAACGGCTTTTAATAAATGACAATAATTTGAAATTCACTAAAAATATTTGTTTTCTATTAAAATAAATATTTGAAAGATGTATAGCAATTTTCTCAAGTTAATTATTATTTTATTTTCAACTTTCAGCTCTTGCCTGACTTGGAGTACGGTACACACGTAACTGTCCACTGCGTGTTCAACGGTCCGTTCATGATTCCCAGTACAGATTATGACACAACTACCTATTGCAAGCAAGATCGCCGTTCATCCCGTCGTAAATGATGAATATTCTCGAATAGAACTCCAATTATCGTATTGAAGTGCTAGTTAAGATATAGCACATTGTTCGTATGACAATAATTATCTCCTTTTTTTATCGATACAACACGTTTACACGTAATACCATTTTTAAACTTAATGCCATTTCGTGCCAAAAAAAAATTAAAGAAAGTAAAAGAAAGAAATACAATTAAAATTGATATTTTTCGGTCGCGACATACTGTTGCGGCAAACTAAATTTTCTTGATGAATTCAGTGGTTGATTGATTATTTCTTGCCCTTCTTCTTCTTCTTCTGTGCATCCGGCCAGGGAAATCCTCGGCACTTTAGAACGTCCATTATATTGTGGCAGGTATAGTAAGCATTTTCCATAACTTCTTCGTTGAAGATGTCCATAGCGAAGCGAGCTCTTCCTCCACTTCGTTTTGTACTGCGCGAGGTCTTTTTCGATTTACCGCCGCCTTTTCCACTTTTTCCACCGTTTTTCCCATTGCCGTTTCCATCGTTTCGCTTCTTTCCTTTGCCCTTCGTCGGCATAATGTCGTAGAGTCTCAGAACGGTGTGAATCAGCTCCTGAAATCTCAACGATAAACAGGCAACGGCGTTTTCGCCATTTCGGTTGGTGTATTTCCAAGCAACGATTGTTTAATCAATATACGAATGAACGATTCTGGGCATTGACAATTGGTTATCAACGGCCAGCTGTTTATTGTTGGAAAATCATTTGCCATTTATTATAAGTCGTTGATATCTGCCGATTTTAGTAATTATGTTCTTGTTTTATTAACAATTAACCCATTAATTGAAAATCAAAATCTTTCATTTTTCATTGTTTTTGCGTAAATTGGATTACAATTTCTATAACAAATTACAGTTTTTTAAGGTAACAGAAACTGAATTCTAAATTTCTATGTCACGCTTGATCTGTAATATGAAAACAGAGAACGTTGTCCTCTGTCTAATAATTCCGCAGGGCGACGTTTTAGTCTTTTATCGAAAGGATCCACCATAGCAGAGAAATTTAGAATCGCAAAATTGGTTTTATCTCACATCCGTACATGTTTCACATTAGTTTTATTTTACATTATTCAATAATGACCGAGGAAAACACAGGTTTGATGCTGACAGTTCCCCTTAAAACATTAAACAATTTTTTCAAACCCAGATTTTTCTAGGGATGTCAGGTAAATGGGGCTAACTGTATGAATATGGCACAGAGTGAGTCCCATAAATTCGTTATTTATCGAAAGCTCTAGGTCCGAGAAGTATCAGAAATGTATGACTGTCTCTCTCATACTTGCAGATTCTCAGTTTGAAGATCACGTGACTTAAGCCTTCCCTTAAAGTAATATGCTACCCCTCGATTAGTAACAAAAACTGTAATGCAAATTTCTCTGCCATAAGTGACCTATCGAATAAAAGAGGAGAACGGTTAACTGCGTCTTACAATTCCATGGTTCACCGTTTTCATTTTGTATCCGAAAGATTGATCGTGGTGGAAAAATTCTACTATCTCTCTCGCATGCATGGTGACCCGAGAGAGAACACCGACACGTTGCACATTGCTTGAGGTGATGTGGAACATGTATGGGTGCAAGACAGTTAAAACTAATTCTGACTAAATTATACGTTAGTAGAGAACGTTCCACTACAGCTAAAAATTCTACAGGACAATGTTCTTGTCTTCTATCCAACAGATCAACAGTTACTAAGAAATTCAGATTACAGTTTTTATTATTGACTGGGTTTACTTTAAGGTGACGTGATATACCACAGTCGGTAAGATAAAACTGTAAACCTATATTTATTCAGGTGTCTGTAAAAATCCCAAACGTGATATATACACATTCGGCATTTAATGGAGATCCATTTTGTCTCATTACCAAAAAACCCCCCTTCATCACGTCTGTCGATAAGCAAGAGACCGGTTATGCTCAATCGCGAATTCATCAAGTTTCCTACCCTTCACTAAAGATGGCACCATGCTATCCTATACAGCACGTCACCCATTTCTTCTATTATGCATGTGTGAAACCATCTATGCTCGTTCAACGCAGCTACAGCTAGTGCAGTGTACAGTAGCCGAGTAGCCAAGAGTTTGGTGAACGGGTTATGCGTGAACACACTCTCACATTCGGGCATACGCCTCTGCATACCACGCGCAGCATCTCACATTTAGAATCGGGAACGCCGGACACAGGGGGAACTCCGAAATGTGACGAGAGCCGGTGGGATAGACGCACTACGCCGGCCGTATGAATAATTATTTCGCGACTGATCGCGCTCGTGACTAATAGAATCGGCTCTTCGCGCCGTTCGTCCAACACAATCTATGACACATCACTCAATAAAATAATATCATCGTATAAATACGTGACGCAAAGATAAATTAATATCTTTATAATACACAGGCACGAATCACAGTTGTCTATAACAAAAAATCGCCAAAGTTGAGAACAGCTAAAACAGCGGATCGTTCTTTCTTCGTGTGTGTTGTGTTGCGCCGTTGCCGTCGAGTGTCGCACGCGCGCGTGTGGCTGCGGAGGGTAACCGTGCCCAGTGGGCCGGTACATATCGCCGCCCGACGACCAACGAGAGTGAAATTTGCAACTGAATCATCTTACCTCTCACGAATTAGTGCCAAGTAGAAATTCCCACAAAAAAAAAGAAAGAAAAAAACAAACTTTTCGAGTTAGAAAAAGAAAAAACGGAAGATGTCCACGGCTTTGCTCGCTGTTTTCGCCGTCATTCTAATTATCCTCTTTAGGATACTAAATGTAAACAGTGCTGCACTTAAGCCGGTTCTATACTACCAGGATCAGGCGTTCGTCTCTACGATTCTCAAGATTGCGCCCGTTATCGCCGAACCGTAAGTTTCTTGGTTTGCTTTTCTATCTCTCTCTCTCTCTCTCTCTTCTTCTCTCTCTGCGCTTCATACTAACGCTCCTGTACCACAAAAAGTAATTTTACGCGAATTGTCAATCATGGTGAGCTTAGCTGGAAGAAATAACCGGTGACGAATCGTATCGGGGATAAGCGTGGGCTAGATCGATAAGTACATGTCAAGAGGTTGACAGCGGCCGATAGTACAAGTCTGCGTCGTACTAGCTCGTAGCGATAACAGAGCGGCGCGCACGTGCATTGCACGTTTTTGTTGCCATTTATTTTACCGCGCCTGTTAGCCTCGTACCAATGTGTTTATTACACCGTGGTTGGCTCGACGTAGATAATTGACCGAAAAGTAGTACGAAATTCCCACGTTATTTTCATTACAACGAACGAAGACACCGTAGGTACTTTTTGTTACTTTCTAGTCCAAGGCACTCTCCAGATACTTTGTCGAATAATTTTGCCACAGCTTGAGGCACGGTCGTTAAAATACAAGATATATAATGTACATTGTCGTTTTATGAACCTAGCGGTAGATTTGTTCCGTGCAATTATCATGAAGATCGATTATCCGATCGAGGGAACGAGGCCAAATGCGAGCAGCGAGAATTTTCTACCGTATTCCTCAATCAATAAATCCTCCTGTGGCATTTGTTACTTAGCCGCTCACTGGCTCTAACTTCAAACTTACAGCACCTGCGATGTATATTCGCAAACACTTTTAACCATATGAATACTGTATGAATGGACGAATACGTTTGTATGGTGTTGGAAGGTTGACCTAGACCTTGACAAGTATGAACAGTCCCGTCGCCCATTAAGGATTCACGAGAATGATATAGATGCGCTTGATAGAACCTCGACTTTCTGTGGATCGATTTTCGCACACGGTTAGAGGTTCGATTTGTTTTGAAAATTAAGTACTGCTAATTATTGAAGAAAAACAAATTGCTAAACGGATTTTAAAAAATGATTTTCTTCATTACATTAATTTCTTTAAAATATTTATTTTTAAGGATACTTTTCGAAAATAATAATTTCACAAAGAAAAATAGCTTTTGTTACATTTAACTTATGAGTTTTGGTTTTTAAAATTTTTTAAATATGTTTACTCATGGAGGAAAGTTTGTTTTCGTTAAATGAAAAAAAATTAATATTTTTGCATATTTAAAAATTTGGAATTTATCATTGCTTCCTCAATGTTTTTAACCTTTTACAAAATCATCTTCCGTGGGTTTACCTGCATGTTGATGGATTTTGGCTTCCTGATTGAACTTTTTCAATAATTGCAAATAATGAGGGAGCCAATGTGCAATTTGTTTACTTTGGAAAGTTATTTAAGGAACCTAGTTATGTTATTTAGACTTTTCAAATACAAGAATTTCATATTTTTGCCCGAGGATATTTAACCCCTTGCACTATTTTCACGAGTCTGACTCGTGATGAAAATTTTAGGCCAAACTTGAATATCACGTTTCAGGCTCGTTGTTTAATTTCATGTCAAACGTGAATATCACGAGTATGGCTCGTAATTGATATTTCGGTCCAAACATGAATATCACGAGCCGTACTCGTGGTCTTAATCTCGGGCCAACAAGAACGTCTGAAGTTAGGCACGGCTTGTTCCGAATTTCACGGTAGTGCAAGTGGTTAAAAACCTGGATTTTAACATTGCTTTCTCATTGTTTTTAACCTTTCGCAAAATCACTTGGATTTTAACATTGCTTCTTCATTGTTTTTAACCTTTCGCAAAATCATCTCGCTAAGAATCACTTTTGTGTTGATAATTTTTGGCTCTTGATTGAGTTTTGTGAATAGTTGAAAATAATAAGGGAGCCAATACGCAATTTTTAACTCTAAAGGTTCGATCAAGGTAGATACCAATTGGTATATACTAATTTCAAAGAAACAAATTCGATATATTTGCTTCAAGATTATAAAAAATCTGGATTTTGTCTTTGCTTCCTCATGGAGAAAGTTGTTTTCGTGAAAAAATAATGTCTCGAGATTTCGATGTCAGAGTACATAAAAAAACCCCCAAAATGTCGAGAAATCGTACTTAGAAAAAAATATCCGTGCGTATGCTTGTGTGATGAGCCTGGAAAATTGCAATGGATATATCTCGGGAACGGGTTACTCGATAATCCTGAAACTTTGCACACAGGTCGGATCGCAACCCCCGTCATGTTAATGCCATTTTCGTTCAAATCACTAACGGGTGTCTCATTTTACGATTGTTGAAATTTTTCTAAATCTAGAGAGGCTTTGGTAAATTTTTAACTATCGAGTTGAAACTTTCTACAAGAATAGGGCTAGGGAACAGAGTTGTTTGGTATTGAGTTTGCCAAGAATCGATGAAGGCGTTCGGATTTTATAGAATGATGAATATTTATAATTTTTCGAAAAAAAATCTATTTTTTCTCCAACTATCGTAAATTTTTATGTAACGAACTGAATTTCGGCATACGAATTGGCTAGTGTACAAGAATACTTGGTTTTGAATTTGGTGCGAATCGATTATGGGGTTTAAACTTTATGAAATTTCCAATTCTATAAAATTTTAAATTTTATACCAAAAATTTTAATACCAGTTCCTCTATGAAGAAGGTTCCCCGTAGAGGAGAATCTGTGGATTAACGAGAATCACGAGAAAGCAATGTGAACATTTTCATTATACACGCCTTGTTTAACCTCTCGCAAAATCACCTTTTTTGAGGTTCACCCGAATGTTGATGGATTTTGGCTTCCTGATTGCGCTTTCTCAATACAGTTGAAAATTATGAGGGAGCCAATGTGCAATTTATCACTTTGGAGATTTATTTAAGATATTTAAATCTGAGTCTGAGTCATTTCAAACTCAAAAA
Organism: Cylloceria caligata; assembly: GCA_963942595.1. Taxonomy (NCBI): domain Eukaryota; kingdom Metazoa; phylum Arthropoda; class Insecta; order Hymenoptera; family Ichneumonidae; genus Cylloceria; species Cylloceria caligata. The sequence goes on from OZ012705.1 coordinate 71,387,857, forward strand.
CCTAATTTTTTAGCATCTAACAGTTTTAGTATTCAATGCTACATAGCACGAGAGATCAGGGTAGGTTACCTAGAAACAAAAAAAAAATGAATTAAATCTTGAAGATTGAATTGTTTAAAAAGTTTATAAAAAAAGCTTACATACTCTTAAGTTAATAAGAATTCTAGTAAAAATGTTCTAACTAAAAATGGCTAACTGGGATATTTGTGAAAGATATGAAGAATGAAAGCGAATCTCTCATGCGCTGCACAAGAGCACTCGCTAACGTATCGATGCATTCTCCGCAAATGACGCGCACCGCTATTATGCCTATTTGCTACTATCCCTATCAAGATCTACCGGCATAACTACCTTAAACACTGTATGCATTAGCATATCTGCTCAAAATTAGTAAAAGTTAGCGAATGGATAATTTTCTTAAACGATACACTTATCGTTATATCGAGTCAACCAACCTTGTTTGTAACGTTATTTATGCAAAGAAATTCAGTTCGATAGCTTGAAATGTATACAACCTTTGGAGTGTTTACAGCGTTTTGTATTTAAAAATAAAGTTTAAGTCATCAATTTTTTATTACTTGATTGGTGTAATTAATTTTATTACGATAGTCAGGTATTAACTATTCCATCGCTGCAATAATTTTCAGTTCAATACTCGAAGCCGTTCTTCAGTTATAAAATATATATTTTCCTTACTGATAGAGGAAGCTTAGTTTTCGTTAAAAAAGTATTTCGAGGTACTCAAAATGAAATAAAAATATGATATTAATGAATAATAACAAAAGACATGTGAAAAATTCCAGATTCTCTTCCTACGTAGTTTTTCTATAATTAATTGTTGAAGTTTCGCTCTTATCTGTTGACTCTTATGGCTATAGCAATACGATTACTTGTATATGAAAAAAGGGTATCGAAAAATATTCAGAAATTCATGCAAACATACCAATGGCAAGGGAATATTACCAAGAAACGTACGTACAAATATCAAAGCAATTCACTGTCCAGGGTTGAGCTAGCACGAGAGAAACGAATCTTTCAGTTTTTGTCTAGGTACGCTCGGAATTTCGCACAGAGGATCTCTCGCTCCGTCCTCCTTAAATTTTCGAACTGAAACTTTGTGAAAATTACAGAGATTTCTTTAACGAAAGCTAAATTAATAATGGAATTGTTGAAAACATTTAACTGAAATCGTAACATCGATTTTGCTAGCAAGAAGTAAACTACGTCTTGCACATTACATCTAATTTAAAAGAAAATTGCCAATCAGAATTTTATCTTACGACATTTTGTTTGTAATTGAAAATCTTAATACCACTTCCTCCATGAGGAAGCCAGAGTCGAGATAATTATTATTCGTAGAGCGAAATCTGTGGATCGGCGAGAATTATGAGTCTTTCATTATATTGGGTTAGTACATTGGCACATTTGCGAAAAATAAAAAATGACCAATGTTTATTACATAAACTTCAATATGTTGAGAATTAAACGAAGTGAATTTCATTTGAAATAACAATTTATTACTTCATCTTCAGATATTTCATTGTAATAATTTTCAAAGCTATTTTCCATTCCATAAATATTTCTAGAACGATGAATGAAATGTTGAATATATTCAAGAATTTCACATGTCTCGATTGTCTTAATGCCTTAATTACTCAAAACCAGACTCTTACAGTTTCATAGGACAATGTGTGAAGAATCGAAATCTTAAAATCAAGAGTCACTTTTTTTTTTGGTTCAAGAACATTTAATCGCTAATAATATTAAAAACAATAACAGTGTTAATTTCAATGTCCTTTAAAGTCTATTAACGGCGGAAGAGCCACGATTAACCGTGGTGGTTGTATCCAAAAGAATCACCTGTAGTACAACGGAAATCACGGATAATCCGATTTACGTGACGGTGAGCGTGGTTGTCGATAAAATTATCTTATTACCAATAAAAACGTTGGCACACGATTGTGAATTTTTCTATTAGCGAACATAATTAATCTACAAAAATTTGATATAATAAATTGATCGGATGAGAAGATCGAGTACGGAATTCAAATTTCTATTTAAAAAATATTGTTTAATTATTATTATTTTCAATATTATTTCAACATTTTTATTTCTTTGTTCGAAACATTCGCTAAATGTTGCGTAAAAAGCATTTACGATTGCTATTTTAAAACGTAAAATTTGTCGAATAAATGATTTCGTAAATTTACATAATTCATATCTCAGAATTTGCAGATTACATGTAACATAGCGCTATAGAATCGTTATTTTCAGATAAAATTGATTGAGGTTTCTGAAGTAATCGACTAGTAATTTCAAGAACGGTTAATCCGATATCCGGATAACCCGACCCCGATTTGTCAAGGTTCTACCGTATATCTTGATAAATAAAATTGCAATGATTTTTTGCACAGATACAAACCCACAAGACTATGGGGCTTCAGTGGACACGTACAAACGATTGTTCACAGCATCATAGGTCGCGTAAGATGTCCATGGCCTATCGGACTGCGAGTGGTTTTAGGACTACCCGACGAGACAACTTTGACTTACGATCTTTACCAACCACTAACAAACACCCACGAGGGTTGGTTTAATTAAAATTTAATAACTATTTTGAAAAGAAAATTATTGATCGATCGCTTAATTGCAATGTTTTGTTACAGACGACATCACGATAGCAATTTGTCCAGGAATTGGTAACAGCTCCGAAAGCGTTTACATCCGAACTTTTGTACACTTTGTACAATGCCACGGATATCGATGTGCAGTTCTTAATCACGTTGGAGCACTTTCAAGCATCAAAGTTACCGCACCTAGAATATTTACCTATGGTGAGTTGTAAAGCAGACACATAATTCACTTAATGTCAATGAAGTATGCAAAACATTTTAGGCAATTTATAATGCTTTTCGGAGTAAATAAACAGCTAACGGCAATTTTATTTAATTAACTTCATCGGTATCAAAATTACGTCTGAGTCTATAACGTATCCATTCACCATTGCGTCAATATCTTCCATGGGGTTGCATTGTTTCATCAGGAATTAGATAGAAAAGGAAATCTGTGATATGTTCTTCATTAAGCCTGTAACTTTGCACTGAAGATTCCGGTCCTTTGTCGATCATTTCAGCAACGAATATCGACTCAAAAAAGCTATAATTAACTCTCTGTCATACGAGACAACGTCTGAGTTAACAAAGTATTACGGAATTTTAGTAATATTCCGATTAGATAACGTTGAATGTAGAAATACTACTTGTAGACAAAATTATAAGAACTGCAACGCAACCGTGAAAAATGACGCTTATCGTATGATTGCATAAAAACTTCCAACGTATAACCCAAGAGAATGATAAATCCTGGCAGAAAGCGCTGAATTGGCCAAACCGAAGAGATTCGAATCAGCAACCAAATGTATTTAATTTCTATAGATTAACTAATCTGGATACTGTATGGACTTGATACATGACATTTTCGTCAGTGATTTATGAAGAACCGAAAGCTTTAATTAGTTTTTATTTGCATGACGTTTGTGCCTAACATAAATTTGACTATCACGTTATAAGTTATTGCCTTAAACTATGATTATTAGTCAATCAATTTGTCCAGGTTATTTAATTGATTAGTATTCGTCTTTTTAATCGGAGTTATTTCCTTCTGACTTAAAAATTGAATATTCGAACGTATTTGAGCAATTTCTTTTTAATTATTGAAGCTACGTCTTGCACTTTATCTCCTGCATGAATTTTACAATTTTTGCCATTGCAGGCACGTAATTATAACTTACAATATGTAATTATATATATATATATGTAATTAAAACTTACAATATATAAGAATGTCAAGAAATCGGTAATTCATAGCGGTTTTTGCACAATGAGCAGGCCACACGGACGATTATCATGCGATGTTATTGAGCCTGGTGGAAAAGCATACATGTACGAAAATCGTGTGCGTTGGATTCAGTTTGGGTGGAAATATCGTCACGAAGTACATGGGCGAACGTGGTGATAAGAAGCTGTCGCAGATTATTGGCGGAATTTCCATTTGCCAGGGCTACAATGCGATCGAGTACGTCACATAACTCCCCACGTGCAATTAACGAATAAAAAAATGCATAAATACACTGGAATTACACTTTGTACGGTGTCTTTGTACGGAGAGATAAATCGTTGCTAATACGCGTTATTTCAGGGGTACAAAGTTCCTACTAAATTGGACAAACTTCAGACGCTTCTACCTCTATATCATGACGGAATCTGTGAAGAATATAATTCTACGACACAAGGATGTTCTCCTCTCGAGAGAAGTCCAACAAAGACACGGCCTCATAGAGAAGGACATAATTTCGGCGGCAACCCTACCCGAACTCGATGAGGCTTACACGAGAAAAGTAACAAAAAATAGATTCATAAATGTTAAGCATTTTTTTCTGAATCGACTCAGAGAGATTCGCAGTAACCTCTGTAAGTGCGCGCTTTTTTGAGTACTCAATTGTAGCGCTTTGCGTCATTATTTTAAATGGGAAAGTGAGATTAATGAAGATTAATCTGGATCATCGAATGCCTAACTTACCTTGCTAATGTATGATGAAAAAAAGCTGCCAAGTAGTATATTGCACGTTTCTTTCGCCTTTTATTGATTCGTCGTCCGCACAGCCTTCTCTGTAAGAACGTCCGTTGATTAATTGGACTTTCTTGTAAAGAATCTGATGGTGAACATTTTTTTTCGGGAATTTTATGTTAACGTCTTCGAATAGTGCCAAAATGTCTTGACTGCACATTCCGAAAAAATGTTTGAACACACGCGCGGTGTATGTGTATATATGTGTGTACTTTAAAATTCGAACGTTTATAAATCGAGTTTCCCGAACAATTAAAGCTCTATGACTTCTTTATTTACTGTAAATTTTGTAAAAATTCATACAGCGGTTCAGGTTTTATGGCATTTTCAATTGTCCGAAAAATATCTGTGAACGCTCTAGCTGTCGCAAGTTTTGAGATATCTGGCTAAATAATTCTCTACACATTAATTTACGTACAAGGACGAATTGTACTGAATTCTAGCTGAATCGGTAAAGATGTTCAGATATTATGGAATTCTTAATTTACGAAAAAAGGTTTGAAAACATTATAATTTCGGTAACCTATGAGTGTTTTCTGATTTGATTTTTTTTTTTTATAAAACAAGCAACATTCAGCCGTAGTCGATATTTAGCTTGGACAAAATCGGTAACAGAGTTCGGAGTTTGTACAATTTTCAACTTTCAATTGTATCATTGCTATAAATTTAAAAGAGTTTTAAAAATCGATTTAAAACTTTCTATACATATGTAAGAATGTTAAAAGATGTTCAGATATTATGGAATTCTTAATTTACGAAAAAAGGTTTGAAAACATTATAATTTCGGTAACCTATGAATGTTTTCTGATTTGATTTTTTTTTTATAAAACAAGCAACATTCAGCCGTAGTCGATATTTAGCTTGGACAAAATCGGTAACAGAGTTCGGAGTTTGTGCAATTTTCAACTTTCAATTGTATCATTGCTATAAATTTAAAAGAGTTTTAAAAATCGATTTAAAACTTTCTATACATATGTAAGAATGTTAAGAGATGTTTGATGTAAAAATTGATCAAAAAGTATGAAAGCGTTGAAATGTTATAGAATATTGCATTTTTTTATTAAAAATTTTTATGGTTTGCAGAATTAGACGCTTCAATGTGGGGAATCGCTCAAGCAATCGAGATAAATTTTAATAAACTAGCTACGCAATAAGTTGTTCGTGGCTACAGATTTCGTTAAAATATTTTCAAGAAATGAGATTTTAGAGAATTAAAATTTTTTAAAAATTTCTTCGTCGTTCAAATTTTGAATGATGGCGCTTTCTTATTGCTTTCCACTTTTCTGATAAAACCTCCTTCACGAGTAAATATGATCACCATACTTGATCCTGGAGGCAGGTTTGTCAAAGGTGGAAAATATTGTGGAAGATTCTATTTTGCATCCTTGTTTTTACATTTGAAAGGTAGTTCTTCTAGTTTTAATGTAAATTGCAATATTTAAAGAGCTTTTAGAGTTTTACTCACGTGCTAAATCTTGGCTCGTTTGATCAAATGATTCTCAATCCACGAATATTTTATTTTTGCAAATAAGAGAGATTTCGAAATGCAAAGTTCAATCTGTCATAACGTTTAAACATGTCTATTGATTGTAGCCATATGCACACAAATTTTTATTTCGATTTTTCAACATTTCTGTAAGATCGTGCGATGACCAATTGAAAAAGTCAACATCACCAAAAATCTTAACCTCTCGACAATTCTGAATGAAACTCTGTATCAAATGCCACTGAATAGTACTTTGTTTTAGTAAAAAAATTGGTGTCGCTAGCTCAAGTTTCCCAAAAATTAGCGCAATAACGTCAATTTTTCAAAATATTTCAAAACCTTAAAATTCGAACTTCTTTATCGATATCGTCCAAATTCAATATTAAAAAATCTCGTACATATCTGCAATTATGAAGAATCTGTTGTCATACTAGTCGAAATATTTACAAAAGTTAGAGTGACCACACCCTTATTAAGAAAATTCAAAACGGGATAAAATCTAAATGTCTGTGTACATGTTGTCAAAAATCACAACAAACAACAGTTGCTACTTCACTTGTCTGCTAAAATTTCAGCCCGATTGATCTAAAGATTCTTGAGTTAGAAGTGATTAAATTTTCTAAACACTGCACACTCACACTCACACGGTAATTTTTTTTCCTAAACAACTTTTCTTTTCGTTTTGGACCATTTTGAGTATCCTGACATGAAAATCTAAAATAAACATTTTTCTCGTGCAAAGCAAAGACTTTTCTATGAGGAAGCAGTGGTTAATTCTTCCTTAAGGGGAGGTTCATTGTCAATGACACACCGCCAGTGGGTACCGCAGGTTTCACTGCGACAAAGATTTCTAACACATTTTTCTCAGACTCAGATTATCTAAAAAATGTCGGATTAGTGAATCTTTCTCTGTGCTGCATTCATGCAATGGTCCCACTCGTCCAACGTCCCAATAGCAATTTGGGTTTAAGGCAAATGTGTTGAAATTTTGTATGCAAAGTGTGGATATCGAGCTTTATCTTAATAACAGCTATACGCACACTTTAAGAGAATCGACAGCAGATCTAACATTTATTTTTTTCTTATTTCTATTTATTGAGATACCGAATATTTTTTTTATGTACTACTAGACATCACGGCAGGCAAAGTAATATTTCTGTTTAGTGATTTGATTATTAATTCACTTGGAAATAATTATTTGGACTATAAATAGCTTTTTTTGCTTCATATTCCTTGTCGCTGGTGTTCGTTAATTTTTGGGCAAGGAAAATCCGTTACATTGCAGAGAAAATAGACGAAGTGAAACCGAATTTCTTTTTTTTCTAAAATAATCACTTGCTCTGAGTAAATTGTATTAAAGTTTTTGTTACCGATTACAGTTTTCTGAATGTGTTTCACAATATGTTGACCCTTCCGTATGATGGATCCCTTTTGATCCCAAATCATATTTTCATTAATAAATTGAATTCGACACCAAATATTACGTAAGAAAAAGAAATTATACGAAAAAATTGATAATATTCCGTTATCTCGTTGTCGCAGGTGCACAACTTTAGATCCGTCAAGGACCTGTACAAGTGGAGCAGCAGTATAAATTACCTCGATAATATCTGTACGCCGATGGTCTTCGTGAATGCAATAGACGACCCGCTTGTCCCGGAAATGCTATTATTGCCGATTCGAGACTTTGCAGGTAAAATTTCTGGTCTAATCGTAAACGTAATAAAAAATCCATTAGCTAAGCAAATAATTGGATCATATTTCATTGTGTTCTTGTAACTCGAGTCACTTTTTATCTTTTTCAGCCAAATCGAGCAACGTACTGTACGTCGAGCTCGCTCACGGCGGTCACTTGGGTTTTTACGAAGGAGGTCTCATCTACCCGGACCCCATAACGTGGCTCGATCGTACACTAGTCTCGTTGGTGGGTTCGCTCACTCTAGTCCACGCCGATCGAATAAAAGTCACTTAACCGCGCTTCTCGCGTGGATGCGATTGGTTAAATTACTACATTCGCCTCAACTAAGAAAAGTTAGAATTGAGACAAACGAAACGAACTTAAAAAACAAATCAATTCGTGTTCTTTCGAACTTGTATCGTCGTTTGCGCGGGAAAATGTCGCGATTACCTCCATAACGTCGATCGTCGCTTCGAAAGCTGGGAAAATATATGGGAACAAACGACATTCGCAGCACGTTATCCAGACTTTTTTTTTAATTTCTCGCTGCAAGACTGCTGACTACGTAGTGGCGCGAGAAGTTCGAATCGATTTTAATATTATTCAGTTCAGTATTTAAAAAAAGAAAGATAAAACGAATTACGACGTTTGACCCAATAATTCTGATGGACTTTTACTTTAGCAGACGAATCGCACTGAATTTTATGAAATCGTATGAGAAACTCTTCGAATATCAATTCGTTAGAGAATGAGAGCGAGTATTTCCTGTAACTTCCTCGCTCAAGCTCAACTTCTGAGCCTGTGTACCGTATTACCGTACTACCGAATGTATTTCCACCCTCCCCAAGTAATACAGAGTATTTTTCACAATTACTGAACTCAGTAATTGTACGTACGTATAGTGGTTTGTATGGACGAAGATTTTTTGTAAGCGCTTTGGAACATTTCGAGAACAAATGTTAACAGGCCTCTCAATCGCACGGTCTAGTGTACTTACGCACAGTGCTGGACATTAATCGAAATGAAAAATAATCGAGATACATAAAAATATTTATATTCGATAAAACTAATATTTTGCGTATTAATATTACGACGCATAAAAAGCACTGAAAAAGAAACGATGTTTATGTAAAATTCGATTTTTCAATTTATTTATTAAAATATTTATTTCCTATTATCGAAATATTAAAAATAACATTTTTAATATTCAAATTTAAGAAAAAATTACTTTACGTTGTAATTTAATCAATTGTTATTTTTTTTTTAGTATAAATTGAGCATTGTGAACTGGCTGGAAAAGTAATTTGTGATAATATTTTTGTTGTTGTTCATTTCAAATACTTTTTTTGCCGGACGCTGCTCACGCATCAACTTTTAATCAATAAATAATATTAATTCGCAACAACACGGAGGAACCGAAGGATCGCGTCCGCGATAATAACAAGCATTGCTTCGACTCAACATTTTTTTACGAATCAAATTTAGACTTTTAAATTACTTGTGCGGCTTATCTGGCTTTCTTTCGTTATTTTTTTTTTCCATCAGAATCTTGTCGTGACGATTGTCTTTTTTCTAAAAGATGACATCACGATATTGTATGCATTTACGAAACTAAAGAAAAAAGTTACAAGTGGAATTTACAATTTCATTCAATTGATATTACGTGTGCTGTGCATGTTCAAACTTTCCTGTTGACTATTCTTTTCGCACACAAACGCACTGGCGAACGTGAAAAAAAAAAAAAGAAAAGGACAGCGAATTACAGACGATTACTATCGATTTGATGTTAATTTCAACAATTTTCTCACAATCGATAAATCGTGAAAATGGAAAAACGTTTGTTTTATTTATTCGCATTGTTACCTTGAGTTGTCAGACAGAAAAATAAATATCCATTTAATGGATCAAATTTAATTGACCTTCAGTGTCATCGATATTACCATAAATCGGATAAAAAATTATCGATTTGTAAAAATTTATTCCATTGAATAAATACACCGTAAATCAGAAAATGATCCAACTTCATTTATATAATTGAATGATATGCTTGTTTAACGATAATAAGTTGTATCTTTTATAAATTGCAATAATCAAATTAGTTTCCCTGATGACCCGAACTTTATAACCAAAATTTTCGATATGTCTTATAAAAGTACAAACAGTCATAAAAAAAGAAAAAAAAAACAAACTCACGAAGAAACCATGTAACGAATGACGCATGATTATTTAGACTCCATGCTCAAAAATCCGAATAAACGTATTTAATTTTTTGAATTAAAAAATATAATTTCGTATAAAAAATCCGAAACGAGAGATTGTTCGGAAGGATTTTTTTTTTATGTGAACAAATATTCACATCAATTTTGTAAACAAAAAATTGTGTGTTACAAAAAATTGTAAAATTGCTATTCTTTAAATAATTGCTTTATTTTTAAAAGAAAAAAGCATTTAATACAATTTTCAAAATTTGAATCTGAGCTCTGTACGTAATTAGGAAACGATTGACGTATTCGTAGATAATGTGTATAATTCATTTTTTCTTGGGATCGTTCTTCGTGTAAAAATATCGATTCAATGTATCGATTGCGTCATGAGGATCGATTCAAAGTATCGATATTTACCTAATAAAGGATCGATATATCCAAGTATCAATTTTTAAAAAAATGGCAACCCTTAAATGTTTCATACGTAAACGACGGGTGCTAAATTTTTTTTATACCGAGTCCATATGCATTGTTAACAATTGACGAATTTATAAATGAGAAATATTATTTATACAACATAAATAAATGTAATAGAACAAAGAAACCGGCGGTGCTCGGTCTACTACAAATTCCCATTTCCCGGCTTCCGTTTAACGGAGAAAGAAAAATTATTTATATTTATTTAAATTTAATTCAATTAAATTTGCGTTTGCGTTTAACGAATAGATAAGAGCTCATCGTAATATTCAATTTCACGTCTTAAGAAACACGAGTGGTTCGTTCTTCGTGACTTATATTCTCAGGTATTCGATTACGGAATACGCATTAAGCACTATACTGACTCGCGTTAAGATCTATCTGTGGAAGCAGAAAGAGTTACTCGTTAGATATTCGCGAGCCGTGCATCAAACGAAGTGTTGCTTAACGATCGTAAAAATTGCACCAAGACAAAACCAAGTTTCATGGGGATTGACATCGGAGAATTTAACGTTTTTTCAATAAGTAACGGTTCAGTTCATGTATTCGTACGTCAACTATTATTATTATTATTATTGCAATCGAAAACCTCAGCTCTTTGAGTGCTTATAATTTTTTTAAATATAAATATATAGCAATAATTGAATAAAAAAATTAATGATTTTTATTCATAATTTTTGAAAAATCATCGAAGAAGAAATGTAAAGCTGCTTGCAAACATGAAGGAAAGACATTTACTCGTAGGAATACTTTATCCCGTAGTAAGTTTCTTTGCGAAAATAAATATATTCGATTAATTTGCCAAAAGTAAGATGAGTAGAATGATAGAAACCGTGTATTTGTTATTTATGGTGCTAGTGGTGTTTGAAAATGTCTCTGCGCCGTTTTTTATGCTTGGTGGAGTGTCGGCTCTATCCTTTTCAAGATATCTGGTTCAACGAGCCACTCTTCTTCGGGTGGAAGATTCTACTGCCTTTGGAAATCGTCTGTGGTATCAACCCGGTGAACGAGCCGTTAACGATATTTTGATGAGAGCGAAACGCAACGAACTAACCAAAGGTTTGCATGCGTAACAATTTTACTATTAGATTGTCTGATTGTTATCATTAATTAAAATGCATATTTCATAACGCGAACGCCTTTAGCTCAATTTTAATCTTTCAATGTTAAGTTAATTTATTTTTATGCTGATTTTCAGTTTTTATAAATATTATTTGGGGATTATTTTGAAAAGCCTGCATAGTAGAATCTTGCATATTGCTTTCTCATTATTTTCAAACTTCGACAAATGGCACTTCTATGAAGAAGTATATGTTGATCGATTGTGGCTTTCTCGTAGAGAAAGTTTTGTGTATGGTGGAAAATAATGAGGAAGCCATACGCAAGATTGTAATTTACAGGTTTTAAAAAATATTTTATAGACCAGATGACAATTTTGGTAACTCAGGATATCTTGTAGATCAGGATCTTTATAATGATTTTGTTTGAATTCGTTTTGATAGTAGTTATTTCATTTACTTGAACATTTAAACATATTTTTAGCTAGTTAAGTCAATATTTGGTCGATTTAGGAATTTTATAGCAATTTTTTCCTAAAATTTTTATTATTGTGAATATAGTAAATTTTAAATGGTTCGATCGGTTATAGAACAATTCAATACCGATAATGTGTCCATTCTAACCTATTAAAAAAAATTAATTAGAGTACACCCATTAAAAGTTAACCATTAGTTACAATTGAATTCGAATGATGCGTTGATCGCAACCATTGGATCCGAATGGTGTAAAAGGTGAATCATTAATTAATTTTTAATAGTAAATATTGGTCTTCAAATCATTGGCAAATGATAACGATTGGAGCATTATCATTCATCATTTGTAGCTATTGGAAGCAATTACAGAATTAATGCTTCCACAATTAATTCGTTAATGTAATGAAAAATAAAATGCAATAAGCTTGCAACAGTTATGCATCCGTGAATTACACTTTTTGAAATGTTATGCAGCTTGAAACATTTATAATATATGAATTCATGCAAAATGTACAAACTACGTGTATCTAATTACAATTAATTGCAATTAGGTATACATTATATTGGAAATTTAATCATTAAGTCGTGCACTGAGAAAAAAATTGCTAACAAATCTAAAGTTGGATTTAGCGAAATAAATGTTTAGTTATTAGAAATAAAGCTATAAAACTTTTGTTAATAATTTTAAAAATCTCATTTGGCTCATTTTTAAATTAGTTACAATACCTAAACATTTATTCCGCCATATCCAACTCTAGGTTTGTTAAGATTAAATAAAATCTTTTCTCTGTGTACTTTCAAATACCTCGCGTAGATGTTACAATGGAAATGTGAGGCAAAAAATGCTGCAAAAAAATGTACAACTTACTTTTTAGTAAGAATATCGATTTGTTACAAGAGCTTCAAATGAAAATTGTTATATTCGTACTGAATAATGTTATAATATTAAGAGAATGGAGGTCTCGCAATGCCAATTTGGTCTACCAATGAAACCTGAAAACAATGACAATTTGAAGAATCTTGCAAAGTAGAACGGTGTACATTGTTTTCTAATTCTTATTCACCTTTCACGCACCTTTTTCTATGAGGAAGTATGTTGATCAATTTTGACTTCCTCTTAAAAAAAGCTTTGTAAAAGCTGAAAGTCTCCTCTACGAGGAAGTATATTGATCAATTTTGACTTCCTCATAAAGAAAGCTTGTGGAAAATAATGAGGAATTAATGTGCAAAGTTCTACTTTGCTTCTTTATAGACTGTGTACTGAGTTGGTGTCTTAACTATGACGTCAATCAATCTAATTGTCTCACGATGAAGAAGGAATGACAGCTCACTTACGTTACTAATTTTAGACCGAGAAAACTCCTTGAAATTCCTTGGGTTTTAACGATTTACGTTTTCGATAAAATATTTAAAAAATTCAATATTTCGTTTCATGCAAATACTTTACGGTCTTTAAATATTTATTTATTAAGACTTTTCATATATTATATCATAAAATATATAATAACATTAACCATAGTAATTCTAGTCAGTTTGTTGATTACGTGACCGCTTATCGTTGCATTTGGTAACTTAGAACTTACCAAATAGTAATTCTAGACAAACGACCGTGTGAATCTTAACATTTATATAGTTACAACTTTGTTTAAACAGTTGTGGTCGATTTCTTGAATGTAATTGATGGTAGTCGCGGCTGTCCCTAGTGGGTTATGCGATTTTGTACACTGGTAAAGTCGAAAAAATCGTCTCCAATTTTGATTGGTAGCGACTTTTCATGTAAAGTCCAACCAAAATCGCTTCAGTCCAATGCTGGAAAAATTGGTTACCAGTCGATACTTGAGACGAATTTTTCGACTTTACCAGTTTAGAATTACCAATCAAATTTTGGCTCGCACAACCCGCTAGGGGTGTGTAGATCGGATACATCTATATCGGATCCAGCCGTGACTACCATCAATTAATGATAAATATAGCTGAAGCGTTTATGTTTGGTTACTAGGATGGCCATTTTTGCAAACACATACAATTCAGGTTGCGGGCTACGTGATCGCGCCATAAAATAATATTATTTGGCTTCAAACTTTCACTCACTCTTGACCAATTAATGATATTTATTAAAAAAAAATAAAACATTCGAAAAGCATGGAATTTTTATCATAATGATATGAAAACCCCATACAAAATTTGTCGACCCCGGCGTGATGAGGCCAGGCGACAAAGGGAGCGTGGATGATGTTCCTTCTCGGGTGGCGGCGAGACGCGTCCGTGGCGATGCTGGGTTGTTCGATGGTCTTACGTTAGACTGGTCCTGAAAAGTACCGGGTGTCAAAGCGATGGCGAGTTGTGTCGATGGTCCCGTGTAGACGAGGGTGTGGAAATGATGAAGAACTTGTGGTGGTGATGACGATGTCTTTATTGGTTATCCCCGACCGACTCGGCGGTCGATCTCCAGCTCCCGACTGCCCGTCTTGGCAGTCGATTTTTAACTAAACTCTGACTGACCGACTTGGCGGTCAGTCTTTTTCGACTCCGAGGTCGATGTCTTACTTCTAAGTCTAAATCTAAGTACAGTAATAATGCGATCCCTCACAAGCGAAGGTAGGGGGATAACGTGGTTTAAACTTTATAGGACATTGCACAAATGTGCGGATAACAGATTTATGACCGTTCAATCGAAAGAATAGAATAATAATTTAATGTTTAATGTTTGTTAAACATCAAATTAGTTTTCATTAATAATGGCGGCATGCATTTTGGTTTGCTGCCCAGTCATAATATCCAAAGTACTAATTATGCGTAAAATTGAATCATATCCGCCATTAAAGAACCTGGCGGCTGAATATGCAGCATTTTCAACAACGGTAAGCCCGGAATGCAAATATTTTGGAGCAAAGCGCCAGACGGTCGAATTAAAACTTTCGTTCGCATTCCGTGTATGGACGCCTAAGCATCTTTGAAGTAAATTATCTTGGGACACATTTTTATGAATAGGAAGAATATGCTTTTGCACGTCCGTATCAAATGATGCATTATGATCCAAAAGCTCAAAATTTTCTCCAGTAGCTTCAGATTTTACTCCATCTTCGTCCTCCGATTTTAAAAACAACTCTTTGATAGAGTCCATCTCCATTTTTCCCGCGAAATCTTCGTGATTTTTGCGTACTCTTCCTCATGCTCTCAATAACACTGGAGATATTCGGGAGTGTTCTTTTTGTTTTTCTAGAATGTACAAGCTTGACATTAACTACTTTGAGCGATTAAATCAATAACTTTGCCGCTGTAGTAGCATATAATCGTTGTAACTCCGTATAAATATTTGAACCCTCGTCTTTACATGAACCGTCACTGGAAACTTTGAAATTAAAAATCGTCCTCTCGTGTTTTTAATTTTGAATCTTTAACATTTCCACAGCTTTTTTACAGCTAAATTCGAATGTTGATTTTGTGGCTTCGTGAATATATTTGACCATATTGTTATACGAATTTTCAGACAAGCCATTGCAGATATCCATAAGACTACAAAAAATAAATTGATCCCTTGCAAAAGCCAATGCCTAAAAGACGCATAACAAATACGATTGTTCGATTCACAGTTCTGATTGGTAATTTTTCTCCCGCGCCATCTGGCGGATTTTGTACTATACTTAATTGCCGATGATCCATCTACTATTGGTAATCATGTTACCGATGGTCGATAAAATAGATAGAATGCTGGCAGTCGAATTAGTAGAAAATGTATCGACGATTGGTAAAGTAAATCGATTGTCAACCGTAGGTATGTAACCGACCATCGCTGATGAAAGGCAGATTTGGGACTTACGGAAGATAAGTAGATTGGGTCTTACGGTAAATAACATTGTGTACCCTTTCGCCGATTAAACATGATCCGTCGTCGAAAACCGAGCCCCCTCTATAGTTTTTTTTTTTTAATTACACAAATTTCTTTAGTGAATATAATTTTATTTTTGAAAACTTTTAATTTGAATTTTTTTTAACTATTAATCATAAGTGAATTCGTGAATTTCGCTCGTTATTTTTTCTGCTCCATAAAAACTGTTTTATTTTAACATTCTCGTATAAGAAACTGCAGTCACGGCGAAATGGTGGTGAACTGTTAATATCTGTTTTCGTACCCGATTTGTTGTAATGTAATAGAGTTCCGCATTGGTGAGGTTCCAAGGATCCTTGCAGCAGTCGATCACAAGTATACTGACAATAGTATTCATTATGGTTGGAAAGAGAGCCAAAGGTACTTTCACGACGATGTTTCGTTTTTAACTAACCTTTTCGCAGCTTTTACGATTATATATTGTTGAGAAATCAGCTGATGCACGGCCACGATGATCGTCGTGCCGCAGCTCGTTGCTACTGGTGTTGTGCTGCGCTCAGCTGTCGTGCGTACAGTCAAGGCAGCACTTCGTCTTTCGTAGACACACTACTCAAGCGAGAGACTATCATCTATCGCTCGCTTGACGGCGGCGTCGCGCAACGACGTTTTCATACAGCTCAGCCATCTTGATAATTTTCGCTACTCTCGTGAAAACCGCCAAAACAGCTACAACAGCATCTTCTCAGCTCGGACAATTTTCACCGCTTTCATCGGATCTACTCAACCCAAACGTGCTCAACAGGACTCAAATTAAACGGTAAAGTGGCATCTTGACAATTTACATAAATTAAATCAAGGTGAAGTAGAGAAATCTCAATTTGTGCATCCTCAAAAGTCTCACCTCATGGCGTGCTTTGCAGCGCGGGCTGCTTCACGATTTCACTCACGCATTTCTTGGCACGCAATTAATAAAATTGTATGTGCGGCTCATTCAAATCTTTAAATTTGCTTTAAAATCATTTCTCATTTATTAAAATTTTTTTTTTTGTTGTTGAGTGAAGAAGAGTGATAATAAAGACCATTTTCTCTGTCGACAGCTTTCGATTAGTTATTTCACACCTGTCTTGAGTGAAAACTCATTTTCTTCCAATATCCTGCAAATCATACAATACATCAGACAAGGGAAATCGCAACATATATAAATCTGGCGTCTCTTTGATACCCATCCTAGTTAAATATGAAAATGTGTGTGAAATAGTGGGGGAACTTTTGAATAATATCTAGGCACAAAATACAAGGCTTCGAATTATTCATAGTAATTCACAAGTAATTCCAAATCGTTCTGTAAAAGTATGTATATACGTGTTTGTATTATTTTACAAAATTATATAAATAATGCCATACATATTAATCATTTTTACACACAAACATATATACAAACTACAATAATACTCATGAAAAATCAAAATAATTTACATTTTATATACATAAACGTACACACTTACACACATTCACTGTGTCTATATTTACATATATATATATATATAATATATATATAAAGGGTGGTTAAATTGTAAGGGCCGATGTTGAATGTGAACCACACCTAAACGTCAAGTTTTTTTCTGCATTTCATTTGACATTTCTCAATTTCAGACTAACTCAATTTGAACCATGGAAAGATACACAATCGAGCAACGCGTTAAAGTTATTCAGGCTTATTATGAAAATGGGCGTTCAAATCAAAATGCATATCGTGCACTTCGTGATTTTTTCGGTCAATTTAATCGTCCAAATGTGCGTACAATCGGAAAAATCGTGCAAAAATTTGAGCAAACCGGGTCTGTAGGAGATATTAAAACACCAGTGCATACTCGTACAGCTCGTACTGCAGAAAATATTGCTGCTGTTCGCGATAGTGTGGCTGAAGAGCCGTCCACCTCAACTCGTCGTCGTGCCCAACAATTGCACCTCTCACGCTCGTCGTTGATGAACATTATGCATAAAGACTTGCATTTACACGCTTATAAGGTGCAATTGACTCAAGAAATAAAGCCTCTTGACCATTCCAAACATCGTCAATGGTCAGAATGGTGGCAAGAAATGGCAACAGTGGATGATCAATTTTCGAAGAAAATCATCTTCAGTGATGAGGCACATTTTCACCTCAGTGGATTCGTCAATAAGCAGAATTGCCGCATTTGGGCGAATCATAATCCAAGAGTGATTGTCGAAAAACCAATGCACCCACAAAGAGTGACTGTTTGGTGCGGTTTATGGGCTGGCGGCATCATCGGGCCGTATTTTTTCCAAAATGAGGCCGGTCAGGCAGTTACTGTGAATGGTGTTCGCTATCGTGAGATGATAACGAACTTTTTATGGCCCGAATTGGAAGATATGGATGTGGGCGATATGTGGTTTCAACAGGACGGTGCCACTTGCCACACAGCTAACGAAACAATGGCTCTTTTGCGCGACAAATTCAATGGCCGTGTTATCTCACGTGGTGGCGATGTCAATTGGCCGCCAAGATCATGTGATTTGACACCGTTGGACTTCTTTCTTTGGGGTTATTTGAAAGAAAAGACGTACGTCGATAAGCCAGCAACAATTCAAGAGCTAAAGGATGAGATAATTCGGCACATTAACGGCATAGAACCTCAATTATGCCTAAGCGTCATCGAAAATTTGGACCATCGGATCGAGGTGTGCCGCCGAGGTCGCGGCGGCCATTTGGCCGATATTTTGTTCCATACATAATTGAACCATACCATATTATCATAATAAAAAGAATTGACAATAATTTCCCAAATAATTTGTGTTTTATTCAAAATCAACATCGGCCCTTAAAATTTAACCACCCTTTATATATACCAGGTGTATGCATAAGTTTTTTCCGGTTTTTTGGTAAAAAAAACACGTAATTTTCAAGGGAAATTAATTTTTGTTTTATTCAAAATATTGGCCATCGGCTTCTACACATTTCGCCCATCTTTCAGGTAACTTATGAATACCATGCCAGAAAAACTGCTTGTCTTTTGCGGCAAACCATTCGTCGAGCCATTTTCCAACTTCCTCGAAATTGCTGAAGTGCTGCTCTGGGAGTGCGTGCCCCATTGATGCGAAGAGGTGATAGTCAGATGGCGCCAGGTCTGGCGAATACGGTGGGTGCGGAAGGATGTCCCATCCAAGCGATTTCAAGGTGTCTTTCACTGCTTTTGCTGTGTGAGACGGCGCATTGTCGTGTAACAAAATCACTTTGCCAGTTTATTGATCTTCTCCATTACTCGTAAACGTCTGCTGATTGTTTCTTGTGACACATGTAATGCTTCTGCTAATTGCCGTTGAGTTTGAGTTGGGTCATCATCCAATAACTCCTGCAATTGCTCGTCTTCGCATTTTTGTGGTCTAGCAGATCGCTCACTGTCTTTCACATTGAAATCACCACTTTTAAATTGTCGAAACCATGTCTCACATGTTCTAATCGATGGATCGTGTTCACCATATGTTTCTACCAGCAAACGTTGACTTTCAGCAGCCTTTTTCTTTTGATTAAATAAGAAAAGCAATGCGTGCCGCAAATGTTCTTTTTCAGGCACAAAACTCGACATGATCACTGAACGATAAAACAAAGACGCTAGTTTTTGGCGGACTCAACGTGTGTGTGTTTGTAGGTTAATGTCAGACGAACAAAATGACGTATGTGTCAAATTAATACGCTGCGTACTTTTCGCTGGCGCCATCTCTTAGTTAAACCGGAAAAAACTTATGCATACACCTGGTATATACAAAGTAACAAGTACAAAAACACTCGTAAAAAAATTATCTACCAATTATATACATAAACGAGCATACAAGTTGCATTGTCTAAGCAGACATTCTTACAATGATAATTCCGCTTCAGCATCAACTATAGTAGGCGCCTACTATTTCTTAAAGATAATTTATTTCGTACTACCACTTTGGAAAGACTGTAAACATGAAACGCTGCACTCCTTCCATTTTCTCTAAGAAACCTGCATTCTCTAAACAGACATTCTTAATTTACATTTATATTTGCATTTGTAATATCTATTTACAACACGGTAAATACGCAGCATCTGCCATTTTTATACTAAACTGCATTGACAAAATACCCGAAGAACGAGTATTAGAAGTGTTTCGGGAATTGTAAAATGCGCTGGCATAAGTATATATTCTAATGGGGCCAATTTTAAAGGGGATAACATTGTTGTAGACGAATAAATAAAATTCTTTCCCAAAAACGAAAATTTCCGTTATTTTTTCACCCACATCATAGTCCGTCTTCTAACATGAATGATCCATTTGATAAAATCTATATGATTACAAGTTGAGAGTAACGTGTCATTAAAGAATTTTAAATCTTTACTTTAGTACCGTGAATGTGAAAGTTTTAATGCTCTGTCTACGAGCATGTCTATAATGCCTATTTGTTAGGTTGTTCGGAAAGTAATTTCGTTTTTTTTTATAAAAATAAAAGACGATTTTCTTATAGTGAATTAATATTTTATTCAATCCAATATTGTCCATTCTGATCCAATACCATTTGCCATCTTTCTGGCAGTAGCATGATTCCACGCTCATAAATTTTTTGTTTTTTGCTGGCTAAAAACTGATCCAACTGACTTTTGACTTCCTCATTTGAATTAAACGTTTTACCGTCTTAAAAATTTTGTAGAGACCGGAACAGATGATAATCTGAAGGTGCCAGGTCTAGAGAGTATGGTGGGTATGACGGTATATCCCATCCAAACTCTAACATTTTTTTCCGAGTGATCAAACTATGACTCAAGAAAAATTTATTAAATCTACCAGACCAGGTTTACGATACCAATCTGTGATAATGCTATCATTTTTCCTAATTAATAACAAATCCAGGAATGGTATTTTATTATCTTTCTCTTTCTTAATAGTAAATTGGAGTTTGGGATGCTGAGTATTGAAAATTGTTGAAGTTCATCAAATTTGATTAGAGAGCAAAGAGATAATCACGTCGTCTACGTGTCTTTTTAAAAAAAATTGGAGTGTAACGAAGTTTTGACAATCAGCAATCTTCTCAATCAGCCATAACTGATTTCTGGAGTATATTTTTTTAGCCCTGAGTTTGATTGGTAAGAGTGGACTGTTTTTTAGTCTAAGGACATGCATCACATGGTACAGGCAGAGATGGTATAGGACTGTATATGAACATAAACGCTTCGACGTCCGGTCGAATTTCGGTTGAAAACGTGCAAAAAATTATAATAATCGTATATTACTGACCGCTTACGACAAGGGATTAAAATCTTCTTCAGCGTCCCCTTAACTTATCCACTGTAAAACACTACGTTATAAATACGAAAATAAATTCGGAGAGAGCAAACTCATAACGATGAATTAATATTAATTAAAATAAACAGCTTTTCGATAAACATGTATTTGCTAAGTTTAGGATGATGTGCTATTTCTCAGTTGGCACCAAAAACTTCGATGCAAATTCCTCTGTCACAATTGATTATTTGGATAAAAGAGGCAAATGGTGAACTGCGGATTATTATTATTATTTTATTTTATTATTATTAATTTTACAGTTTGCCGTTTTTTACTTTATCGAAAAGATCAACGGTGGCAGAAAAACCCGCGATGGAAAAATGCTGCAAT